>CM031377.1:51363141-51945641 GCA_018208015.1 Medicago ruthenica | reverse complement strand
CCCTCGCGAAAGCCACAGACACCAAATTAAAGCAAAAAAACGAAACCAAGATAACTGACCCTTCATAAATCCGTAACAACAACGTAACCAGAGGCAACACAAAACCGTAATACTGAACCAGATCTACACAAGCCACAGCCGAACAGTAACCGTAGAGCACAAAAGGTAGTTTAGCTTCAAAACTTTAAACCTAGATCTACTAATTTCTGTCAAGAATCTTAGAAAACTAAGCTCGGATTCGGAAAGAGCATAAAAATGGATTTCTAAAAACGTAAAAATTTTTTGAAAAGGAGAATTTTTTTTCTCCGGCGCGGTGGTGCCGCCGGCGACCACCGCGCCGGAAAAGGGAACCTGGGCGCATGAAAAAGAGAGAAGGGAGAGAGTTGTGACTTTCTGAAAGAAAGAGAGAGAAAGAAGAAGTGTTTTGTGATTTTTTTATGTGTTTTTTCTTTTTATATTAAGTTGCCTTGGCCTATGCTACTACGCGCGCGCATCTCCGTTGTCCTCATGGACCATCAGGTTTGGACCGTTGGATCCAAGATCTGACGGCCATTATTATTACCTGTTTTGATCAAGCGCTTTTCTTCTTTAACTTTTCTGTGTTCTTCTCTCTCTATGACTTTCAGATTTAAATCTAATGGCCAGAACAGTGTCTTCTCATGATTAAATCTGGACGCTCTGTTCAATCAGACGGTCCAGATTTAATCTGTTTGGGCCCTTTTCCTTTTCTTTTTTCTCTACTCAATTACTTTCTGCACCTCCCCTTTTAATTCTGCACCCCCCTTCTTCTTCTCTTTTCTTTTATTTTTATTTCTTTTTCTTGCACTTTTTTTTTTATTTTCCTTTATTTTTTTATGCAATTTATTTATTGCTTTTAATTTCTAGTACTCATGCATTTTTTTATTTTTATTTTATGCACCATATTTATTTTATGTCTTGCATTTTATTTTCTTTTTATTTTATGCATCATATTTAATTTTATGTCTTGCATTTTTATTTTCTTTTATTTATTTTCCAGCACCATATTTATTTTATGCCTTGCATTTTAATTTCCGGCACCATATTTACTTTATGTCTTGCATTTTTATTTTCTTTTTATTTTATGCATCATTTTTATTTTTCTTTAGCATCATGTTTATTTTATGTCTTGCATTTTTATTTTATTTTTATTTTATTTTCAGCCTCATATTTATTTTACGTCGTGCATTTTTATTTTCTTTATTTATTTTATGCAACATATTTAGTTTTTGTTTTGCATTTCATGCATTATTTTTATTCCTTTTTAGTATATTCACTTTAATGTAATTTTTATTATTTTTGTCATTTATTTTATTGCCCATAGAATGTATCTAGGTCCAATGTAAATAAAAATATAAATGAGAATATGCACCGACACCACATTTATTTTTTTATGCTTTATGTCGAGGACGATTATGTAATTTGGACCGTATCCGAGGAAAAGGACCCTCACTTGATCCAACGTCATTTTGAGGGATCCGGCGCGTTTAGATTTCCTCAGCATAATTTAGTCTCAGGACCCTAGGACCTAATCAAAATTTTTCATAAAAAAAGTCAAAAAGTCAAAATCCAAAAAAACATTTTATAATAAAAAATTTCAAAAAAATTAATCTTTGTCATTTCTTTTCTTAATCAAATTTCAATCAACCTTTAAATCAATCAAAACATTTTTCTTCAATTTAAAATCAATCAAACTCACTTCTTTTTTTATTCTTCTATGCCTTCACGGCCTCTCATCTTTCTTAAAACCTTTTTCAAACTTTAAAATCAACCAAAACCAATCACTCAGCTTTTTACCCCGAACTACGTGATTTTGATCCCACTCGGGTACGTAGGCAAAAGACTTTGTCTTTCCAAATCAATAAAAATAACAAAAACATTTTCCTTCTTTTTAAACTCATCTCTTTCCACACTTAAGCAGTTATTTTACAAACAAATAATCAATTTAGCATAAAGATAAAAATAAGCAAGAGGTTCCTATAGAGTACTATAGACGTTTAGGGTGCTAATACCTTCCCTTTGCGTAACCAACCCCCGGACCTTTGATCTCTAAAAAATAGGGTTTTTTCGAACTTTCTCCCTTTTCCTCGGAAAAATAAAAGCTCGGTGGTGAATATTAAAATTGCGAGTCAACGCTAATTAATAGCTTGATATCCAAAAATCACCGCGACAGTAAGAAAGCTGGTCAAGGGTTGTTTTGGCCATTACGTTCAATGAAGAGCCGGTGTCTACAAGTACATTTGATAAAGCATCCGACTTGCAGTTTACCGATATATGTAATGCCAAATTATGGTGTCTTCCTTGCTCCGGGAGTTCCTCATCACTAAAGCTTAAGCTATTGCAAACAGTGATGTTTCCGACAATGCCTCCGAATTGGCCGAGGGTTATGTCGTGCTCCACAAAGGCTTGATCCAAGACCCTCATCAATGATTCTCTATGTGCGTTAGAGTTTAACAATAAGGATAGCATAGAGATCTTGGAAGGCGTTTGCAACAACTGATCCACGACCTTGTATTCGCTCTTCTTGATTAGCTTCAATACTTCATCGAGATCTGAATCGGCGTTTACCCCACTGGATTGACCCATTTCTTTGCTTGTGCAGGGGTCCTGGGTTGGCTTCGGTTTAAACACCGGGGTGCTGACCTTCTCTTGGACTATTGTGGGAAGAACACGTCCGCTCCTTAGCACTTTACTGTTGTCCGTGATATTATCGACAGGGGCTAAGGGGGGAATAGGCATCTCTTGGCCGTTGTTTATCATGGTTGCAAGGTACTTATAAGGAACCGCTTTGTTGGAAGTGTACGGGGCAGGCCCTGGCAAGCATATTACAAGTGGAGTAGTGGCAGGCTCTTGGCTACTGAAGGCTACCTCCAAATGTTCCGGGATATCAAACTCCGGAGTTATGACACATACACTTTCGTCCTTTTTGGTGACAACGAGCTTCTTCTTGTCCATTAGTCCTTGTATGTCATCTTGGATTTGCATACATCCTTGAGGACTTACTGAACACTCTTCACACCTAGCATGATCGTGCTCGAACATAGCTGCTTTACACATTCCGATGTGTAATGGAACCAAAGGAGTCCTGACGTTTTGGACTTTCAAAATAGGATTGGTTCCTTGGTGTTCTTGAACCATGTTGATTGAGGAACCATGATTCGGCAGCGGGTTAGTTTGGACATTTGGGTTTGAGTCTTTGAAGGTCAACACTTTGGTACGGACTAGCTTCTGGACCTCATTCTTTAAAGCAAGGCAACGTTCAACATCATGGCCTGATGCCCCTTGATGGTATGCGCATGTAAGGTCATGTCGATACCATGGAGGTAATTCACTTGGTACGGGAGGTGGTGCTCTTGTTTGTACGAGATTTCTCGCAAGTAAAGCCGGGAGCAGGTCCGCGTACTTCATGGGTATCGGATCGAATGCCGCTCTTGGGCGATTCTGATGGTTGAAAGGTTGTTGAGGTGCTTGAGGTCGGAATTGCTGCTGACCTTGTGGGCGGGGCTGCTGGTATGATTGTTGTGGATTTTGCGGATGTTGTTGTTGATAGGATTGCTGATATTGAGTGAGAGATCTTTGCGGGACTTGAACTTGGTAATTTGGAGGTGTAGAGATGGCAGGTGAGATGGCAGAGACATGCGGATATGCTGAGTACCCTTGATGAGGTCCTCCGTGACCAATCATGCCGATATCTTGCTCTTTCTTCCTTGGATAGCTACCCCCGAATCTCTTTGTGCCACTAGACGGAGCACTTTCCTTTATTAAGCGTCCTTCTCGGACCGCATCTTCCAAACGTACGCCCATGCTTACCATCTCGGTGAAGTCACTTGGTGCACTGGCAACCATTCGTTCATAGTAAAAGGAACCAAGGGTATTTAAAAAGATCTTGGTCATTTCCTTTTCTTCTAGAGACGGGCTAATCTGAGCCGCTATCTCTCTCCATCTTTGTGCGTACTCCTTAAAGGTCTCTTTGTCCTTTTGGGCCATAGCCCGAAGTTGGTCCCAGTCCGGGGCCATGTCCAAATTATATTTGTACTGGCGGACAAACGCCTCTCCCAAGTCATTAAAGGTTTGGATTTTGGTACTATCCAAACCCATGTACCACTTTAAAGCGGCACCGGTTAAGCTATCTTGGAAATAATGAATGAGCAGCTGATGGTTGTCGGTTTGTGTCGACATCTTTCTTGCGTACATTACCAAGTGACTTTGCGGGCAAGTATTCCCTTTGTACTTCTCAAAATCCGGGACCTTGAATTTAGGAGGGATCTTGACATTGGGTACTAGGCAGAGATCATGGGCGTCCTTCCCGAATAAATCTTTCCCTCGGAGGGCTTTAATCTCCTTTTGCATCTCATCGAATTTTTCAAGGAAATCCGCCATCCTATCCTGGGCGCCTAAACTTTCGGCATGAAAGATAGGCCCGTAATCCCCTTGAGTGGTATGAACCACTGGTGTAGTGAAGGCCGCAGCAGCCTGGGTAAAGGTAACCTCGGGTTGAATGACCGGGGTTTCTTGAAAGGTAGTAGGAACAGGGACGGACTCTTCGCCGAACTCAAATGGCATACCCCATGTGCAACCGGGGGATTTAGTGTAGCGCTGAGTTCCATCAAGTAAGGTCGGTGTTGAAGTGGAAGCTAGTGCTGGAGCTTGGGAGCTAGAAGGAGGAGGAGGTGCCGGGATTTGTGCGGCTGCTAGTAGTTTCACTAACTCCGTTAGTTTTTCCATTTCCGTTCTCATAGATGTTACTTCTTCACGAAGATCTTGATTCTCTTGCTCGAGGTTTTCCATTTTCCTCTTTAGGGTCGCTCGGGTATTGTAGGAGTGAGTTGCCTCGGGATGATGAGCCACTTTTCCTCACGAGAAGACGCGTAGTGTTGCGGAGAGAATGCAAACACTGAAGACTCAATTTGGATTATAAGAAATCCTGAGGATAAGAAAAGGGAAATGAGTTTGGACTCGAGGATGACCGTATGCATGATAATGAATGATGTATGCATGAAAAAATTTTGCTTTGCTTTATAAGGAAATTAAAAAGTGATCAATTAATATTAGCAATTAAAAGTATTAGAAGCCGGAAAATTAACATTGTCAAAATATATATTTGATTGAATAACATTGAGATTACAAAGTGTAACTAATGCTAATACAAATCAAATAGCCGCTCGCCTTTCGGCCTTGCCTATTTCCTCCCTATAGAAATCTAATGTGTCTTTGCAGAACTTCATAAATTCCTGGATTTCCGTAGGGATGACAAAGTATGGCACGACCATCTCGGCCTTTGCAAGTTTCTTCGGAAGCTCGGCGATGACTAAGTTTGAGAATGCGACTAATCTAGTGAAGTCCTCACTTAGTCGGGAGGCATCCTGCCAAATAAACTCAATCACTTCCTTGCGTTGGGCTAGCTGGATATTTGCATGCCTAATCTCATCGAGGAGTCGTGCAATGTGATTTCCATGCTCTCTTGCAATCTTATCAAAGTATTCTTCGAATTTCTTGATGTCCGCTTCGAGGCGATTGCAATGTAGCTTCCCTTGATGAGAAAGGCTCTCATGTCTTTGCCGTTGGACGCGTTCGGCTTGAAGCTGCTCTTTGTAGTCTTTGACCACTTCTTGGAGCTGTTGATTTTTCTCTTGAAACTTCAACCTCCATTTCCGTTGAGCTTCGATAGCTAGCTCGCCGAACTTCTTGAGCTCTTGGTTGGAATGCAAGATTCTTTCCAACTCTTCGTCCTTGGCCACAAGGTTGGCATCCGCACTAACCAAGCCGCCTCCTATCCAATTTCTCTTCCCTTCGGAGATCTTTAGCCGTTTTTGGCACACTAGAAGAGAGTTTGTTACTTCATCGCGATCTCTCTTCGTCCTAGTGATCTCTCCCAAAGCTTGGAGGTGTTTTAATTCTAAGTCTCTGTTTTTGTTTTGGAGCTCTCGAATCTTAGCTTTGAGTTCCTCCGCTTCTTGGTTGGGAATGATTGTGATAGGTTTAGGTGTAGGAGGTTTTGGAGAGCATACGACCACAAAGGGTAATTTGATTGCTTTAACCCTCTCCTTCACCCATTGAGTATAAAGGGGTTTGGCGACACAATTCCTCTTGCCGACCCTTCCTTTGTGCACTTGGCTCCACGCCCCTTGGATTCTTTCTAGCAATGCTGGGTCTTGATCGCCTTCCCTTAAAAAGAAAGCTTCCAACAAAAGGTCATTAGGTTTGTTTTCCATTGAAAAACCTAGTTGTCGAAGAGAGAGGACCGAATTGTAATTAATGCATCCCTTAGTACCAATGAGGGGTACATTAGGGAAGTCCCCGCAACTGAGGATAATTTCCGGGTCCTCTAAATTTGGAGAAAACCAATGGATGTCCTTCGCGACGAGGGTCGTCATCCGTTGTGACCATTTGAGCTTGGCCCGGTTTTCCACAAAGTCTCGGTTTCTTGGCATGTGGGACATCATCCAAATTTGTACTAAAGGAGTGCAACAAGAAATCTTGCGTCCTCTTGCTTGTTCATGCCTAGAGTAGAGGGAGTGATAAAAATCCGCCAAAATTGTGGGAACCGGATTTTTGATCATGAATACCTCTAAAGCCGGAAAGTCTACGAAATCATCCATGTTGGGGAATAAAACAATCCCGTAGACTAAGAGGGCTAAGATGGCGTTGAATGCCATTACCTCTTTGTTGGCTAGTAAATCCCGAGCTTTGGCTTCCAAAAACTTTCTTGTGAATCCCCTAGCATTTCCTCTAATTTCCAAGTTAGACGCTACTTCTTGGACATCAAGGTACAAGGATTCGGCAATGGCCTCCAATGTGGGGTCTTTCCCGGGACCTAAATATAATTCACGACCTTTCATGCTACAACCCAAAATCTTCTCGAATTCTTCCAATGTTGGAGCTAGTTGGAAATCTTGAAATGTAAAGCACCGGAGTGGTGGGTCGAAGAATTGTGCCAAAGTAGTTAATGCCGTTGAATCTATCCTCACGGGTAGGAGATCAAGTATCAACCCATAGCTTGCTTCAAAAATACTTTTGTTGACCGGGGAGAGCCTCTTGCTTAAGGCTAACAAACTTTCCACCCTAGGAGCTTTAACCTTGAAAGCGAGCGTACTTTTATTTCCGGAATCCATATTTCTCTTTGCTAATATTTGATTGTTCTTTTTAAATTCCTATAAAGCAAAGTGATATGCGAAAATTATTTTCCATGAATGTAAATGTATGATATGCATGGGTGTGATATGTAGGTTCAAAATTTCCCCCATCCTCACGTGTAGGCTCTAATAGGTAAGATTCCTAAGAAGAGGTCCTTAGAGTCATCAATCTCATATGGAATTAGGGTTGTCTATGGACATACGTCGACATGACTTCAATTAATTCCATATGAAAATCTCGTCTAAGCGGGGTTGGGCATCCTACCTCACGGACATACGTCAACGCGGGCTTCCGCACACAACCTCCTTCTAACTTAGTTTTCTCTCGAGTTCGGGTAGAGAGCCTCACACGTCCGGCATTAACCCGAACAATGTGGAGTAACATCGCTCAAGTAACCCCCACAATTGAGATATATATATATATGAAGCACAAAGGATATATATATGTATGCAGAGTATAAGAATAAACAAGACAAATAATGACAAGAAAATATAAACACGTAAGTAAAATGAACCAAATTAGCCTAAAAGCCGACTGAGATAGGCTTGACTCGTTTATGCAAAAACAAAGTGTTTTATGCACGGTCCCCAGTGAAGTCGCCATTTCTGTCGCGTCGAATTTCGGATGTCAAGCTATTGGGGAAGCATTGAATCACTAATTCTAAATTACGACTGAACTTTTAATTTTTCGGGGAAAAAAGGAAAAAAGTTCTAAATTACCTTGAGAAAAGATTTTAGGTTCGAAAGTCGATTATGCGAGGGGAAGGTATTAGCACCCCTCACATCCGTTGTACTCAACGGGAACCTCTTAGTCGGCTTAGGCTTAAAATGCTTCGATGTTTTACTTACGTGTTTATACATGTATAAAAGGAAATATATAAAACATAAATGCGAGATGGAGAAAGAGATAAAAACAAACGAAAAGGGAAAAACAGGTTTTTTATTAATGGGCTTGACAAGATGTCGATCTTGCTCCTACGTATCTCCCGGTAGTCGGAGAATTCAAAGCGTACGTAGTTCTTTGGTAGAAAACAAATGTATGTTGGTTCGTTTTAGTTAAAAAAAGATTTGATCGCGTCCGAGCGAAAAAGTTTGAAAAAAAGAAAAAGAGTAATGAAAGTAAATGTCAACTGTTCGGGTTGCTGCCGAACTGGCCATTGACAACAAGAAAGTAAAAGTCAGCTGTTCGGGTTGTTGCCGAACTGGCCACTGACGACAATGCATAAAAGTAAATGATTTGATGAAAAAAAGTTTTCCACTCGGACTTGAACAAAGATTTTTAAAAACGTACGAAGACGTACAAAGTTTTAAAATGGTGAAAGATGGACGCTAGGCGATAAGCTCGCGCAAGGCGTGAATGTTTTAAAAGAAATAAACAAAAGACAAACGCACCGAGGCGAAAAATTCGCGCAAGGCGTAAAAAGGTTAAAAATAAACGCGCAAGGCGCGAAAGGTTCGGATTGACCACAAGGGCCAAGAAAAGGGTAAAAATGGCCACAAGGGGGCCAAGGGAATGTTGAGCGTACTAGACGCGTCAAGGGTGGAATGACGATTGCCCGAGCGACGAGACATACGTCACGCATTCGTGCAACCGAGGTTTGGGGAGACATACGTCAAGCCATTCCCGTTTCATTCAAGTTTGGTTTTGTCACCCGGAGAAATCTCAAAGGGGACCAAAGCTTTAAAAGGAAAGTTGTAAAAGAAAAGAAAACACGAACAAATTTGTTGTTCGATCTTTTAAAAAAAACATGAACATTACTTGTTGCTTAAGTTATTGAAACTCAAGAACGAGTTTGGTTCAAGTTCGAATGGCAAACACAATCATAAAATATGCAAAAATTGGAAAGTTCACAAGTTCGGCTCAATTCGAGCTTGGTTTTAAAAAGAATGAGCAAGCTCGGCTTAAGTTCGCGTTTGGATTGAAAATCATGAACAACATGGTTGTTCAAGTTTGTTTTGAAATAGACGAACTTAGCTTGTTGCTCAAACTTGGTTTTGAAAATATTAAAGAACATAACTTGTTTCACAAGTTACTCAAAATTTGTCGCACGAACTTGTGAAATCTTCAAAGTTGTGCATGATTATGAATTGGATTTGGACCAAAATGGTTTTAACCCTCTTTAGGTTCTGAATCAAGGGCTAGAATCCCAAAAATTTGACATTTTGAATGCCTGATTCATGTTCTGAATTTCATATACTTCGCAGAGCAACCAGAACTTGGCTCTGCGAAGTCAGGTTCTGGTGCGTTCGCAGTGCGAACAATACTTTGCTCTGCGAAGTATACGAATTTTCAAACTCAGAAGCTGTTTCTGAACAGAAGTTCAGAAACTGCTTCTAAGCAAGATTCAGAACCTAAAGGAGGTTAAAAAGCTTGACAAAATGGAAGAAAAAGAGGTGGAAAATCACAGTTTTAAAGCTTGGCCCCTTTGAGGTCCTTTTTGAGTTTCAAAAGAGGTTTTTTTGTTCACAAAGCAAAATTGGACAAAGCAAGGTATGCAAACAGCAAACACAAAAGAAAAGAAGGATTATAGGAGACTTACAGAACTCCTAGCAATGCTTGAACAAGATTGGAAGTGGCTTGCTTGCTTTGTGAGAGGTTATGAACAAAGTTCTAAGTGTTTGTGATGGACTGATTTTTGTGCTGCAATGCAAGGGATTTTTGTGTGGATTTCGTGTGTATTGGCTCTCTGAATTGGTCTGTTTTTTGTGATTTTAACTGGTTTCAATGTGTCTTAAATCCTTGGGCCTTGGCATTCCTTTTATAGGCATAAATGCAAATCTTTGTAATGATGAACAATGATGAACAAAATCCTAAAACACTAGCTGATTTGGGCTAAATTCAGGCTAGAACACTTTGCATTTAATGCTAATGGATAGAACTTGCTTTGCCTTGTGCCAAGGGGCAAGACCCTGACTGATCTCAGCCACAAATGCCATTGATTCTAGAAGGTAATGATGGTAAAAGCTGTAAAACAGGGCAGCTGCAAAAGGGATGATTCTTGGGATCAATCCTTGCAATCTTGGAAGGTCAAACAATCAAAACGTGTACTGCCATGTACAGGGAGATTGGGGGAAGCAAAATGAGCATGTGGGCTTATGTGTGGGAGGAGAAATCCAAGTCAAAACAGGGCACATCAAACAGCCTTTTTGCAACAAAAACCACTTGTGATTGACTGGTTTTGGCAGGGAAAAAGGGAAGGAAATGGATCAAGCAGCTGGCTGGCAAGTTTAGGTTGGGTGAGGGGTCAATTTGGGGGGACAAAAGCTGACCAAGGATAGCCAATTTGTTTGATCACATGAGAGGTTGGAAGAAAATCCTTCTTTCCTTTTACCTTTAATGTCACATATTAAATCTTGCCTTGCTGCACCAAATCAGTCACAAAACAACAATAATACAAGTAATAATGCTACTAATAACAATTGTAGTTGAAAGCAAAAAGGATAAATCAAAGTATAAAAATCTGCAGAAAATTTCGCAAGGTCGCAGTGCGAAGGTGATTTCGCACTGCGAACTCCACTTTTTTTTATTTTTGTATTAAAAGGTGAAAAATGAGTAAAAAATAAATAATAATGATAATGATAAATGCAAAATGCAATTGATAATGAAAATAAAATAGTAAATGACAATAATAATAATAATAAAAATGATGATAATAAATAAAACTTAATAATATTAAAAGATAAAAAAACTAATAGTAATAAAATAATAATGATATTATTAAAGAAAAATAAAATAACAATAACATTAATAATATTAAGGATAATGATGATGATAATAAAATATTATAGCAATAATAAAAAATAATAAAGGGTAAAAATAAATAATGAGATAATAACAAATAAAACACATAAAAAAATATAAGTCAAAAAATGGGGTATGACAGACGCGATCAAATCTTTTTTAACTAAAACGAACCAACATACAAACTTTTTCTACCAAAGAACTACGTACGCTTTGAATTCTCCGACTATCGGGAGATACGTAGGAGCAAGATCGACATCTTGTCAAGCTCATTAATAAAAAACCTTTTTTTTCCTTTCGTTTGTTTTTATCTCTTTCTTTGTCTCGCATTATGTTTCTATATTTTCTTTTATATATGTTTAAACACGCAAGTAAAACATCGAAGCTTTTTAAGCCTAAGCCGACTAAGAGGTTCCCGTTGAGTACAACGGATGTGAGGGGTGCTAATACCTTCCCCTCGCATAATCGACTTTCGAACCTAAAATCTTTTCTCAAGGTAATTTAGAACTTTTTTCCTTTTTCCCCGAAAAATTAAAAGTTCAGTCGTGATTTAAATTTAGTGATTCAAAGCTTCCCAATAGCTTGACATCCGAAATTCGACGCAACACCCCACAACTTAGCTCCGGTGAAGGATTCATCCATATTCCTGCTGCAACTCCTGCTCCTCAACCCGGTGTTACTTTTCCTCAGGCTACTGTGGCTTTTTCAGCTCCAGTGATTCATACCACCCAGTACGACAATGAACCTATCTTTCACACAGAAAGTGTAGGGGCTCAAGATCGGATGGATGACTTCCAAGAAAAGTTTGACGAGATGCAACGGGAAATCAAGGCCCTCCGCGGGAAGGATCTATTTGGGAAAAATGCCCACGACCTTTGTTTAGTGCCGAATGTCAAGATCCCGCCCAAGTTTAAGGTCCCTGAATTTGAGAAGTACAAGGGGAACACTTGTCCTCAAAGCCACCTGATAATGTATGCTAGGAAGATGTCTACCCAGACGGATAATCATCAACTACTCATCCATTACTTCCAGGACAGTCTGACTGGCGCCGCTCTAAAATGGTACATGAGTTTGGACAGCACTAGGATCCAAACTTTCAATGACTTGGGAGAAGCCTTTGTTCGCCAATACAAGTACAACCTGGACATGGCCCCAGACAGAGACCAACTCTGGGCCATGGCTCAAAAGGATAAGGAAACTTTCAAAGAGTATGCCCAAAGATGGAGGGAGATTGCTGCTCAGATTAACCCACCTCTAGAAGAAAAAGAAATGACCAAGATTTTCCTTAATACTCTTGGTTCATTCTATTACGAGCGGATGATTGCAAGTGCGCCTAGTGATTTCACTGAAATGGTTAATATGGGAATGCGTCTGGAGGAAGGAGTCCGAGAGGGACGTTTATTTATGGAAAGTGCTTTTGCTGCCAGCAGTACAAAGGAGTTTGGGAGTGGCTTCTCAAGAAAGAAAGAGCAAGAGGTGAGTATGGTGGCCCATGGACAGCCTTGGCCACAATTCCAACAGCAGCCTCGACAAAAGGCTCCCCAGCGGGTTCCCCAACAGCTCGCCCAACAGAATCGGGTTCAGTGGATATCCCATTTTGATCCAATCCCTATGGCATATGCAGAGTTGCTTCCCACTTTGCTTGAGAAAAATCATGTCCAAACTAAGGCGCCTCCTCCGGTACCTGAAAGGTTGCCACGTGGGTATAAACCTAATCTCTCTTGTGCTTTCCATCAAGGGGCACCCGGTCACGACATTGAGCATTGTTACGCCTTGAAAGCTGAAGTCCAAAAGTTGATCCAGGCTGGTATCCTGTCCTTCAAAGATTTGAACCCCAATGTGCAAGCTAATCCACTACCAGATCATGGGACTGCATCTGTTAATATGGTGCAAGTTTGTTCAGAGGCTTACCCAGTTGAAGACAATCTGGAGGAGGTGGCAGCTAGTTTTGTGATACATTGCAGAGTTCGCCGCAATTGGGTTACTGTTGACGTCCCTTCCGCTATTCATTGTTCTAAATAACATTTTGTTGTTTTTGCTTTTCGTTTTAAAAAATAAAAAAATAAAAAATATATAAATCCTTTCGTTCCGCCCGATACGAAAGTGAACTTTTGTAGGGCTTTTTGCTTCATGTATTTCCATCATCAAATAAAGAAGTCGTTTTGTCCCCGACTATGTCTTTTTATTCTTTGCTCTTTTCTGGAAAATGGTAACACAAAAAACCCAAAAAAATATATTATTTTATTTTCAATCAATTTCAAAAGGTCTGCGTTTTTTTTACTCATTTCTAAAATCAATCATCAATCATATGTAGACTGAACATTAATAAACCCGTTGAACACTGTAACCCTATTGTCTCTCCCAACTTTGATTTCCCTGTCTACGTAGCTGAAGAGGAAGAGGACGAAGAGATTCCCGAGGAGATCTCGCGGTTATTAGTATATGAAAGGATTAACTTGGGTTCAGGAGAACTGCCATTACAATATTCTTGGTCGAATCCCAGATGAATGGTGCCATTGAAGCTGCAAAAAAAAAAGAAACAAAAAAGAGAAAGATACATCATGAAGATAGGGCAGAAAATGGTGGTCACCTATAAGGATTGGCATGGGATGCTCCCTTTCAATTTGCATGAGTATCGT
The DNA here is from genome assembly GCA_018208015.1 of Medicago ruthenica. Classification (NCBI taxonomy): domain Eukaryota; kingdom Viridiplantae; phylum Streptophyta; class Magnoliopsida; order Fabales; family Fabaceae; genus Medicago; species Medicago ruthenica. The sequence continues at coordinate 51,932,109 of CM031377.1, read as the reverse complement.
ACTTTGGTGCGAACATCAGCAGGGGCAACCCCCTTCTCTTACAATTATACCAAAGGAGGATGAAACAAGCCTTTGACAAGAAGGTTCGTCCCCGTGAATTTCGAGAAGGAGACCTTGTGCTCAAAAAGATTTTATCCTTTCAATCGGACTCCAGGGGCAAATGGACGCCTAATTATGAAGGCCCATATGTCGTCAAGAGAGCATTCTCCGGTGGTGCAATGACTCTTACGACTATGGATGGTCATGAGCTTCCCCGTCCTGTGAACGCCGATGCAGTCAAGAAATACTTTGTCTAAAAATAAAAGAACAGCTCGCTGAGTCGAAAACCCGAAAGGACGGCTTAGGCAAAAATGAGCGTCTCGGTGGACTGAAAACCCGAAAGGGCGGTCCAGGCAAAAATTAGAGACATGAAACAGAGAATAATCATCCTGATAGGTCGAAAACCCGAAAGGGCGATCTATGCCAAACTTAAGGATCCAAAGACAAAGTAACTGCATTGGTCTGATCTCTACTCACTTGGGGCACATCAGCGGTCAAAGAAACTCTGAATCCGAAGCATCTAAACGGTGGAATTCAAAGTTGTTAGGGAGAATAATGGTTATTGTGTTCAATGTACCTTCCCCTTATATTTACCATTTTCCAAACTTTGTGAGATCCGTGGAGCCACGCCATTGGCGGGCCACCACTCTGTTAAATAAATTTGAGCATGTGCCTTTATTTGGAATTCCCATTTATTCTGTTTATAAAACTTCTTCTATTTTTGATGGTAGTACTTTGAAGCAAAACTTTTTTTTAAAAATCATAAATCTTTTTATATTTTTGGAAAGCATAAACAACAAACACATTCTCCTTGAACTCATGAATAAGTGAAGTGTGCGTCGACATCTGTCCTGAGAACGGATAAACTTTGCAGGTTAAACATGGTCAATTGCTTGAAAAAAAAGAAAGAAGAAAAAGAAAGAGCTCGGTAAGTCGAAAACCCGAAAGGGCGGCTTAGGCAAAAATGAGCGTCCCGATGGATCGAAAACCTGAAAGGGCGATCCAGGCAAAAATTAGGGGCATACAAAAAGAATATATTCCCGGTGGACTGAAAACCCGAAAGGGCGGTCCAGGCAAAAGTTAGGGATTCAAAAAAAGAAAAAAAGAACAAAAAAGCATGACCACAGAAACGCCAGTTCTTCTGCCAGGTCTATGGATTAACACGTCTCCCCCAGGAAGTGTTTGCTCCCCACCGGTTGTTGCATACATCGGGCTTTACCCCGTCAACGTTTTGATATGTTCCCTATGGCATCATTCCCAATGAAGATTGCAGAGTGTTTGTACTGCGCCGTTGGTCCACTTTCCATCTTACCTGTCCAGTCTTGTCTCATTAGGTCCATCGGTCATACAATCATACGAGTCAATCCTCCATACAGTCATATAAGTCGTATTGCCTTACATACATTCATACATTCATGCATATACACATTCATGCATACACAACATGCATGTGACATCATTCAATACATGGTTGCATTAACCACCCTGAGTCTTGCTTTTCATGTCAATCAATCATGAACAATCTTTAACTCTCTTTGTCCCCAAGTGTCATCCCCAGTGTGTCTGGTCCAAAGATGCCACCCTCTTTTCGCCAAGTGACAGTTCTTTAATGAACAGCTTGTGCATACCTTTTACCATCATGTCGTCAGTGGCAAGTTCGGCTACATCCCGAGCAGCTGACATTTATCCTTTTTATCCTGTCGTCAGTGGCAAGTTTTGGCAACAACCGAACAGTTGGCATTTATCCTTTATTCCTTGTCGTCAGTGGCAGTTCGGCAACATCCCGAACAGCTGACATTTACATTTTACCTTCTTTAAGCTACCCTCACAATGGTAGTAGGTAAAATATGTCATCTGTCTTCTTTAAGCTATCCATACAACGATAGTAGACGGTGTCTCCTTTTATATTACCTTTTTAAGCTATCAATACACGATAGTAGGTAGTACATGTCATCTGTCTTCTTTAAGCTATCCATACAACGATAGTAGACGGTGTCTCCTTTTATATTACCTTTTTTTAAGCTATCAATACACGATAGTAGGTAATACATGTCATCTGTCTTCTTTAAGCTATCCATACAACGATAGTAGACGGTGTCTCCTTTTATATTACCTTTTTTAAACTATCAATACACGATAGTAGGTAATACATGTCATCTGTCTTCTTTAAGCTATCCATACAACGATAGTAGACGGTGTCTCCTTTTATATTACCTTTTTTAAGCTATCAATACACGATAGTAGGTAATACATGTCATCTGTCTTCTTTAAGCTATCCATACAACGATAGTAGACGGTGTCTCCTTTTATATTACCTTTTTTAAGCTATCAATACACGATAGTAGGTAATACATGTCATCTGTCTTCTTTAAGCTATCCATACAACGATAGTAGACGGTGTCTCCTTTTATATTACCTTTTTTAAGCTATCAATACACGATAGTAGGTAATACATGTCATCTGTCTTCTTTAAGCTATCCATACAACGATAGTAGACGGTGTCTCCTTTTATATTACCTTTTTTAAGCTATCAATACACGATAGTAGGTAATACATGTCATCTGTCTTCTTTAAGCTATCCATACAACGATAGTAGACGGTGTCTCCTTTTATCTTACCTTTTTTAAGCTATCAATACACGATAGTATGTAATACATGTCATCTGTCTTCTTTAAGCTATCCATACAACGATAGTAGACGGTGTCTCCTTTTATATTACCTTTTTTAAGCTATCAATACATGATAGTAGGTAATACATGTCATCTGTCTTTTTTTAAGCTATCATCTTTGTTGATAGTAGACAGTGTCTCTTTCTTTTACCTTATTTAAGCTATCATTTACATGATAGTAGGTAACATCGGTCTTTGTCATTGTTAGGCTATCGTTCTGAATTAGTGTGATAGTAGACAACTCCTTCCCCGGTGAAACTATGTTATCCCCCAGTGGAGTCGGATCCCTTGCTTTAACTAACTCGGGTATTCTTTTGTTTTATTTTACCCCAGTCAGGTCATCTTCGCCGTCTTGCATTCACATTTGCATCACGAGCATTTCATATCTTTTGTTAGGTCTAAAATTGGCGTACTCTGTATTTAAGTCCCTTCGACCTGCCGAATCAAAGATTTTATCTTCAAATCTCAGGACGAAGAGACTTAAATAGGGGCATCTGTCATACCCCAATTTTTGACCTAAAATTTATTTTTTATTCGTCTTTTTAGTTCGGAATTTTTCGTCGTCTCAGACGAAATTTCGACAGAGAGGTATTTTAAAATACCTCATTTTTTTCGTCCGGGTCCGTCTTTTTGTTTTTATTTCTATCTTTATTCTTTTAAATATTTTTAGTGTTATTTTATTTAGCATTTTTATTGTTTATTATTTTATTATTTTTTTTTCTTCTTCTTTTTTTAGTTACCTTTTTTTAAATTTTTACAATCTGACTTTTTACAATTTGACTTTTTTTATTTTCTACAATCTGACTTTTTTTCATAATATTAATGTGTTTTAATTTGGCACTTAATTGTCTTTTATTGATTATTATGGTCAGTAATGGCATTTAGTGTATTTAACAATGGAGCATTAGCAAAACAGAGGAGGGGAATTCAATCAGAACAAAAATCATCAGTAATCACAATCAAAACATTTCCAGAATTCATCAACAAAACCGTACCTCTCTCCACCACCACCACACACAAACAGCCCTCCACACACACACACCCAAAACGCAGCCCTCCACTCCATACTCGTCCCCCTCCAAACCTCATCACACACACACACGGCTCCAAACCTCACCACACACACACGGCTCCAAACCTCACCACACACACACAAAACCAGCAAGCAAAGCCAACCAAAGGTAGTGTTGAGTCGAGTTTAAAATTTAGATCTAGGTTTATTTGAGAGGCTTTTGTTGTTTTCACTTACGGATTTGAAAAGAGAAGAGAAAGAGGAGTTTAAAAATCAGTTTTTTTACTCCGGCGCGGTGGCGCCGCCGGCGACCGCCACGCCGGAGAACCTCTTTCCGGCCACCGTTTTGAGAGAAAAGTAGAGAGAGGTCAGAGAAGCTAGAGGGAAGAAGAGAAGAAGAGAGAGAGAAGAGAGAATGAAAATGAAAGAAAATCAGATTTTTACAAATTTATAACTGACCCAAACACAAGGCCCATACGCGGCTCAGTTTCTTTCTCAGCTCTCCTCTACTGTTTTGCTGCTTACACCCCCCATTTTCCTACTGCACCCCCCTTTTCTTTCTTATTTCTTTTTATTTTCTTTATCATTTCTTGCATTTCATTTTTAATTCCTTTTTTTATTTTCATGCATTTTTATTTCATGATATTTATCTTATAGTAGTTCATGCATTTTTTCTATTTTTTTATTTTTCTTTTATTTCATGCATTTTTATTTCTTTGTTTATATTTAGCATTTTTATTTTATTGCATTTGCGATTCTATCTTTATTTATTATTCCGTTTTTTTTCTAGAATGTATTTAGGTACTATGTAAATATAAATGAGAATTTGCACCGACACCACACTCTATTTATTCCGCTTTATGTTTTTTTTTTATTTTATTTATCTTGCTTTACGAAAAAATACGAAAATATTTGGTTAGTTTATTTCTTAAAAGGATTTCGTGGTGATCCAACGTCACCACGAAAATTCCACGCATTTAGCTTTTATTATGTTTTTAGTCTTAGTTTATTAAAAACAAAAAAACAAAAACATTCAAATAATCAAAAACACAAAAAATCTTTTCTTAATAAACCTTGATTTTCAATCAAGTGTCCGTTTTTTCTCTTTTATTTTGTTTAAATAACCATTAATCAACTTTAATAACACTTTAATTATTTTCAAAAATAAAAAACACAAACGAATTATCCTTTTTGCCACTTGGCTTTTTATTTTATCTTTAAAACCTTTTTTTAAAACTAATAAAAAACACAAAACAAATCAAACGGCATTTTTACCCCGAACTACGAGGTTTTGATCCCTCACGGGTACGTAGGCAAAGGACCTTGTCCTTCCAAATCATAAAAAATAAAAAAAACTTTTTTTTTCCTTCCTCACTACTCTAATTCATTCTTTCCTTTAAAAAAAAAATAAGCAAGTTATAGCCAAAACAAATAAATAAAATCAAGAGGTTCTCGTAGAGTACTATGAACGTTTAGGGTGCTAACACCTTCCCTGAACGTAACTAACCCCCGAACCCTAATCTTTAAAAATGTGGTAATTTAGAACTTTTTTCCACTTTTCATTTAAAAATTAAAAGTTCAGTCGTGAAATAAAATTAGTGAGTCAACGCTTATCAATAGCTTGATCTCCGAAATTCACCGCGACAAATATATTTCAAGTTTACTAAGGTATACGAAGGTCGTGAAGTTATCATGTTTGGTAAAAACGCAACAGAATTGGACAATGAAGTAATTAACCAGTGCTCCATGTTTATAGCACCATGAACCGAAGCAACTATGAGCATGAAGCCATATTCCAAAGGAAAGTTGCGCACATGTGCGCAATATCAACGAAATATGTGTGAAGTGGAAGGCTCAAGCCAAACAAGAGGCCCCACGTACCCCTCACGGCTATCTGGAGTTCAATAAAGACCCGGTGTTGGACATCTTGCTCAACGAAGATACTAATATTGGCCTCATCCCTCTTGTATGTGTAAACAACTATTAAATTGACAACTAAAAATGAACAATTTGTAGTAGTAGAATACTAGATGATTGATTGAAGAGACTATGTGTGTGTTTGATTCCAATTTTTTGGGAATAATTTTAGATGTGTATAACTAATTTTATCATGTTTTTTGTAATATAAAAAAATGATAAATCAATACAAGTTTGGGCCTTGATAACTGGGGACATCTTCCAACCAGATCCAACTGTTGTTTTCCACGTGGGCCTCTTTGCTAGTAAGTGAGAAGCCTGGTTTAGTTTTTTTTTGGACAAAAGTAAATTATCTCATTTCTTTAATAATAATATATTGGATACATGTAGGAATATGAGTATGAATTTGGATACTAGTTAAAAATGTGGCCACCCTAAAAAGACTATGAACAATCTTATTTGTTTGTCTTTAAATAAACTCAATATGTAAGTTTGTGAAGAAAAAAAAAGGGAAAGTACTTTTACAATCTCTAATGATAGCACCAAAATCCGATTCATCATTTCTATCAAAATTAGAGTTATCTACCACTCTTTTGGAATCAAATTCAAAGCTTACGTTATTTAGTTGAAGCTCCTTAACCCATCTTAATGCAAACAAAAGTCCCATGGCTTCGCCTTCATCTACATCAAGAAGTGGGGAGAGTCATTGAGTCTGAGCTAGCACATAACTACCTTGATCATCACAGATGCACATTTCTATACCCACTTTATCTCGTGAAAATGATGCATCCACATTATATTTATAATAGTTTTCACTCAATTTTTGCTAATTTGCCGAACGTTGATGAGCAACCTAGTTTTGATATTCTAGAATAGAATTAATTTTATCTTATGTATCAAACATAAATAACTTTATATTCAACTCACTTTTAAACAAATAAATATGTTTGGAGTGTCAAAAGTGATTCTAGAGGTTGTAGAATTGATTTTATCATATTTGGATGATTTGAAGGAAAATTAATTTTGTTTGTAGAAATAATTCTACTTGAAGTTAACATTCGTAATTTTTGACTTCTACAATTGATTTTAGGCTTGAATTTATTGTTAAATCCACTTTTACATAAATACATTCAAACATAAAAAACATTACATTCAATCATTGCAGAACCATAAATACATTTTGCTCATTTAAAATCAATTTATTTAGCTAAAGAAACAAATACTTACTACATCTTTGCAAATTAAATTTGAAAATCAAAAGAAGAAATGAACTAAGGGTGAACCTTATTTAACCATCCCAACTCTATATTGTTTAGGCAAATATGGCCCGGCAAAACCATACAAAAGAGAAAGCCAGCTTTATTCGTCTCACAATATCCAATATATACTATATTCAAAATAATGCACACAAAAAAATAAAAATAAAGGAAAGGAAAGAATTAACCAAGCTTTATTCCCAACTCTTACTTTTATCTTTCTCTTTTTTATCCTTCTATGTTTCTTTTTTTCTGGTGATATTTTGAATGAATTACATCATCTGGTAAAGGGTGGGTCCCCACTCTACTTGACCTTAGTTGCAAACTTTGATATCAGAAAAGGAACCTTCCTTGAAACCAATTTCCCGTGTTCCTATTAATTTCTTCCTTAGCTACCAAGTAGTAGTACCAATAAAGTTGACAATACAAATTGGATAGTTACAACTTGAAAATTACGTAGCAAAATAATTGGGTTCAAATTCAACACTTTAGGTGGTTTGAAGTTATGACAATATATTAAAAAAAAAAATAGACCCTAAATACATATTGTTAATCAAGAAAGTTAATAGTATTATCAAATTGTTTAGGGGCTAAGGGTATTCACTTTTCAAATTTGTCCATGAGAAGAGATGGTTGATTAATTTAATTATTTTTTATCATAGTTTTATTGCTGTCAGAAAAAGAGATAAAACAATTATAGGTGATTTGATTTTTTTACATGAATTAAGGGAAAGTTAATAAAAATAAAATTTAATGCTTTTAAAAAATTGAAAGGATTCAATAGAAAGGGACACATTTTTTTAAGAGAGTCCTATACATAAAAAAAGTAGTAATAAATTTCCATAAATTTGGACCAAATTACCATTGACTATTGTATTTTACTATTTTAATCGGTAACACCTAATCTTAATTATTAATCTCAACTAATTTCTGGTTTCAATTTATCGAAGACACTTTATAATTTTCAATGCAAAATTTTCATTATAAGTACTTAATAAAAATAACTAAAGTTTCTAGACAAAAATAAAGTTCAAAGCACCAAAATTCAAGCACAAGAAGAATATTACTTTTGTACATAGCAAGGTTCCTTAGATTTTGAATTTAAATTGTGACATAAGATTTTGAAAAGAAAGAACAATAAGTGATGAAAATGAAAGTGATGTATTCGACTTTTCTTAATCACAAACACATGAATGGTCCTTTCTTCATTTAACACCTAGATAGAGGGGTTTCCTTTTACTATGAAAGTGCTAGGATCTTTCCACGTAAGCCACATATGAAAATTCAAAATATGTACTTCAATCAAAATAACAACTATAGAATAGAACAAAAAGCATATTGCAAAATATACCAAACAAAACAATGTCTTCCAAGCTTCTAGCAATGTTTTTTATGTTTGTCACATTAGTAGCTAGTGAAGATAGCAATATTAGTTTCACATATAATGGTTTCAAATCATCACATTTGTATCTTGATGGTGTTGCTGAATTAACCTCAAATGGTTTGCTTAGATTAACCAATGATACAAGACAACAAAAGGGTCATGCTTTCTATCCAAACCCTATAGTTTTCGACAATGGAAGTAGTAGTAGTAGTAGTGTATCTTCTTTCTCTACTACTTTTGTTTTTGCCATAAAATCTGAGTTTCCTAATCTTAGTGGTCATGGAATTGTTTTTGTTCTTTCTCCTACAAAAGGGTTACCAAATTCACTACCAAGTCAATACCTTGGTCTATTCAATGAATCAAACAATGGAAACAACAATAACCATGTTTTTGGTTTAGAACTTGATACAATTATGAATACAGAGTTTGATGATATCAATGACAACCATGTTGGAATTGATATCAATGGTTTGAAATCAGAGAAATCAGCTTCAGCAGGATATTATGATATTGATGGTAATGAGTTCAAGAATTTGAGCCTTTTTAGTGGCTTACCAATGCAAATTTGGTTGGAATATGATGGAGTGAAGAAAAAGATTGATGTTACTTTAGCTCCAATCAATGTTGTTAAACCAAAACAACGTTTGTTATCATTTACCAAAGATCTTTCTTCAATTCTTAACACTACTATGTATGTTGGATTCTCATCTTCAACAGGTTCAATTCTAACTTCTCATTATGTTCTTGGTTGGAGTTTTAAGGTTAATGGTCAAGCTCAAAACCTTGTAATCTCTGAACTTCCCAAGTTACCTACTTTAGATGAAAAACATGATTCTAAGGTAATTTTGATTGTTGGGTTGCCTTTGATTTCACTATGTTTGATTCTAATGGTAGCTATAGCAATATTTCATTTCATCAAAAGGAAGAAAATGTTTTCTGAGCTTCATGAAGATTGGGAGAAAGACTATGGAACTCAAAGATTCAAGTACAAAGATTTATACTTTGCAACAAAGGGTTTCAAGGAGAAGGAGCTATTAGGAACAGGCGGATTTGGCAGAGTCTACAAAGGTGTGATGCCAATTTCAAAACTTGAGGTAGCTGTGAAGAGAGTTTCTCATGAATCAAGACAAGGGATGAAGGAATTCGTCGCGGAAATTGTTAGTATCGGTCGTCTTCGTCATAGAAATCTTGTTCCACTTCTCGGTTATTGCAGGCGAAAAGGCGAGTTACTTCTGGTTTATGATTACATGCAAAATGGAAGTTTAGACAAATATTTACACAACAAAGAACAAAGATTTACCTTAAATTGGAGTCAAAGGTTTAGAATCATTAAAGGTGTTGCTTCTGGTTTGTTTTATTTACATGAAGAATGGGAACAAGTTGTGGTTCATAGAGATATTAAAGCTAGTAATGTTTTATTAGATGGTGAATTGAATGGTAGATTAGGTGATTTTGGTCTATCAAGATTATATGATCATGGTACTGATCCTCAAACTACACATGTTGTTGGAACACTTGGTTATTTAGCACCTGAACATACAAGAACAGGTAAAGCTACGACAAGTTCTGATGTGTATTCTTTTGGTGCTTTTTTACTTGAGGTTGTTTGTGGTAAAAGGCCTATTGAACAAGTAAGGGAATGTGAGAGTATAATTTTGGTTGATTATGTTTATGATTGTTGGAAAAGAGGTGAGATTATTGAGGCTAAAGATGTAAATTTAGGTGTGGATTATGTGGTTGAAGAAGTTGAATTGGTTTTGAAACTTGGTTTGTTGTGTTCACATTGTGAGGCTTTGACTAGACCAAGTATGAGACAAGTTTGAGGTATTTAGAGAGGGATTTGCCACTTCCTGATTTGAGTTTTCTTAGTTTGTCTTCAATGGGATTAACTTCTGGACAATGTGAAAATTTTCAGGATTTTGGTTTGTCTTATCCTTCTTCTTCTATGGATAGACCATTCTCACATACTTCTTCAATTGCTGAATCACTTCTCTCTGGTGGTCGTTGAGTTCATAAGACACTTTAATAGAAATTCTCTCATAGGAATATTTGATTGTAGTTGATTTTGTGTTATATTTTGAACTGAGATAGATTTTGTATTGTATTTGATTGTTTGATTAATGGGGAAATATTTACTGTTTAAGCTTTGTGTCGCTTCACCTTTAGCAAGAAAATAAATTACAATTATTTACCAATATGAAAATCAGTATTAAACTCGAAAACGCTTAGATGAGATGACGTGAATCTCTTCTAGTTTAACTAAAGTCATGCGCTTGAATTCAGTCTTAAGCATACAACATTGTTAAAACTCTTAAGGAGAGTTTGCCGCCCATTTAGGTCCCACAAATCTCGAAAGATTAGTCTCCGTAGTTGCACTTGCAGAGGATACCCGATTTAAAAAAAAACAGTATTAAAATCAAAAACAAATTTGATGCATTAAAATTGCTGGAAAAAAAACTAGATTTATTCAATTGCAAAGTTTGTTTGTCTTTTTTTAATAAAAAAAAACTCATTTCAAGAAAAACAACAATTGTTATTTTGGTCCATCTGTTTTAATTTTTGAGGAATCTTAATCTTCAATTTGTTAATTGGTCTATATAGATTTGTATATTTGGAATTCTTGGTTCAACCATCGTTATTAGAGGAATTTTTGAGGAATTTTTGTTAATCTTAATTTTTATTTTTTAGATATATTAAATAAACGATGTATGTGATCTATATTATAGACCATATACATCATTTATTCAATAAATCTAAAAAATAAAAAATTACTTATAATTGAAACCAAAGAAAGTATTATTTAATTTAATATCATAAGAACACATTCCAATGTAAGCGTATATACTCCATAGTGCTTAAGGGTTGAGTTCTTGCATATACCAATTTTTAAGACGAGTCTGATCACTACTGTGTATATATAAGAGAAAGAGTGATAGTAGACGTGTGAGGAGAGCTGACATGATGTGTTTAAGTGAATAAATATTGACCTTTAGATTGAAAATTGTAAATGATTTAATTTTGTGTCAAATAATATTTGACACCTTGCTCTCATTTGATCATATATTTTAATAAGATTCACAGATAAATATCAATCATTTCAACTTATCATTTCAAAAATTAATAAACGAGTCTCACAAATAACTACGCATAATTTCATTTTAAAAAATAACATATAATTATAAATTAGACCCTCAAAAAAGGGGAGAAGGTGCTTAATTGATCTCCTTCAAAATAGTCAATCAAATTTTCTTCACCACATTAATTTGATGCTAAGAGCATGTTAGGTTCAACGGATGGGAGATGAGGGAATAAATTTTAATAGAGGAAAAAGGAAAGGAGGGGTAAAGAGAAAAATATTTTAATTAAATATATGTTTAGTTCAATTTAAGAGGGGAGAAAGATATCTCATTTAAATATATGTTTAGTACACAATTAGGGGCAAATATTTACATGTTACGATGAATTAGTGTCTTTGCTGGTGCTTTGATGATTTACATGTTATGTTTTTTTATTATGCTTTATCTTTATTTTTAGTTTACAAAAATGTGTGAGTGTTTATTTCGTCGGTACCATAGTTTGAGTAAGGGACTCATCGTTATAAATAACTTGACATCACGTGATTTAACTAGTCAATTCATAAGGTGGAGTTTAGCATGGAAAAAAAAGTTGTTTCCCACCATGGAATTTTTTTTTTATCATTAGATTAAAGAGGAGTATCAATTTAGCATGGTCTGTCCACACTATATATTTTTTCTTTCTTTTTAACATTGATCTTCAACCTCCATTGTCTTCAACATATATCTTACCTGCAATTACCCCTCTCCTCTGTTGTAGCATCTAAAAATGGATGACAAAAGAAAAAAAAACACAAACATCAATTACCCCTTTCCTACTTCATTCTTTCATGTAATTACCCATTTTTTGCCTCATGTTTTCTCTCTCCATGGTCTCTGATCTCTCCCTTTTCAGCTTCCTCGTCCTTTCTGGTCACCATTTTCGGCCACCTTGAACATGCTCAAGAAAAAGAAACATAAGATTTGTGTTCTTCATCGTTAAATCTTTCTATTGCTCTACTTCTTCTTGCATTCTGGGCACCTTCACCGGAGAGCCACCACACACCACCGCCGACTAGTTTCTGGTCACCACTTCTGGTCAGAATCAAAAAGCAAAATTGAAAGACAGGAAGGACAGTTTATTTGATTGCTGGTGGTGGTTAGGCATCAAATGTGTCAAAAAGAATGCAGAAACAATTAAATGCATCAAATGCCTCAGAATAATAAAAACATTTAAAAACATTAAAATTAGTTGATGCATTATACGCTGGGATTAAAATTGAGACAGTGGTATCCTTTTTAATTCTTCTGGAAAAAAAATGGGACAATAGGTTTGATGTTGGTGGTGGTGTGGCATGGCATGGAGGAGAAATAATAGTGTTGGAAGATGGTATGGAAGAAAAATATGGTGAGGGAGTATGATAAATATGTGTTCTTTATTTGATCTAGTGGTTAACATTAACTTTCCCATGATGGAAAACTGTTACCCTTTCCCATGCTAAATGTTACCAATTCTAAATCATTTATAGTCGATGTGAACAAACACTAGCAACAATATTTTTTTAAAGTTAGATGAAATTAAAGACTACATATCTTTCATTATCTCTGATCATTGACCATATGAGAAAAAAATTAGTTTGATTTTTATGATTCATATTTTTGGTTATTAATGTCTTTTCACCTCTGAAATTTCTATGTATATCAATAATATGTATTCAGCTCTCAAAATATGAATGTAAAATATTTCAACTTATGGACAGCTTAATTGTACTTTTCTTATTATAACATTTGAACAAAATAATAATCCATTGAAATCTTAATTTAATACACCTTCTAAGAATAGATATTTTTTTGTTAATAGTATTATAATATATTATTGAAAAAATGGAGTAGATGTAAAAAGAATATATACAAGAATTTAAGTATTAGAAATCTCTCAAAAAAGAGTACTAGAAAATCAGAAGTATATAACATTAAAACAATGTATTTATATAACATTAAAAATAATAAAAAACAAACAAATAACTTTGATTGGTGCCAACTCAGCATGGGTTGTGTTACCCACCTTTTATTGATGGGTACCCAAGTTGTCACCTAAAAATAATAGAAAACAAACAAATAACTTTGATTGGTGGCAACTCAACATGGGTTGTGTTACTCACCTTTTATTGATGGGTATCCAAGTTGTCACCTTTATCGTATCCAATCATCTGCCATGGTTATTGTTACACGTATCCTATGTGTCAACCCCACCTTCTTCCATACCACACAAAAACAAGTGGAAGAAGAAACCAGAAAAGAGAAGAAGAAAAAAAAAAGTAGATAAACCCCACAGTGAAGAAGAAGTAGCTGCAGTTATCAACCATTGCCATGGCTACCTCATCAACCAAATTACCATCATCATTCATCTTAGGAACCCCTTCACTTCACTCTACAAACCACCAAATTTTGTTCCTTCAAAACCATAACTTGAACAAACCAGCAGCACCTCACAGGAAGAGAGTTTCCTTCATTGTCCAAGCAGTAAAACCTCCTTCTGGTGTAAGCACTTTATCTTTTTAGTTTTTTATGATATAACAAAGTTATTAATGTTCTCATTTTTGTTTTTGTTTTTTTTTTTCATTTTTATAATGTTATTCATGAAGTTTTTGGATTATTTTTATTATTTTCAGGTTGAATTTCCAAAAGTACAGCCTCAATTTAAACCACCATTTATTGGGTTTACAAAGACAGCTGAAATATGGAACTCTAGAGCTTGCATGATTGGACTCATTGGAACTTTCATTGTAGAGCTTGTGAGTGTCTTCTATCTTCATTTTTAATCACTTTGCATTTTGTTTTCATATATGTAATAAGGGTTTTTATGTTTTTGAATGAGTGAAATGTGTTATACAAAATTAAGAATTAATGGAAAAAAAATTGAGATTAGATGAAAAAGAATTTGGATCTCCTTCGGTGGAGAAATTAAAGTCGAACGAATTAGACCGTCTGATCTTGATCAAATAGAATATAATGTACATGTATTGATGCAGGAGTTTAAAATCAAAGCTTATTATTCTTCAAAAAAAAAATCAAAGATTATTAATGATGGCTGAAATAAAATAAATCAAGTAATTAAAAAAAAATGTTGGCTGAATTAATGATCCTGATTTGCTTAACTGCTTGAATCCGTGAATAGGTGACCCTTGATGCTATTAGATAGGCCCGAGATAATGTTAAGTTGAAAGGTAAAAGGGAACATTTATCTCGAAATTTAATAATTAATTTAAGACCCTTAACACACTACTTGATGCTCAAGATTGAACATCTGATGTGTGTTAAGAGTCTCATATTGAATGAGATGACTAGATTAAGTGTTTATAAATGGGGGTAATGTTCACCTAACAAGTTTGTTTTGTAAGGATGAGTTCGATCCAATTATAACATGGTATTAGAGTCTAATTCAAGATCCGTTGAGCCACCTGCTATTATGTCACATGAACTTATAACAATTATAACATGGTATTAGAGTCGAAATTTAGTCAAATGAACTTATAACACATAAGCTATAAGTTCAAAAATAGGCCTTACCAAACAAACCTTTAGTTATTTTACTTTGAAATGTGATGAGATGATGTGTACTTTGGTGTCAAGGGCAAATACTGAAATTTGGTTTACGAGTGGAGAGTCTTTTTTCACCTTCCCACTCCTCCTTTAATCATAAACATTATTCTTTGTAGTTAAGTTATTGTGTGACTGGTGTATTTTGCAGATAATCCACAAGGGAATACTTGAGGTGATTGGAGTTGAAATTGGAAAAGGCCTTAATATTCCTCTTTGATCATTCATTTTCATTGTGCATGCAACTATTGTCACATGTATTTAATTTTAACTTTTTTAGAAATGTTTTAAAGAATATGTTTTCTGTCATTTGGCTACATCTACTCTGTGATTTAAAATTTTGGCTTAAGTAATGTCAATACAATTGTAAATGGAGTTTTGCTTGATTTAGTACATGGAAATCAGTTAAATGCTTTTAAAGCTGTTGAAAAAAAATGCCTTAAACAAGTGCCTAAACAGAAGCTAAGGAGATCATCTACTTCCCACATTAGGTTTCTACATCCAATTTTCACATTCCTAAATTGTAGGTTAATTTTGCATGACTTGGATAAGTATAATTTGATAATCATTGTTACAGTTAGAGACCGTTTTCAGGTACTTCGATCATTTTGACATTATCTCAAATTTATTGATCAGCTGAATTCATTTAGAATCAAGGCTTGATTGCACTTTTCCCCCTATACTTTGCCAATTGTGCGATTTTGCACCCCATACTTTTTTTTGAGCGATTTTGCACCCTATCATTTACCCCCTTTCTGATTTTGTAGCCCCCTCGTGTGTTTTTTTGCCTTCGCCTTGACTTCGCTCTACGATAGGGTGCAAAAAAACACATGAGGGGCTACAAAATCAGAAAGGGGGTAAATGATTGGGTGCAAAGTCGCTCAAAAAAAGGATGGGGTGCAAAATTGCACAATTAGCAAAATATAGGGGAGAAAAGTGCAATTAAGCCTAGAATCAATTGTGAATATGAACATTTTTATTTCTCTCCTGAGTTCCAACTTTGTTATTCTTTTTTCTTTTTTGGTAAAGTAGTGTAGTAATTACATATTCACATGGATAAGTGAGGAATTGTGGCTCGAACCTCAACAATTGAATCCTGCAACGTCCTTGTCAATTGAACTATGTGCAAGGGCAAGGGCCATGTAGAAGAGATTGTGGGCACATGCCCGCACTTGATTTTGGAGAATTTTTTAGTACTTATCTATTTGACCAATATGGCGCACATACATCACTACACCACTAACACACAAACAACACACCTCCTTAGTCTTATTTGTAGTGTTATAGAAGGACAAATCCTGTCTATTGGCCACATAAAAAAAAATACTCTCTTGTTTCATAATAATTATAGCAAACCAATTTGTCTCAATAATTGTTATTTTTACAATTAAATACATTTTCTTAACTAATTAATATTATGTTCTCCATTCCCAAATATTTTAATAAGATTAATTTGATAAATTTATTATTATTATTTCTCTTTCATTTATAATTTCTCATTAATAAGTGTAAACATAATTAACTAATATAATTTGGTGAATGAATCGGTGCATCACATTCACCCAAAATAGAATGGAAATTGCTCACTCCCACGTGAATTGACCAAAATATCTTCAATGTGAGTTAACTCACGTTTCGAACACCAACGTAAGTTAACTCACGTTGGTAACAAAATATTTGGTTACAAAATATTTCTCACTAAACAAAGGTTGTGCGAGGGTTTATATGAAACTGTGTTGTACTAGATTGTTAAGCGTCTTATTTTCTCTTAACGTTTGGTAATGTTTGGGATGTCTCCTTTAATCTTTTAATACATTGATTGGTCCCCAACCAACATGCACGCAATCAAGTTACTTTTTGAAACTTGTAATGTCACAATAACTTGTCTTTGATAGTGGATGGTATGCTCTGGAACTGGAAATTTATAAGTTAGTCTTGCATTGCTATGGACATACATATATAGACAGGATTATGCATTTTATTTCACCTTAGAATCTTCAATATATTAATAACTTTTGGTAGTTTATGGCATATGTAGTTTTTGTGTAGCATCTCGCAGCGATACAACGCCACACCTCAGAGTGAGATTGAATATTCCAAAAAAGTCCTTAGATTAAAAGTTTGGGTATTTTACGAGTTTTGAAGTTAGAAAACACCACAACAATGTTAAGGCCTCTCCTCGTTCACTCCATCTCATCGTCGATGTCGTTTTTCACTTTCTTAACTGGTCAGTCAGAGTTAGTTGTTGAGCTTTTATAGTATAAATTAGGGAGGATATCAAGTGAGAGCACTATCTTATTGTGAGAGATGAGAGGAATTAATCTCAACTCTTAGATATAAATAAACGGCTGAGATTAAAATACTCCCTTTTTTCTATTCACATGCACCCTTCGTCTTCCTCAGTGCTTTCATTCCAATTCTTCACCAAAGCCATGATCTTCTTTCACAAAGAAAATTAATTCATGGGGTTAAAAAGTTGAATTTCTTCTTAGCAAAGCCTGCATCTATGTTTTATTTTTTCATAGCAACACCAAATCCATCTTTCTTATCCATAAATGAAAATTGATTTTCCCACATTAAACAAAGCTAAAACACACCAGAAAATGACATTTTTATCCCGGCGGCAGTTAATTGCCGCTGGGATGGTGCATCGGCAGTTAACTGCCGCTGTAGGAAAATATGCAGACAGAACTTGCTATTTTTATCATTCAAGCCATTTTCGGCCTATTTATTACCTGTAATCCAAAGCAACAATTCCAGAAGCAGTACAAATCATACATCAATTATAATCATTCATAAGCAAGAACAATACATAATCTTTCACAATTGATCAAAATAAAATCAATTCGATATTTCGTTAAAATTACACGAATGTTTGAAATTCAACAAAAACATAAATAGTGTTTGACATTCAACAACACCTTACATAATATTACATGAAATCTCTACCGACATTCGTTGCACATACAGTTGGAACGAACACAAAGATATAATATATTATTTTCAATCATATGCCTAAACATAAATTTAACGTCACTATCGTCACGAATAAACCGAGGCCAATAGACCGTTTTCCACATGTCTTCATCTTTATCTGCCTCCAGGTCAAAAATTGGCATCTGAGCAAATACATGACATGTATGATGATTTTCACCAACTTGGAGAAAATAACTGTTGAGTTGTGTTTTCAACTCATCCATAGTGTCGGTCGGAGTTAGAAAAACCTTAATTGTCTTTTTGAAAGCAGAGTACCGGACATGAACTTCAATTTGTACAACCTCAGACATGTTTAACTTCACAAAAGTTTATGAAATATCAAACATCAAAATAATATTAAATTAAACGTAATAACCAATATATATATCAAATGCGGAAACATTATAACCAATAACAAAGTATATGCATATTCCACCACATAAAAGTTATATATTTATATATACTAATATGTTAGTTATATATTGGCCACAAAAAATTGGCGTTACAATATCGACCACAAAAAATATGTCGGTGTAATATCGATAAAAAAAAAAGGATGAACACTGACAAAAACAAAAAATCACTCATATCGCATCAAGTTAATTTGAATCATCTTCATCTTCCGCAATAACTTGAAATTTTTGCTTTGCTTTTTCAGGAGTGTCACACAAAATTGGATTGGCTTGGTTTGACTCATTTTTTGGTGGGAGCAGATTCTCTCTTTTCTTAATGTTCATGAGGTCTCGAAACCTAGCTTGTTGATCTAAATACTCAAATTCCCAATTTGATGCCTCTTCACTCCTGTGTATGTTCCACTCCGTAGATGATGGAGGTAGTGGACAACCATCTTTAAAAAAAAACAAGAACAAAATGATTGGGAATTAAGCTTAGGCACATGCTGAGGTTTTTTTGCTTAAGCGGTGGCACCCCTCTAAGTGGGAAAAATGATTCCGAAGTTTCGATTTCGTGACTTGTCAACTCCACTACAAGTCTATTGTAATAAGTTGCAACGATGTGACCCATGTCGGAAAAAGTCAACCACTTATCTATAAGTGCAATACCACCACTTATCTTCAAATTTATCAAAATATTTTTTGGTAGCACCAAACTCTTGGTCAAGTCACGTACAATCTTCTTGTCATCCTCCCTTAATCTACCTGCAAGCATGTGTCATTCTAAACTTGGCTCCATCTCATGGTTGTGAACTCCGTTAAGAATGTTCAATCTCCAATCATTTGTTTCCCTACTAAGATATCCACGAACCATGAATTTACACTCACATTTTTCTTGAACCCGTTGCCTCATGCTTCAATCTTTTTTTCGGCACTTTGTGATCGCCACTCCTTTCACAAATTAGTTGCAACATTGGATTGATCAAATTGGATCTACGTATAACAATTGTAAATCCAGCCCTATTTGCTTAACGACGTACCTAATTAAGCAAGTCATCTCTATCTTTTCATTTAACTTCGCTTGAAAAAAAATGAGTCATGTCAACTTCGTTGGCCTCAAGAGGGACAACACCAGAGTCAACATATAATGAAGCTTCAACATGGACAGAAGCTTCAACCTTAGGCGGTATGACATTTCCGGAATTATCGACAAAAATAGGTTTTGTCTTGACCGGATCATCATCCGCATTTTCATCCATAACCATGAATAAACAACAAATAACTATGAATAAATAACTTACAATTGCAATAACATCAATATCAAAATTAATTAAACCTAAAAAAAGTTAAAAAAAACCAAAAAATTCAAAAAATAGGTAGTAAGCCTGTTTTTTTTTTTTTAAGTTTCCCATCGGCACCTAGTTGTCGCTACATCGGCAATTAGCTGTCGATGGCCCCATACAGCGGCAGTTAAGTGCCGCTAGCCCCATGTCAGGTTTTGACGAATATTGACAGAAAAAACAGCAAAAAACGGATTAAATGATGCATTACATGTTTCTTGACGTCAAAAGTGTGTTGAAACCTTCTAGTATTGCTGCTTCAATGATTTTGGACAAGAATTGTGGAAAAGAAATTGGATTTAGGTGTTTAGATTGAAGAGGAAGAAGAAAGTGGATCGTTGATGGAACAATATAGGAGTAGGTTGCTGTAATCAGCAATATCAAGAACGCAACGGCACTTAACTGCCGATGGATTCAAACGCGGCGGCAGTTAATTGTCGATGGGATGATCCGGCGGCAGTTAACTGCCGGCGAGATAAAGATGTAATTTTTTTAGTGTGTTTTAGTTTTGTTTGATGTGTGAAAAACAATTTTCTCCATAAATTTGCTGGTGCCCTGTTTCTCGACATTGATTGAAAGTTGACATAACAAAGCCAAGATCTGTGCTTTTATTTTAGGGTCTTGTTAACGGGTGCCCCCGGGCACTCTTTAAACATTCTAAATTAGGAAATTATTCTTTAAAAAATTCAAATAGTTCAATTTTCAATACATTAAATACACAACTTTTCATTAAAAGTTACTATTTAAGACCCTTAAATAGTGTCCCGGAGACAATCGTTAACATTTCTCATTATTTTATTCTGGAAACTATAGTTTTTTTTTTAATTATTAAACATTATGGAAATCTAAATTATTAGAACTTTCACTAACACCAATCTCAGCCAACCACGATCTCTATATGTGTTTTCCAAATATAAAATTTGAAATTTAACACCTAAGTCCAAATGAAGATTAACAAAATGGAAAAGGAAAACCTATGCTTGTGGCTAGTGAGAGAGAGGAAGAAAACCAGGAAAAAATTAAGAGGAAGAGGAAGAGGAAGAGGAAGTGGCACTTTACAAGAGAGATAAGGAAACATGTGCTTGTTTAATCAAGTGTGCCGAGCCTTTTTTTATTGGAATATGATCTTGACCGTGGATTTTGATCTAAGGGATGATATTATATCCTCTCATCTCACATTTAAGTTACTCCTTTTACTTGATAATATATGCCCTCGTATAAATTATATAAGTTGTATAAAAATTCTAGATCAGCGACCATCCTACTCTCCTGCCATAGCATTTTTGGATTTGGCTACTACACTCCAGTATATGGGTTTGATATTGTAATTCTCTTCGTCTGCAATAATTTAGATATAAAGAATCAATTTTATATTTTGCACGCCATGCTTACTTTTGCCAAAATGACAATTATGCATTTAGACAGTGCCTTTATCATGATCCAAATATAGGACTCTAGGGTGATTAAGTGAGCAGTTGAATCTTTCACGAGCGAAGATTGATCCAAATATTTGCATGGTTTGTTACCAACGTGAGTTAACTCACGTTGGTGTTCGGAACGTGATTTAACTCAGGTTGGACGTAAGTTAACTCTCGTATGTTATACCTCAACGTGAGTTAACTCACGTTGATTATACCAAACGTGAGTTAAATCACGTTGAAGGTATTTTGGTCAGTTCACGTGGAAATCAACAATTTTGTATGAGAGAATAACAATTTTCAAATAGAATTCATTTTGTATGGGCCAAAAACAAATTTTTTATAGGCCCAAAACAGATTTTTAAAGGTTTAAAAATATTTAAATGTTATAATTCACTTAAATAATTATCTATTAATTATTTTAATAAATAGTTAAATATTTACAAAAGGAGTGGCGACCGACGGTGGCAATTGCCTGTGGCAGCGAAGCTTCATTGGTCCATGGGTGCTCCGGGGTTGACTACCACTATTACATTTTCCATCTAAATATTTTGTTTATAAAATATTAATATATAAACTAATTTAAAAGTTAGTTTTTTAAGTTTTTTTTCTTCCACTTTTTAATATATTATTATTTTTATAATGTTTTTTTAGATGAATCAAGAGGAGGACATGCATCAGGAGTAAACAAAGACATGTCGATCAGTTGGCACCTCTATGAAACCCCCATCCTGTACCGACTGTCTCATATAATAGGCATTATTAATAAAGATCAAATCCTTAATTAACAACTTTATTGTGTAATGGGTCGGGTGGATTTACGATTGGATGATTTTGATGGATGATAGATTAGTTGATTAAATTGCCACCCTACTATGGTGATTAATTATGTTAAGTAAGGTGCTAATTAAGTTATGAAGACTCTTCTTTCTGCAAGAATCGATAGTTGAGACAAGGGTGTTGAGAATCTGAAGTTTTTAACTATAGTAGTGGCAACGCGGGTAAGAACAGCTGTCTGAATTTGCTTATTTTTGAGTTTATGTAAATAAACAAGTTTTATATATTATTCATAAGCTTGTCAATGTGATTTATGAAATAAAAAAAGAAGCTTATGAAGATATAATTTTTGTTAATGAAAACTTATGAACTAACATAAAAGCTTATATATTTGCATAAACTATTTTTTGTAAGCTCAAAAATAAGTCAACCCAAATGAGTCAGGTGGCAAATACGACGACATTTAGTTAGTGTACAAAAAGTTACATTGATTGTGAGTAAAAATATTTAGAAAATAAAAAAATAAGTTTTCAATGAAAAGTTTCTATTTTTTCTTTTTTAACTTTCTCCAATGACATTAGTTAGCATGATATTTTTTAGAAAAGAAAACACCTCATATATCGAAAACTAGAGACCACACATGATCGTTTCAATGCATTTGTAGGCCTAAAACGAATTTTAAATTGAGACATTTTAAGTGTGTCGAAAGAGAACATAAAAATTAATAAGCTTAATTGATCCTTTGGTCCCCTAGCTTATTTGTTGTTTTCATTTTGGTCCCATAACTCTATATTTATTCTTTTCGGTCCTTAAATATGCTTCCGTCAGTCAGTTTGACCCATGTCAGTTAACTTTAACCTCAAACGTATTAGGTAGACCAACATTGTAGGTGGTCCACCGTAGACCTTATTAATTTTTTTAATTTCAGCCACTTGATCTTTTTTTTTCAAAAAGGGATGGTTAGATTATGGAGGTTTATTGTATCTAATAGTATATCATCAACAACTGATTTTTTTTTCCATTTCTTCATCTTCTCCCTTCATCTTCTACCTCTTCTTCGTACAATCTTCATCATCAACTTTCATAAAAAATTCAGAAAAAAACCAGAAAAACAAAACATAAATTTTAACATTTAAACTCTTTAATCAAACACCTGAACATAAATTCATGGCTGCTTCTTAATTTTCAAATTCATTCCAGATCTATGGTTGCTTCTTAAATCCATGGCTGCTTCTTAAATCCATCGACGGTGAGACCGGCAATATTGACACCGAAAAATCTCGAGTTTTTCAATCTGACGCCTGATCTTGCTCGAAACACATCAAAGTTTCTGTCTTATCAAACCAAAACCAATTCCAAATCACACCCCCCATTTTATCTTCACACCCCCACAATCTTTTTTTCCCATTTTTAATCATTACACACATCAAAGTTTCAATCCTTTTCATCTTCTTTCACTTCCACTTCCTTTGTATTCAAACCCCGTTAAAGTTTTCTCATCTGGGTATCCTTTATTTGCATGCAATTTTCCATTTTGTTTGGTAAAGCTTGACCCCTTTTCTGAAGTTCATGGTCGAAATTTGATGGGATTGTAAATGGGTTCATTGGAATCAATGATCCCATTGAAAAAAGGGAGTTTGCTTGGTAAAAAAGAGCAACACCCATTTTCACGGAGGTTTAAATCAAGCTTTTGTTATTCAACAAGAAGCTAGATTACATTCAATGGATTTGTGTTGTTGTGTTTATTTGTCTTGTTGTTGTGTTCCATATGTTTCTTCTTGTTTCGGTTGTTGAAGATTCCAAGGAGTCTTTGAGAGGAGTATCGAAGGAATGGTTGGAGATGTTTTGCTGTAATTGGCTCCAAATCGAAGATGAGGAGTTGTTGTTATGGACGATGATGATGAGTTGTTGTTATGGACGATGATGTTGATGTTTTAAAAATTGAATATTTATTTTTGAAAATTGAATATTGAAGGTGATGAGGTTTTTGGAATTTGTACGATGAAGATGAAGAAGAACATGAGGGGAGAAGATGAAGAAAAACAAAAAAAATTGGTGTTGGTGGTTCACCGTTACATACAATGAACCTGCAATCTAATGACTGAAATCATATCTGAAATATTAGGCATTAAAAAACTAATGGAGATGATCAATTTGACTGACGGAAGCATATATAAGGGACCGAAAAGAAATTTTTTAGAGTATGGGGCCAAAATGAAAACAACAAATAAGTTAGGGGACCAAAGGATCAATTAAGCCAAATTAATCACACTAAATGTGTAATTTTATTTGAGGCATGTCAGACACTAAATATGAGTATCGTTCCCAACCAGAGTTCAAACATTGATTCATTATGTTGTGAGGGTCTAACTCCTTCCGTTAGACTCAACCCTATTTGTGCAAGAACTTTTTTAAACAAAAATTTAGTTTAAATAATAATATATGTTGAAAATAATATTTTTATATATTATTTACAATTGTTAAACTTTGAAATAAAAAAGTAATGGTGAATTATAACACATATATAAAATACTTTTTTACTTTTGCATATTTTGGTTGCATCAAACCTGTCTTAAAATATTTCCCACATCTAACATCATATTCATAAAAAATTGAAGAAAAAAGAATATAAGATACTTATAACCAATAAAATAGGTAAATTTGGAATCAAATTTGTAACATAAACTACTAGTCTATGATTCTCAATTTAACTACCAACTGAGCTAAACACAAAAAATATTTAAAAAATTTGACATACAAAAATATATTTAATGCGAAAAAAACTCGAAGCTTAATATAATACCAAATAAAATGTGGAGGTCTAAAACTCTAGTGACGGGCCATGAGACTACAAGAGGTCATTTCAGATCTTTAAAAAAGAAAATTGTTTTTCCCACTTCAAAGAAAGATAAAACACACCAGTAATTTACGTTTTTACCCTGGCGGCAGTTAGTTGCGATAGGAAGGATCCGGCGGCTGCGATCAGTACTTATGAAGCTCAGCAACCAGAACCTGCAACTTCATCTCTTCAATCTCTAAAAACTCTCTCAATTCTTCCAAAAATCTCAAATTTTTCAACTTCAAATCAACCAACACTCCAATAACAAGTAAGTTTCCATAATCAAGTTCATTGTCATTTTATGCTTATATGTTACATTTATTATCTTAATTTAATTTTTTTTTAGTTTTAGACTTTGTTTAATTTTTGATTTTTTTGGCAAGAAATGATAGAATGTTTACATGGAAATGACTTATGTTGCTTAAATGTTTAGATCTTTGCATGTTTATGTTGTAATTTTTAGCTTTAGGATTTATGTATAATTTGCACTACAAGTGTTTGATGAAATGGTTGAATGAGTTTTTAATTGGATTGTTTTTAATTTCTTATGGTGTAGATCTGAAAAAATGGCTCAAGTATACTTTCATGTATCCTTCAACGGTGGTAACCAACATTTTTTCAACGTTCGCGACGATGTGACGTTAAAAGAATTGAAGGATCTACTTCATGAAATCAACCAACGAATCAACCACGGAGACGCGAGGAGGGTGGAATACGTTTGATATCACCGTCCATCGTTCGACTTAGACGGGAATTTGTCGTTCACTCGTTCGGAGTTAACGAACGACGACGACGTGAGGAGCATGTTCTCGATATTTGCTGGGCCGAACATGATCCCCCTCGAGATGGATGTTACGTTGCTGAGGTCGCCTGAAGATATTCTCAAGAGTTTGATTCGGCTGGATGAAGATGTTTAGGTAGTATTATTATGTTGTGTCGTTGTTTTATTGGATTTTTTTTAATTCTTGAAAGTTTGCGGAAAATCTTGGCATTGAAGTTCTTATACTTAGTGTAAATGTTTGCAAGTCTTTTTGAAAATTCAAAAGAATGAAGAGAACACAACATGTATTCTGCAGAATCAGCTATATAGGTTCTCACATCGAATTCCTTCGTATAGGATAAGTGTGACAAAAGGGAATGCAGTTCTAAGATGTTGCTTTGTACTTGATCATGCTCCTCTGTCAATTGAAACTTTGTCAGTTGGCAGGGCAGTAGGATTAAGTTCAAAATAATATATTAGAATGCATTCTTTTTTGTCATGACTCATCTTATATGAGGGAATTCGATGTGAAAACATATATAGCTGATTTCGTAGAATGCATGTGTTGTGTTCTCTTCATTCTTTTGAGTTTTCAAAAAGGCTTGTAAATTTTACACTAAGTATAAGACACGAGAGCATATATATGTTTTCCGCAAACTTTGAAGAATTAAATTTAAATCCAACATCATTCATGATGATACAACATATTTAGGGATAATGTAATGTAATGTAACGCTTATTTTGTGAATTTTTAGTTATGATTTAGTTTGGATCATGAATGAATTTGTTATTGTTGTTTCGAAGTAATCAAAATAATCAAAATAAAGCAAAATAAACCCAAAATCATGTTAAAATTGTACCCAAAAAACTACGATAATGTGATTGTGCCATAAATTTACAAAAAATCTAACAAATGTCAACAAAAAAAACTAACAAAAGTCCTAAAAAATGTCCTAATCCTGATCCTGGTCATCATGCTGCTGCTGCTGCTGCCGCCTCCTCGACCTCCTGGACAGTATCGGTGCCATCATGTCCCTGATATGGCGCATCGCCTGATACAACTGCTCATTGCTCATCACCTCCTGACCCAAGTACTCATCAGCCTGGCTCACAACGCCACCAACCATGTCAATGGTATCAGGCGAGCCTCTCTCCTGGTGCCACTGCTGATGGTGTGCAATGATCTGCTCCTCATTTGCTGGCCTCGGAGGAGATCCATCAATAGGTGGCAGAATCTTTGGGTGAGACACATGTCTGTACCACCTCATGTATCCCTCCTCGTACTGCCATGGCTGATCAACCTCCCTACCCCACGCAGCCTAAGGAATGATGTGCACATGGAAGTCTAGGAAAGCCTGTGCAACGGCCTGAAAAGGGAGAGGAAGCACTGACGTCGGAGCTCGGGGGATGTCCTGCACGTACCCGTATTGCCTTTTAACCCGCTCAGGCAAGTCACGGTAGATGATGTCACGACCACACATGATCCACCATGAATACCAGCATATCTCCACAAATCCTGGATCTCCCTATGATCCTCGTATGGCATCCAGGTAACATCATCCATCTCCAAACGATCCAGCGCCAGACAGTAGGGCTTCAGATTCGCATGACCCCTGTGTGGAATCCATCTGGCCGCGCAAGGATAGTTTTGCTTGTATGTATCATTATGGACATGTGGGTAGACTTCTGGAAAATGTGCCAAGAACCATCCCTGCACAACCCAAACACATTTATAAGTTATTAGCAAACATAGTAAATTAAAAGATGTAGTACATTAAAAAGCATAGTAAATTATTAAAAGACATAGTAAATTAAAATTATTACCATCAAAAGTGTCGTGATTCCCCTGATCCTTTTTCCTGCAAGCGAAGAGGCCTCAGATAGAGTGTGGTAAAGGTATGCCAATGTCATTCCTCCTCACGAGTAGTCCCTCATCCCAGCAAAGGTCTCCATCGTCTGTAGGTATGTCAGGTCGATGTGTTTGTTGTTCAAGTCACCGAACAACGTACATCCAAGCAGGTATAGGAGGAAACACCTCACACAGGCAAGCCTACGCCTGGCTAGCTCCTGGAGCTGCTCCTGCATCTCAGCAAGCGCTAATCTGGTGGCCACACTAAGGTGATCCTCATAAAGCTCCTTCAGCGTCTTATAACTAATGTAGCCACCATACTCAGTCTTGCAGTTTTTCACCGCATACTCCTGGGTGACACCTAAGTACCTTACCAACAATTCCACCCCATCAACCTGAGACACCTTCTTTCTATGGCTCAGCATCCGCCCTTCAACAGGAACATGCAGCAGACACGCCACATCATCTAAAGTGATGGTCATTTCCCCAGTAGGTATGTTAAAGCTGCTGGTCTCGGAATGCCACCTCTCGCTTAGTGCCTGGAGCAGAGCATGATTAACAGTAGAATACCTTGTGTACAACAAATCATACAACTCACTCGCCCTTATAGGATCCCAAAACCAGAGCTGATTCATATGTGGACGCTGGATCTCTGCCACATTCGACCCGTGATTTATGCATCTCATCCTACAGGTGTTGCGAATCTAAAATAATAAAAAAACACTACATAAATCAAAAACATACAAAAAAAAGCATATACTTCATATATAAAAAATTATGCGCGAACAATAATCGAAGACAAAAAAATAATCAGACAACGACATGTGTTCATGTCATTTTTTTTTAAACGTTATCATACAAAAAAAAACATATACTTCATATATAAAAAATTATGCGCGAACAGTAATCGAAGACAAAAACATAATCAGACAACGACATGTGTTCATGTCATTTTTTTTAAACGTTATCATACAAAAAAAACATATACTTCATATATAAAAAATTACGCGCGAACAATAATCGAAGACAAAAAAATAATCAGACAACGGCATGTGTTCATGTCATTTTTTTAAACGTTATCATACAAAAAAAAGCATATAACTTCATATATAAAAAATTACGCGCGAATAATAATTGAAGGCAAAAAAAATAATCAGACAATGACATATGTTCATGTCATTTTTTTTAAAAGTTATCATACAAAAAAAAAATATTGACTTCATATATAAAAGTTAAAAAAAGAAAAAAGAAAACTTACATTATTTGTATTATACCACAACGGTAATGCAACATGTGAAGCGTATGATGACAACAATGAGTCATCATAAGGCCCTCTAGGAAATGGAGCCACATCAGGTAACTGCTCGGGGGCTGTCGCAGCCGCAATCTCATCCCTATCTAGCGCAGCCGCATCGTCGTTCCCACCCTCATCAGCAACATGCTGGACGGCATAGCCACCATCTGTGGCATCATATAGCTACTCCTGATAATGCAGGTACTGCGTGGGGTCCTCCACCTGCGACACCTGCTGTGTCGGCTGAAAACTACCCTCGCCCACAACAGGCCTCCGGCCTCTTCCCCTCTTAGGCACATGAGGGTTTGCAACCTGCCTCTCCCGTCGGTAGCTGCTAGTCATGGGCTGCTTACCATCTCTAGTCATCCTATCTTGGTTCTGATCAGACATATCTACACAAAAACAAAACTAAAAAAATTAGGCATAATAAAAACATCATTCTATCACAATTCCAACATTTTCACAATTCTATCACAATTTAAACAACATTCATCAACATACTCATTTAGGCATTTTAACAAACACTTTGAGTGCAACATTCACATTCTGTTAATTGTGTTAATTGGACAACATTCACAACCACATTATACTTAAACATAATCTAAACAACATTCACAACAACTACATTCATCTATTACATCATAAACTACACATTCAATCTACCAAAATTTCAATTTAATCATAAACCCTAACCACATGCAATCTACCAAAATTAACAAAAATAAACATATCTAAACTAACATTAACATTAACATTAACATTAAAAATGATTAATACTACTTACTTGTTGCTGATGGGTATGAAATTGCTTGAATTTAGTGGAATGGAATTGGAGAGGGTTGGAGAGAAATTGACAGAATTTGAAAATTTTGAGAATGAAACCTGTAAACACAGGTTCTGCTTCGTTTCTGCATAAATACAGATCGCAGCGGGAGTTAGCTGCTGATGTTGACGGCGACAACTAACTGCCGATGGGTCCGGTGGTAGTTAACTGCCGATGCACCATCCCAGCGGCAATTAACTGCCGCCGGGGTAAAACCGTCATTTACTGATGTGTTTTATCTTTGTTTAACGTGGGAAAAGCAATTTTCCTTAAAAAAAGAGGCCATTTCTTTTACAAATTAAGAAACAACTTAAGACGAATGTAAAACGGAACTTCTATCCACAGCTTATCTATAATCTATTTTTTTTCTAAGTTGTCTTATTTTAGCAACTAGAAAGCGTGATGCAACCGAGTCACAGTCAAAATAATCACAATTTCAACAAAGTTCTAGTGATTTTGAAAATTATAATTCATTCATAGACTCAAATATCAAATAAAGTGTGACAAGTCATTCATACGCTCAAATATAAAAAAAAAATATTGTAACTTTGTTAAAGCATGTTGAGTTGACAGGAACAATGCATTGTTCTATGTAGAGGTTGAGATTCGAACCTCAGACACCTCATTTATTCACCTTATAAATTGAATTCAAACCATCAGACAACTTGACAAAAAAAATCATGCTTCGTGTATTCGACCACACACTTTCCAAAACATGCCTACACGTGATTTGAATATTCAAACTTCAGCCGTATATTTGTGAAACTTGTTTGTTGGGGTCTTCTAATGATGAAGATATGTCAAATTAAATTGATAGCTCTTGCTATGTCATCTTCTTCGAGTCTTCCGACGTCATCATCCATTATTTTTCAAACAGCCAAGTCCATGATTGATTCATTTAATTTGTTAATAACGACTTCAGTAATTCAAGTGGGATATTAAAATTGAAAGATAAATATGAATTTTAAGTATATTCAAATTGAAAGATAAATAAGTAAAAATAATAAATGGAAGTAAGCTATTGATCAGTGACAATGATGTCTTTCTCGGATTTACTTAGCCGCCAAGCAAATCATAGACTTAGATAATTAACAATAGTGACCGTTCAAATCCACACATTCAAGTATGAAATTAAAAGAATATACTATACTTATTTTAAGAAATTAGATGACATTGATGTTTAACCAAACACTTAACATGTAAACATTGAAGAATATTTGACTTGTACACTAAAGTTGGAAAATTTTTGTGGTTCACATGTGCATACATTTTCAAATGATCCCCCCACCGTTCCAGGATATTTCTTAGTAGGCCCCCAAATGACATTCCAAATTATTTTTTTTCACTTATGACAAAATCTTTGATATAATAAATAATCACTAAACAGAACCACAGAATCATTATTATTCACAAACTACTATAATCATGTTCCTCAAGCTTGTGTTGGTGTTGTTTTTTCTTGTTACATTGGTAGCAAGTAAAGATAACAGTTTCATCTATAATGGTTTCCAATCATCTCATTTGTATCTTGATGGTATTGCTAATTTAACCTCCAATGGCTTACTAAGACTCACCAATGATACCAAGCAAGAAAAAGCACATGCCTTTTATCCAAATCCTATAGATTTCAAAAACACTTCTAATGGAAGTGTTTCATCTTTCTCAACTACTTTTGTATTTGCAATAAGACCTCAATATCCAACTCTTAGTGGCCATGGAATTGTTTTTGTTGTTTCTCCTACAAAAGGGCTACCAAATTCATTACCTAGTCAATACCTTGGTCTTTTTGACAAATCCAACAATGGAAACATTAGCAACCATGTTTTTGGTGTTGAACTTGATACTATTTTTAGTAGTGAGTTTAATGATATCAATGATAACCATGTTGGAATTGATATCAATGATTTGAAATCAGCTAATTCAACTCCTGCAGGATATTATGATAATAATGGTCAACTCAAGAATTTGACCCTTTTCAGTGGCTATCCTATGCAGGTATGGATTGAATATGATGGTGAAAAGAAAAAGATTGATGTTACTTTAGCTCCAATTAATGTTGTTAAACCAAAACAACCTTTGTTGTCATTGACCAAAGATCTTTCTCCAATTTTGAACAATAGTATGTATGTTGGATTCTCATCAGCTACTGGTTCAGTTTTCACTTCTCATTATATTCTTGGTTGGAGTTTTAAGGTTAATGGTCAAGCTCAAAATCTTGTAATTTCTGAACTTCCTAAATTACCAAGATTTGGTGAGAAAAAAGAGTCCATGTTTTTAACTGTTGGATTGCCTTTGGTTTTGCTAAGTTTGGTTTTCATGATAACTTTAGGGGTTATTTATTATATCAAAAGAAGGAAGAAGTTTGCTGAGTTGCTTGAAGAATGGGAGCATGAGTATGGCCCTCATAGGTTTAAGTTCAAAGATTTGTACTTTGCCACAAAGGGTTTCAGGGAAAAGGGTCTATTAGGAGTTGGTGGATTTGGTAGAGTCTACAAAGGTGTGATGCCAGGTTCCAAACTTGAGGTTGCAGTGAAGAGGGTTTCACATGAATCAAGACAAGGTATGAGGGAATTCGTGTCGGAAATTGTTAGTATCGGTCGTCTTCGTCATAGGAATCTTGTTCCGCTTCTCGGCTATTGCAGGCGAAAAGGCGAGTTACTTCTGGTCTATGATTACATGCCTAATGGAAGTTTAGATAATTACCTATACAACCAACCAAAAGTGACTTTGAATTGGAGTCAAAGATTTCGAATCATCAAAGGTGTTGCTTCAGGTTTGTTTTATCTACATGAAGAATGGGAGCAAGTTGTGATTCATAGAGACATAAAGGCTAGCAATGTGTTATTAGATGGTGAGTTGAATGGTAGATTGGGAGATTTTGGTCTTGCAAGGTTGTATGATCATGGTGCTGATCCCCACACAACTCATTTGGTTGGAACTGTAGGGTATCTTGCTCCTGAGCATACTAGAACAGGTAAGGCTACTAAATTTTCTGATGTGTTTTCTTTTGGTGCATTTCTTCTTGAGGTTGCTTGTGGTAGAAGGCCTATTGATAATGTAGCGGAAAATGACTCTGTAATTTTGGTTGATTGTGTGTTTGAGTGTTGGAAAAGAGGTGATATTCTTGAGGCAAAAGATGTAAATTTGGGGACAAACTATGTTTCTGAAGAGGTGGAATTGGTGTTGAAACTTGGATTGTTGTGTTCACATTCAGAACCTTTGGCTAGACCAAGTATGAGACAAGTTGTGCAGTATTTGGAAAGGGGTATACCTTTGCCAGATTTGTCTTTGCTTAGTCTATCTTCTTCTGGTTTAGCTTTTGGGTACCAACAATTTTTTGAGGACTTTCCTTTGTCTTATCCTTCTTCTATGGGCAAGACAATGTCACATACTTCTGTGTCTATTTCTGATTCACTTCTCTCTGGTGGTCGTTAGATTTTGGTAGTGTATTAAAAAGTTTGTTAAATCAAATGTAAAATCATATTTGAGTTAATAGTAGTACATATTATTCTGGACAAAAGTTTTATGTAGTGTGAGTTTCAATGTAGTCTTTTTCTCCTAATAGATACATAACGATTTAATATAGTGTAATTGTAGTCTCTTTCTCCTATTTCAGTTTTAATTCATTGATTAAAGTACTAATATTTCCAACACCATGAAAAATCTATCTGATGCTTCGCCATAGTCACCACTTACATGTCATTATATGCCTTAGAAATGTTATATACATGACAATAGATACCATAGCAGGAGTATATGCCAGCATAACATTTTAACTACAAGCAACACTATGAACTAATTTTGCACAAAATTAGTTTATTTTTTTATCATTTATCACTAGTTCAACTTCAACCTAAACCAACAGCAGCAGATGGATCAAGTTATAGAATCCTGCACATACGAGCATCGATAACTGCATATATTTGCTTCTGTTTTTCCTAGAAAATCATCTAAAGACACATCTTAAACCCTTCAACAGTTATCAACGCACCATGCAAATTTTTTAACATGGCATGTTCAATTCTAATGCAATAAACTAAACCATTAAACACGCTTATAAAAATTGAATTGCAGCTTTGTCTGTCATAGATGTTGTCGTCGCTTCCTTCGCGACATCCATTAATATATCTCTGAAACATAAAAAAAATATAACACTATTTGCTTTGTCTATCATTCCTATCTTCTCCGCCTGTGTCAAGTTTGTTGATATTGCAGCTTCACCCTTCATCGCGCACTTCTGCTGTGTCAAAACTGATTGCATATTTAACTTCAACAACCCAAAATCATTGCTTCTTGTGAACTTCTCGATGTTCCATTTTGAACCCATGGTGCTCACTTGAGCAAATTACCCATTCGCCGCACGGTCATATTATTGATTTGACGTTAGTTAACAAAGTTAGATGAAACTAATTAACCTGACTAATCGAAAAACTAAAGCCAGTAATGACGTGAATTTTTTAATCTATTTGTCATGTTATTAGTGGGCAATATAGGGTACTATTTCTAAGTTTTCTCCTAAATGGAGAAAACTTAGAAACAGTACTCTATACACTCTTCATCCTAATGCCCGCTAATAACATGACAAATAGATTAAAAAATCCACGTCATTACTGGCGTTAGTTTTTCAATTAATCAGGTTAGTTTCTTCTAACTTTGTTAACTAACGTCAAATCAATAATATAACCCTTAATTTTCAAGATCAATCTCAGATTTTATACAAATTCTTCATCAAATTTTTTTGTTTGATGATCAGTAAAATTGCAACCTTATAATCCTTAATTTTTAACATCAATCTTTGATTTCATATGAGATTCTTCTTCAATTTTTGTTTGATTACGAGTAACATCCATAGCTCTTATGCAGCGAGGGCACCATCGATTTTGTTTTCTGTAGCCACATCAACTGCCAGTTTACAAAAATCACATGATTTTTTCCACTGCAATCTTTGACTTGCTTTGAAGGAAACTCAATCTCTCTTTCAACACTAGAAGACATGGTCACAGAAACCAGCAAATTAATCTCAAGTTGCAATACACGTGATAACAAAAAAACGGGGGGGTTGACTAATTGGAAGGGTCGGTCTGAATCAAAAAGGGAAGAATATCATTCCAGTCCTTGTTGTTTGATGAGCATGAAGTGTCTCGACTGGATCAAACGCAGTTAATAGAATTAAAAAAGGCTTATGTATGATGTGGATTTTTTAATCTATTTGTCATGTTATTAGTGGGCAACATGATGAACAGTACATATGGTACTGTTTCTAAGTTTTCAGTTTATATTCAAGGACAAACATCTTTTTGTAAATAGTTTTATAATTAGAGTAGGATTGAGTATGAAATTGAGTCAAAACCAGCATATATCTTTTTATCCTTCCACCACGTATTCATTCATCATTTTATTTGCAGCATAATCAATAGAAACTTGTCAAGTCCACACATTCAAGTGTGAATTAAAATACTTATTTTAAGAAGGGTTAATAGTGTTTTACCCCTATAATATAGGTCTTTTCGGTTTATTACTTTGTAAAAAAAAAATTAGAATCTATCCTTGTAATTTGAAGATTTTTGGTTTTGGATCTTCATGAACTTTGAGTGTACAAAATCAATGATATGACAGAGGTTAAACCGAAATTTGCTTAAATTACAGGGGACAAAAGTACCATAAATTTTGTAATTTGATGCCATGAAGATCTAAAACCAAAAAATCTTCAAATTAAAAGGATGAAATCTAAAAAAAAAATTATAGGATGGTAAACCGGAAATGACCCATATTACAAGAGTAAAGCGATATTAACCCTTTTAAGAAATTAGACGACATTGATGTTTTAATTTCACATATTCAATTTTGCATCAAACACTTAAAATATATAAACGTTGAAAAACATTCCCCCACTACTACAGATGGAAAGAAAACTTGTGGTTCAAATGTGTAACACATTCTTTTCCCTAAACTAAATGAGACATTTCTTAGGAGGACTAAGGTGCAATTTTAGTAACCATGTGATGTTTCTTTTAGTAATAATACGTAGCTAGGTTCTAGGACATTTCTTAGTAGGACCCAAATTAGACATGCAATTTTTCCTTCGCTTAGGACAAAATTTTTCCTTCATTTCTTATTTGCAGCATAATCAACAATAACCGGTTTCGAGTGTGAAATTAAAAAAAAAAAAAAAAACTACTTATTTTAAGAAATTAGACGACATTGATGTTTTGATTTCACATATTCAATTTAGCATCAAACAATTAATATGTAAACATTGAAAAACATGTACCCCAATACTACAGTTGGAAAGAAAATTTGTGGTTCAAATGTGCACATTAATTCAAATGTGTAACACATTCTTTTCACTAAACTAAATGAGACATTTCTTAGCAGGACCCAAATTAGACATGCAATTTTTCCTTCACTTAGCACAAAATCTTATAAATAATAAACACCGAACAGAACTACACAAGCATTGTTCATTCACAAACTATAATCATGATACTCAAGCTTGTGTTTATGTTGTTTTTTCTTGTTACATTGGTAGTAAGTGAAGACAACAATTTCATCTATAAATATAATGGATTCCAATCATCACATGTATATCTTGATGGTTTTGCTGAGGTAACCTCAAATGGCTCACTAAGACTCACCAATGATACAGAAAGAGCCAAAGGATATGCTTTCTATCCAAATCCTATAGTTTTCAAAAACACTTCTAGTGAAAGTGCGTCTTCTTTCTCAACTACTTTTGTATTTGCCATAAGACCTCAATATCCAACTCATAGTTCCAATGGAATTGTATTTGTTGTTTCACCTACAACAGGGCTACCAGATTCACTACCAAGTCAATACCTTGGTCTCCATAACAATTCCAACAATGGAAACAGTAGCAACCATGTTTTTGGTGTTGAGCTTGACATTATATTTAATACTGAGTCTAATGATATCGATGATAACCATGTTGGAATTGATATCATTGATTTGAAATCAGCTAATTCAACTCCTGCAGGATATTATGATAATAATGGTCAACTCAAGAATTTGACCCTTTTCAGTGGCTATCCTATGCAGGTATGGATTGAATATGATGGTGAAAAGAAGAATATTAATGTTACTTTAGCTCCAGTTAGTGTTGGTTGTAATAAAAAACCAGAAAGACCTTTGTTATCTTTGACCAAAGATCTTTCTCCAATTCTCAACAATAGTATGTATGTTGGAATCTCATCTTCAACAGGGTTATTTTTGGCTTCTCATTATATTTTTGGTTGGAGTTTTAAGGTTAATGGCCAAGCTCAAAACCTTGAAATCTCTGAACTTCCTAAAGTAACAGTATTTGCTGAGAAAAAAAAGTCGAAATTTTTAACTGTTGAGTTGCCTTTGATTTTGCTAAGTTTGGTATTCATGATAACTTTGGGGGTTATGTATTATATCAAATTGAAGAAGTTTGATGAGGTTCTTGAAGATTGGGAACATGAATATGGCCCACATAGATTTAAGTTCAAAGATTTATACTTTGCCACAAAGGGATTCAGGGAAAAGGGGCTATTGGGAGTTGGTGGATTTGGTAGAGTCTACAAAGGTGTAATCCCACGTTCCAAACTTGAGGTTGCTGTGAAAAGGGTGTCTCATGAATCAAGACAAGGGATGAGGGAATTTGTGTCGGAAATTGTTAGTATCGGTCATCTTCGGCACAGGAATCTTGTTCAACTTTATGGCTATTGCAGGCGAAAAAGAGAGTTACTTTTGGTTTATGATTACATGCCGAATGGAAGTTTAGACAACTATCTATATAACCAACCAAAAGTGAGGTTGAATTGGAGTCAAAGATTTAGAATCATCAAAGGTGTTGCTTCAGGTTTGGTTTATCTACATGAAGAATGGGAGAAAGTTGTAATTCATAGGGACATAAAGGCTAGTAATGTGTTGTTAGATTCTGAATTGAATGCTAGATTGGGAGATTTTGGTCTTTCAAGGTTGTATGATCATGGTGCAGATCCTCACACAACTCATTTGGCTGGAACTATTGGTTATCTTGCTCCTGAGCATATTAGAACAGGTAAGGCTACTAAATATTCTGATGTGTTTTCTTTTGGTGCATTCCTTCTTGAGGTTGTTTGTGGTAGGAGG
Source organism: Medicago ruthenica (assembly GCA_018208015.1). Lineage (NCBI taxonomy): Eukaryota > Viridiplantae > Streptophyta > Magnoliopsida > Fabales > Fabaceae > Medicago > Medicago ruthenica. The sequence continues at coordinate 51,894,599 of CM031377.1, read as the reverse complement.
CCTATAGGTCGCGTAGGAGAAAATGAGAGTCTAATTCTAGTTGATTGTGTGTTTGAATGTTGGCAAAGAGGTGAGATTCTTGAGGCAAAAGATGTATATTTAGGAACAAATTATGTGTCTGAAGAGGTTGAATTGGTGTTGAAACTTGGCTTGTTGTGTTCGCATTCAGAGCCTTTGGCTAGACCAAGCATGAGACAGGTTGTGCAGTATTTGGAGAGGGATATACCTTTGCCAGATTTGTCTGCGCTTAGTTTATCTTCTTCTGGTTTAACTTTTGGGTACCAAGAATTTGTTGAGGACAAGACAGTGCCATATACTTCTGTGTCTATTGCTGAGTCTGTTCTCTCTGGTGGTCGTTGATTTCAAAAGGCACGTGAAATTGATGCTTAATTGGTCCATTTTGATTTTATGTGTTAGATTTTGGTAAAATGGATTAAAGAGAGATTGTTATCTTTAGGGTGAAATCATGTTTGAGTAAGTAGTTTAATAGATACATGAAAGTTTTTTTCATTAAACTTTTTTGTTCTGTTTTTTCATATACTTTACTGTGTCCAAGTTTGTATCTATTTTGAGTAGACGAACGAGACTACAATTATTATTCAGTAATATCATAGAGATTCAAAGGGTAAACTAAGAAATAACCTGCAAAACCTTCAAATGCAATAAACCAACCACTAAATAACTTCATAAATCTGTTTGTGCAAAAGACTCGGACAAGCTCTTCATCTTTTCTCCTCGACTCGTTCTATTTTCTTGGACACTTCAATAATTCTGCATATGCACATATAAGATTAAGTTATCAGGATGCATAGAATGAGCCCTAAAATTGAACACATCATAATCACTATCATGGGCGACTTCATACGATACCAACGAATGCAGTGATGAATTTCAAATTTTCCATTCATCATAATACTCATACTTCTAAAATGATCGCTGAAATTAAAAAATTTCAACCACATTAGTATGTTTGAAACAAAATGAGAGTAAATTGACCAAAGCCCTAGGTAAAGAATACCTTTACCCTTCCTGTAGACAACTGAAGTACCTGTAGTAGGCAAAGCCCACCTAAGCATTTCTTCTATACCACATACAATAAGATATGCATCAATCTGTACTGGCTAGTTAATTACCAGTTAATGAACAAAACATTCATGAAAGAGAGGTATACTTGATTTAAGAATTCATCGTTTTATTCTTATGTTCATTACGAAATGCATAGTTATCACTCGTCGATAATACAACCAAATAATCATAGATTATAAAGGATCATAGAATCCATCTTACCGCTTACAAGAGCCACTATATCACTTCTATCTACCGTTGGTGCAGCACCTATAGCAAGAGCCAGTATGTCACTTCTCTTTACCGACAGTGCAGCACCTACAAAAAAAAGTTAGGTTTCAAAAAGAAAGTTTTATTGAGTTTAAGACATGCGACTGATATGCCTAAGACTTAGCTATTGTTGCTGGATTGGTTTGAGATGCTTTGTGCTATTAGATTTGATTGTTCTAGTGCTTCTCTGCATGTATAAATTCCACAATTGTGTTTTATTCTTTTGGTTTATAATTGTTTCTCATCTATATACATCAATCATTTCTGTTGTAAAAAATGAAAGCGTCCCGCAAAGATGTTTTAATGCAAATTATAGTTGTTTCAAGTGCACTTTCATACAAAAAATGGATGCTATGGCTTGAAGGGCTATCCAAAATTCAGGCTATTAAGATATAGACTTGATAACAAATGCACTGTTTATTGGCTTATTTGCTCTTTTGGAGAAAGACCAAATGACATTTTTTTTTAAGTTCTAGCACAAAATAAGCTTTTAAAGAGAGGCAATTATGTTAGACCAAAGTTTTAAAAAAGTTACATTAAGCTTAAATTAAAGGTTTAAAAACACAATAGACCAAACTCAATTTTTTTTTGTTTTTAAAATAGACCTAGTCTATTTAGCAAAGTCTAACCTATTCACCCCTCTAATTACAAAAATGATCAATTTTGTTCATAAATACAAAAAAGATCACTTGTTTTTGTTTAAAGTGACTCATAAAATAAAAGTAGCATCCCCTCAAATTTCAGAGGACTATACTACAATTTTCATTGCAACTGGTGAATTAACTTTACTCTGACTTACTCTGAAATTTTGAATTTTAACAAGTTCTTAATAATAATCCTAATCCATTGATTAAAGTACTAATATATCCAACAATGGATATTACTACTTTCATAAAGAATTTATCTGCTGCTTCACCATAGTCACCATTTTCCGTGTCATTATACACCTTAGAAATGTGAAATTTTTTTTTTCTGACCTTGTTGGCCAAAAAAATGATTTTTTTACCCCCTTTGAAAAATATTTACCAAAATGACCCACTTTCATTTTTGGTGGGTTTTTTTTGTCGTTTAGTGCCATTACCGCCATTTCAATTGGCGGTAATGGCCATTTTTTCAAGGGGGGCGCAGGCCTAGCTGCAGGTGTTCAGGCTAGGCTTTTTTTTTTTATAATTTTTTCAGCCCATTACCTCCAATTGGGCCGGCGGTAATGGCTTTTCCCATTTTTTTTTCGTTTTATTATTCCCCCACCCCTATAAATACCCCACACCACCCCTTTCATCCAAATTAACTCAAATTTTTTCATACATTTTTCTCACTACTTCCATATTATGTCTGACTCTGGTTCAGATACTATTTCTCCTGCTCCTCCCCCTCCTTCCCCATTAAGATTAGTCACTGTTAAATTTGATCAATATATACGACCTTTTGAAATGGTAGTAACTCCATGTATGACTTTAGTGGAGTTGAAAAATTATCTCAATCATATTTTTCGTCTAGCTAATGAGCCTTTACGAAAAGTCAGTGAGATTTATTACGGAGAGCGGTTTATCGATTTGGGATCGCATAAAGACTTTGATTATTATTACGAATACAAATTTCTGAGCAAGATATGTTTTCGTCTGAAGAAAATGCACAAGGTCCAATGGAATTGTATTTGTTGTTTCACCTACAAAAGGGCTACCAGATTCACTACCAAGTCAATACCTTGGTCTCCATAACAATTCCAACAATGGAAACAGTAGCAAACATGTTTTTGGTGTTGAGCTTGACATTATATTTAATACTGAGTCTAATGATATCGATGATAACCATGTTGGAATTGATACCATTGATTTGAAATCAGCTAATTCAATTCCTGCAGGATATTATGATGATACTGATGGATTCAATTATTTATCCCTTATCAGTGGATATCCTATGCAGGTATGGATAGAATATGATGGTGAAAAGAAGAATATTAATGTTACTTTAGCTCCAGTTAGTGTAGGTTGTAATAAAAAACCAGAAAGACCTTTCTTATCTTTGACCAAAGATCTTTCTCCAGTTCTCAACAATAGTATGTATGTTGGAATCTCATCTTCAACAGGGTTATTTTTGGCTTCTCATTATATTTTTGGTTGGAGTTTTAAGGTTAATGGCCAAGCTAAAAACCTTGAAATCTCTGAACTTCCTAAAGTAACAGTATTTGCTGAGAAAAAAAAGTCCAAACTTTTAACTGTTAGGTTGCATTTGATTTTGCTAAGTTTGGTATTCATGATAACTTTACGGGTTATGTATTATATCAGACGGAAGAAGTTTGCTGAGATTCTTGAAGATTGGGAACATGAATATGGCCCACATAGATTTAAGTTCAAAGATCTATACTTGCCACAAAGGGTTTCAGAGAAAAGGGGTTACTGGGAGTTGGTGGATTTGGTAGAGTCTACAAAGGTGTGATACCAAGTTCCAAACTTGAGGTTGCTGTGAAAAGGGTGTCTCATGAATCAAGACATGGGATAAGGGAATTCGTGTCGGAAATTGTTAGTATCGGTCGTCTTCGGCACAGGAATCTTGTTCAACTTTATAGCTATTGCAGGCGAAAAAGCGAGTTACTTTTGGTTTATGATTACATGCCAAATGGAAGTTTAGACAACTATCTATATAACCAACCAAAATTGAGGTTGAATTGGAGTCAAAGATTTAGAATCATCAAAGGTGTTGCTTCAGGTGTGGTTTATCTTCATGAAGAATGGGAGAAAGTTGTAATTCATAGAGACATCAAGGCTAGTAATGTGTTGTTAGATTCTGAATTGAATGCCAGATTGGGAGATTTTGGTCTTTCAAGGTTGTATGATCATGATGCTGATCCTCACACAACTCATTTGGCTGGAACTATTGGTTATCTTGCTCCTGAGCAGATTAGAACAGGTAAGGCTACTAAATTTTCTGATGTGTTTTCTTTTGGTGCATTTCTTCTTGAGGTTGTTTGTGGTAGGAGGCCTATAGGTCGTGTAGGAGAATATGAGAGTCTAATTCTAGTTGATTATGTGTTTGAATGTTTGAAAAGAGGTGAAATTCTTGAAGCAAAAGATGTATATTTAGGAACAAATTATGTGTCTGAAGAGGTGGAATTGGTGATGAAACTTGGCTTGTTGTGTTCACATTCAGAGCCTTTGGCTAGACCAAGTATGAGGCAAGTTGTGCAGTATTCGGAGAAGGATATACCTTTGCCAGATTTGTCTTCGCTTAGTTTATCTTCTTCTGGTTTAACTTTTGGGTACCAAGAATCTGTTGAGGACAAGACAATGCTGTATACTTCTGTGTCTATTGCTGAATCTGTTCTCTCTGGTGGTCGCTGATTTCAAAAGGCACGCGAAATTGATGCTTAATTGGTCCATTTTGATTTTGTAATGTGTTATATTTTGTTAAAATGGATTAAAGAGAGTTTGTTATCTGAAAAGTGAAATCATGTTTGAGTAAATAGTTTAACAGATACATGAAAGCATTTTCTCATTAAAAAATTTTGTTCTGATTTTGCATATACTTTATTGTGTCCAAGTTTGTATCTATTTTGAGTAGACGTACGAGACTACAATTATTATTCAGTAAATCTGCAAAACCTTCAAATGCAAAAAGCCAACCACTAAATAACTTCCGAAATTCTATTTGAGCTGAAGACTCGGACAAGCTCTTCATTTTTCTCCTCCGCTCGTTCTATTTTCTTGGACACTTCAGTAATTCTGCATATGCACATATAAGATTAAGTTATCAGAATGCATAGAATGAGCCCTAAAATTGAACAGATCATAATCACTATCATGGACGACATCATACGACAACCAGTGTTGTATAGTATACGAAACCATAAAAAGCTCTAGAATATGTAGAATTAATACTTCATATTGAAGGCGTGTTTGAGTGTGTAACATGTGTCGTGTCTGGTGTTTGTGTGAGTATTTTATCGACTGGGTGCCTAACTAATGAGAGATCTAGAATTAATTTATATACGTAGATGTAGTCCATGGTAAATATTATGTAGTCATTTGATACATGTAATAGACCCCAAGAACGCTATTGCGAGATAGTAGAAGATGATATAACTATACCAAAGATTATATATCCAACATAAATATTTTATGCTTTATGTAAATAATTTCAAAGAAATAAAAAAAAGTTACAGGAAATTACAGACATTCATAATTAACAACCTAGTCTAGAAAAACAGAACAATGAGGGATTGAGTAGCAGCAGAGCAAGAATGCAGGGTTAAAGAAAGAGACAAGTTGCAAAGAGGAGTATGAACAAATGAGTAAACAAAGGACTAAGAAGAATGTGTGTGGTTGAGGTTGAGTAGCCGGAAATGCTAATAACCAGTGGGGGTGCCAAAAAAATGTCAGTACGAGCCGGAAATACCATAACTGATCAATGAGCTATAACCAGTGTTGTATGTTGCGGCATAGCGGTTTGTTCAAATTCTACTATGGTACAGTACTATAGTGCTGCTATAGCCGTTATTAATGACAACATTTTGTAAAAAAGATCTTATTGCGGAACAATAGCAATTTGGTCAAATTCTTCTATTCAGCAGCACTATAGCGCCTCTAAATTTGACAGCACTGGCTATATAACACTCTGCAAACTGAAATCTCTAAAGCGGCCACCAGCCATAATGCACTGGTACAAAACACAGTTGATAACACTGATTTACTGTGTACATATCTTATACATATACATAATCCATGGACATTATGTGATTAACTAGATTTTGACCCGCGCGTTGCATGGATGCTTTGAACAATTTTTACATTTGTAGAAAGGTATTTAGTTGATTGGACATCTATAAGAATAGATGGATTTTTAGGCATTTAATTTACTTTGCTTATAAATTTGATTGTTAAATCACACTTCAACATATTAATTCACGAGTGTTTTATTTGAATTTTCCTTTGCAGTCGGCTTTTCTGTTCAAATCATCCATTCTAAGGAAACATCCAATATCATGTGGCATAAGTGGTAGATATTTGAGTCTCTTAGGCATTTGTTTTAGGGTACTTGGACTGTGGGATTAGTCATGGATTTGCGCAAAGGTTATACCTTGATTTAAAAAAAAATACTCTAAAGAAAGGAAATCAAGTTATCTCCATTTCAGTCCAGAAAAAAAGGTGGCGATCATTTTTTAAATTTAACCATCATTTTGATTTAGTTCAAAGATATTGAAGAGAAAATTGTTTTTTTTCTCGACAAATTGAAGTGATAAAAAATATTTATTCACCCAAAATGTGGAAAATGATAAAAATAAAAATTAAAGCTAGTGGAATTATAGAATTATAGTCGTACAAAATAGAGAAAATGAATTACAAAGATATATACTAAATGCAAAAATCTTCTTATCTTAGCCGACCTTGATGATTCTAGGGTGCTGATACTTTCATTTACAAATTAGAACAAATCCCAAGAGTTGCATATGGTGTACATATAAATTTTACAAATTTGATTATCACACCATCAAAATCATGATTTGTGAATTGTACAGCAGATGTAGAAAGAAACAAAATAGATCTAAATAATTAAAATTGATAAAAAAAAAATCAAATAGACACAGTATATGAAAAACTAATTGATACGACCCAATTCGAGTAGGGATCACACTCCATAATTTAGAGAGAGAAACTAGAGATAAAAGAAAGAAAATTCATTATATTTTTCATTCATTCTCATAACAAGACATGCAATACTTATATAGACTTGAGCATACTCATAATAAGAAAAGTGCACCCTAACATACTAAATATTATCCCCTAACAATATACCTTCTAGATTAAGGTGAGTCATAATAACTTCTAGAACTAGCTGAGTCACCACATTAGTGCTCCTTATTCTAACTATCCAATCACTAATTAAATGGAAAGAATGCTAAAAATTTGGTTAAATGCATTGGCAGTTTGTGACGTACTACTATATCCCAAAATATAAGCAAAAATGAGTCAACATAAGTTGATGTATTTGGTACAAATTTTGAACCAAATACATTGACTTTTGTTGACCAATTTTTCCTTATATTTTGGGACGGAGGAAGTACATGGTTGGAAATGCAGATTTTAGTAGGGTTCACTGCCACTCTCTCCTTGCGGGAACTGTTTGTCATGGTCTCTTTACGCCTATGTAGGTTCTCAGCATATTTCTACAGCAAAAGACAATAAAAACTCATTCAGACATTTCATCAAATACTTGGAGTGCAAAGTATACAACATTGATTCATTGTGTTATTTCAACTTTTAAACTACAACATTGAACTTAAACTTAGTCTAAACAACATTTAAAGTCAAAACATGTATATATAGGATCACAAACTACCCAAAATATCAATAATTTATCCTACCTTAAACACCAACATTTCCACCAAATTTTGAAGAAAAAACATAACATATAAAACTAACAATGTGAAGACAAGAGATTATTAATACTTACTTGTAAAATTGTTGATAACTTGCTTGATTTTGATGAAAGAAATTGGATGAGATTCGTTTGAATGAGATTGGAGAGAGTGGTTTGTGTTTTTGTGTTTCAAACAAAAGTGTTAGCTGCTATTGCTGCTGTTATAGAATAAGTCCAGAACGTGTTGTTAGAAGAAGTCTAGAACGCAACGGCAGTTAAACTATCAATCCCGAGTAAATTGCCTCGTGATATACCTCCACCTCCCCGCAACTTCCCAGCACATATGACTGATGAAACAGGCTGACTTGAAATGGCCTACGATTTTTCCATGAAGAAAAATATGAAATTTTGATTCAAAACCAACGGTATCTTTATGCATCCTCCACCACTTATTCATTCATCATTTTCTTCCCCGCCAACCAAATCATAGACTTAGATAAATCAATAGTAACCGGTCAAATCCACACATCCAAGTGTGAAACTAAAAAAAAAAAAGCTTATTTTAAGATATTAAACGATATTGATGTTTACTAAACAAAATGAGACATTTCTTAGTAGGACCGAAATGAGATATGCAATTTTAGTAACCATTTGATGTTTCTTTTGGTGATAATTCGTAGCTAAGTTAGGTTCCAGGATATTTCTTAGTAGGAACCAAATGAGACATGCAATTTTTTCTTCACTTAGGACAAAATTTTATAAATAATAACACTGAATAGAACTGCAAAAGCATTATTATTCACAAACTACTATAATATGTTCCTCAAGCTTGTGTTAATGTTGTTTTTTCTTGTTACATTGGTAGCAAGTAAAGATAACAGTTTCATCTATAATGGTTTCCAATCATCTCATTTGTATCTTGATGGTATTGCTAATTTAACCTCCAATGGCTTACTAAGACTCACCAATGATACCAAGCAAGAAATAGCACATGCTTTCTATCCAAATCCTATAGTTTTCAAAAACACTTCCAATGGAAGTGTTTCTTCTTTCTCAACTACTTTTGTATTTGCCATAAGACCTCAAAATCCAATTCTTAGTGGCCATGGAATTGTTTTTGTTGTTTCTCCTACAAAAGGGCTACCAAATTCACTACCAAGTCAATACCTTGGTCTCTTTAACAATGGAAACAATGGAAAGAGTAGCAACCATGTTTTTGGTGTTGAACTTGATACAATTACTAGTAGTGAGTTTAATGATATCAATGATAACCATGTTGGAATTGATATCAATGATTTGAAATCGGCTAATTCAGCTCCTGCAGGATATTATGATAATAACGGTCAATTCAAGAATTTGATCCTTTTCAGTGGCTATCCTATGCAGGTATGGATTGAATATGATGGTGAAAAGAAAAAGATTGATGTTACTTTAGCTCCAATTAATGTTGTTAAACCAAAACAACCTTTGTTATCATTGACCAAAGATCTATCTCCAATTCTTAACACTACTATGTATGTTGGATTCTCATCTTCAACAGGTTCATTTCTAACTTCTCATTATGTTCTTGGTTGGAGTTTCAAGGTTAATGGTCAAGCTCAAAACCTTGAAATCTCTGAACTTCCTGAGCTACCAGTATTTGCTGAGAAAAAAAAGTCGAGATTTTTAACTGTTGGGTTGCCTTTGATTTTGCTAAGTTTGGTATTCATGATAACTTTGGGGGTTATGTATTATATCAAATTGAAGAAGTTTGATGAGGTTCTTGAAGATTGGGAACATGAATATGGCCCACATAGATTTAAGTTCAAAGATTTATACTTTGCCACAAAGGGATTCAGGGAAAAGGGGCTAGTGGGAGTTGGTGGATTTGGTAGAGTCTACAAAGGTGTGATGCCAGGTTCCAAACTTGAGGTTGCAGTGAAGAGGGTTTCACATGAATCAAGACAAGGGATGAGGGAATTTGTGTCGGAAATTGTTAGTATCGGTCATCTTCGGCACAGGAATCTTGTTCAACTTTATGGCTATTGCAGGCGAAAAAGGGAGTTACTTTTGGTTTATGATTACATGCCGAATGGAAGTTTAGACAACTATCTATATAACCAACCAAAAGTGCGGTTGAATTGGAGTCAAAGATTTAGAATCATCAAAGGTGTTGCTTCAGGTGTGGTTTATCTTCATGAAGAATGGGAGAAAGTTGTAATTCATAGGGACATAAAGGCTAGTAATGTGTTGTTAGATTCTGAATTGAATGCCAGATTGGGAGATTTTGGTCTTTCAAGGTTGTATGATCATGATGCTGATCCTCACACAACTCATTTGGCTGGAACTATTGGTTATCTTGCTCCTGAGCAGATTAGAACAGGTAAGGCTACTAAATTTTCTGATGTGTTTTCTTTTGGTGCATTTCTTCTTGAGGTTGTTTGTGGTAGGAGGCCTATAGGTCGTGTAGGAGAATATGAGAGTCTAATTCTAGTTGATTATGTGTTTGAATGTTTGAAAAGAGGTGAAATTCTTGAAGCAAAAGATGTATATTTAGGAACAAATTATGTGTCTGAAGAGGTGGAATTGGTATTAAAACTTGGCTTGCTGTGTTCACATTCAGAACCTTTGGCTAGACCAAGTATGAGGCAAGTTGTGCAGTATTTGGAGAGGGATACACCTTTGCCAGATTTGTCTTCGCTTAGTTTATCTACTTTTGGTTTAACTTTTGGGTACCAAGAATGTGTCGAGGGCAAGACAATGCCATATACTTTTGTGTCTATTGTTGAATCCGTTCTCTCTGGTGGTCGTTGATTTCAAAAGGCACATCAAATTGATGCTTAGTTGCTCCATTTTGATTTTGTAATCTGTTAGATTTTGGTAAAATGGATTAAAGATAGTTTGTTATCGAAAAAGTGAAATCATGTTTGAGTAAATAATTTAACAGATACATGAAAGTATTTTCTCATTAAAATTTTTTGTTCTGATTATGCATATACTTTATCGTGTCCATTTTTGTATCTATTTTGAGTAGACGAACGAGACTACAATTATTATTCAGTAAATTCAAAGGGTAAACAAAGAAATAACCTGCAAAACCTTCAAATGCAAAAAGCCAACCACTAAATAACTTCCGAAATTCTATTTGTGCTGAAGACTCGGACAAGCTCTTCATCTTTTCTCCTCCACTCGTTCTAAGAATGCATAGAATGAGCGCGAAAATTGAACATATCATAGTCACTATCATGGACGACTTCATACAACACCAACGAATGCAGTGATGAATTTCAAATTTTCCATTCATCATAATACTCATACTTCTAAAATGATACCTGAAATTCAAAAATTTCAACCACATTAGTTTGTTTGAACAATTCGAGAGTAAATTGACCAAAGCCCTAGGTAAAGAACACAAAATTAAAATCCAAATTGCCTTTGAAGCTTTGAATACAAGTTCTTGAATCCAAATTGTCTTTGAATGGAGTCAAAATTGCAGATTGCTCAATCTGAGCGGCACCAATACACCTCTACATTGCCTATCATTGTGAAGCATCCGTGTTTGTCGCCGTCGCCGTCGCCGCTAGTTAAGTCTGAGTTTCGCGGTGAGCAGAAAGATCGCCGCTGCCGGGTTCATAATTTTCGAGGGTGAAGTTATATAATTTTTTTTTGTACAAGTGAAGTCGTAATTTTTCCCACCGGAAACGTAACTCAAGTTTTCCGAAAAACTTTTAAATTTTTTTTTGTTCATGGTTTATAAGGGGGTGAATGTATAATTGTAAGGGTTAAAGGTAAATTTACCATATTACCTTTGTATGGGCCATATTTTTTGTTTTTAATGGCATACATACATAAGGAAAAAAAAAACTCTTAAAAGAGTGCGGTACAATTTTTTTGGAAACTCCTTCATTGGTTCTATTTTTTTTAAAACTCGGTATCTATTCAAAGAACTTACTAATTTGAGGGAACCAATCCAACCACCCACTTGCGGGAGCCCCATTTAAAACCAGAGCAAAGTTTTGTATGAACTTGACCACCGAAATTGGCACGGCACCAGAGGAAATTGAACCTGAGATTTTGTGAGGAGCAAACTCCAAGATCCCAAGCCAACCACTAGGCCAATGTAAAACAAGAGTGAAACTAAAACAACATCAGAAAATCATATAACCTAACAGGATCATCCAACCTCAGTCGAACAGAAGTAAGATTAGGAAAAGAACTTCATAGCCAACCAACACCTAGATAAACTCTAATAATATTCTTTCAATATTTACGTAGTCTAATAGTAACACACACTAATAGCAAGTAAATGAGGAAACAACATGGATTTTAAATTTTTAAAGTGAAGATGACATAAATCCCTTTTTAATACCCTCAAATCCATTGAAGATAATGATATCATTGTTCTCCAACATTAGTGCACCCTCTACCTCCTTGTGTTGCTTCACCAGCGCCAAGTGTGGTAAATAAATGGTCGCAATGAATTTGAGAGAGATGAAATGGTGAAGGGTTTTCAAAAGCAGAGATGAAGTATGACAAAGGGTGTTCGTCAAAGACGAGTGAGAGAAGCATCTTCTATGTCAAAGTCCATTTGATTTAATTTCATTTTCATCCCTTAGTACATCTGGCCATGCCTACTGGCCTCTCCACTTGCCACATCTGCTGACAAATCGTCAGTTAATGTCTCAATCTAACGTTGAGGACTATTGTGTTGTGACAAACAAAATGCACAATGGGGGATTATTGTGTTTTTGCCTCACCCACGGGCTACTATCATAGCGAGGTACACATCTAGAAACTAAAATGACTATTTTCACAAAAAAAAATTCAAGACGGAGATAATATATCAATAACAAGTAACAATGCTATATTTTTCGATTCTTCCTCCATGCCTTCTTGTTGATCAGTAAATCTTTAATGTGGTCAGATTCAACTCTCACTAGCAATGTGAGGACCTCTTTGGCGAATGATTAGTAAGTACCTCTGTAAACGCTCATTGAACTTTAACTTTTAAAGGCCTGTAGTGACTCTGGTGAGCCCTCAAAGCCAAACTCATCTAAACTTTCAATTAAAAAATAAACAAAAACAACAAAGTTGATAGTTTTTCATGACCTTATATGGGGTGTTCCTCATCTAAACTTTTGTATTCGTAAATATATATTATATAAATATTACACACGAGTGAGAAAACAATTGCAAATTGTACCAAAAAAACAAACAATTTGCAATCCCCATGAGCTTGACTCAGTTGGTTGGGATATTGCATATTATATGTAGGGGCCGGGGTTCGAACCTCAAACACCCCACTTCTCCACATTTAAAATGTGTGAGCTGTAGCCACTAAACTCACTCAAACATGATTTTACTTCTGATATAACAAACTCTCTTAAATCCATTTTCAAACCTAACACATTACCAAGTCAGAATAAACCAATTAAACATCCATTTCATGTGCATAAAATCAACGACCACTAGAGAGAAGTGTTTCAGCAACTGAGACAGAAGTATGTGTGAATGTCTTGTCAATAGAAGATGGATATGACATTGGAAAGTCATCAAAAAATCCATGGTGTCCAAAACCTAAGCCAGAAGAAGATAAACTAAGCAAAGAGAAATCAGACAAAGGTATAACCATCTCCAAATATTCCAAAACTAGCCATGTGCTTGGTCTAGACAAAGGTTCTACATGTGAGCACATCAAACCAAGTTTCAAAACCAGCTCCACCTCTTCTAAACTGTATCTATGTTCATATCTTTTGCCTCAAGAATCTCACCTCTTTTCCAACAATCAAACACAAAATCAACTAGAATTAGACTCTCACTTCCCCCTACATGATTTATGGGCCTTCTACCACAAACAACCTCAAGAAGAAATGCACCAAAAGCAAACGCATCAGAATATTTAGTGGCCTTACCTGTTTTAGTATGCTCAGGAGCAAGATACCCTATAGTTCCAACCAAATGAGTTGTGTGCGGATCAGCACCATGATCATACAACCTTGCAAGACCAAAATCTCCCAATCTACCATTCAATTCTGCATCTAATAGCACATTACTAGCCGTTGTGTCTCTACGAATCACAACTTCAAGAATTGTCTTCTAAATAGGTGACTCTAAGGATCGAACTCATGTTCTTTTCCATAGAGAGGGTACCCAAAACCGTGTGTGTATGCATTTTTATTGGTTGCTAAATTTGCTATCAGTTTCTTACATACCAAACCAAACTTCATGGGCATCATTGTGTTCACGTTACAATTTTATTTAGTTTAAGACATGCGACTGATATGCCTAAGACTTAGCTATTGTTGCTGGATTGGTTTGAGATGCTTTGTGCTATTAGATTTGATTGTTCAAGTGCTTCTCTGCATGTATAAATTCCACAATTGTGTTTTATTCTTTTGGTTTATAATTGTTTCTCATCTATATACATCAATCATTTCTGTTGTAAAAAATGAAAGCGTCCCGCAAAGATGTTTTAATGCAAATTATAGTTGTTTCAAGTGCACTTTCATACAAAAAATGGATGCTATGGCTTGAAGGGCTATCCAAAATTCAGGCTATTAAGATATAGACTTGATAACAAATGCACTGTTTATTGGCTTATTTGCTCTTTTGGAGAAAGACCAAATGACATTTTTTTTTAAGTTCTAGCACAAAATAAGCTTTTAAAGAGAGGCAATTATGTTAGACCAAAGTTTTAAAAAAGTTACATTAAGCTTAAATTAAAGGTTTAAAAACACAATAGACCAAACTCAATTTTTTTTTTGTTTTTAAAATAGACCTAGTCTAACCTATTCACCCCTCTGATTACAAAAATGATCAATTTTGTTCATAAATACAAAAAAGATCACTTGTTTTTGTTTAAAGTGACTCATAAAATAAAAGTAGCATTCCCTCAAATTTCAGAGGACTATACTACAATTTTCATTGCAACTGGTGAATTAACTTTACTCTGACTTACTCTGAAATTTTGAATTTTAACAAGTTCTTAATAATAATCCTAATCCATTGATTAAAGTACTAATATATCCAACAATGGATATTACTACTTTCATAAAGAATTTATCTGCTGCTTCACCATAGTCACCATTTTCCGTGTCATTATACACCTTAGAAATGTTATGAACATGACAATGGATACCATAGTATATGCCATCATAACATTTTAACTGAAAGAACCACTCACTATGAACTAATTTTCAACAAAATTAGCTCAATTTTTTCATTAATCAATACTCCAACCTAAACCTTCAGCAGCAAGATAAGCAGCAGAAGATGGATCAATTCATAGAAGCCTGCAAATACGAGCATCAACAACCGGACATATACTTGCTTCTGTATTTCCTAGAAAATCATCCAGAGACATCCTGCTGTTTTTCCATAAAGAGTCGGATAATTTCTTCATCTTTTCTCCTTCACTCTGTCTATTTTCTTGGACACTAAGTAGTTCTGCATATCCACCTATAATATTTGAGCAACTGGTCAATTTCAATGTCAATATACAAGAATTGTCAGGATTAAGAAACAAGCAAGCATACAATGAGCCTTAGACTTGAACACATCAGAAATATAATCACTGTCATTGACAATGACATACGAATACAGAGTGATGAATTTAAAAATTCCCAATCATTGTATAACATCAAAATATGAGCTGATTAAGCCACCATGAATTTTTAGGTAAGTACCACCTAACATAGGCACTCCACAAATGAGTGAATAATTTATTTAGTCCCAAAATTATATGGATCGGGTGATTTAGTCTCTAAAATTAACAAATTTTAAAATGTTCAGGGAAATTGAAAATTCTCAATCACATTATTTTATTCAAGAAAATTTCAGGGACTAAATTAACCAACCCAAATGACTAACTTGAACCAGGATTTTCAATTTAATGATCTTTTGGACTTTTGTTGATTTCAAAAACCAAATTGTTCGACCCCTGAAATTTCATAGACTAAAATGGTGATTCACTGAAAAAAAAAATGTAACATTGTATGAGCCACATTACTAAAGAATGTCTTTATGCCTGTAGACAATTTGAATTACATATAGTACGCAAGTCCCACCTAAGCATTTCTCCTATACCATACGCAGTAAGATATGTATCGATCTTTAGTGGCTATAATTGTTACCATTTGATATTTATGAAAGAGAAGTTCTACTTGATTTAAGAAATCATTTTATTTCTACATTCATTGTGACATGCATAATTATCACTCATCGATAACACAGTCATCATAGATTATAAAGGATCAAAGAATCCATCATACCACTTGCAAGAGCCACAATATCATTTCTCTTTACCGAGGGTTTAGCTGCAGCACCTACACAAAGAAAGTTAGGTTTCAATACTGAATTAAATAAAAGGTGGAGAGAAAGTTGAGATTGCTCCAATTGTAGAAAAAATGGTAAAGCTTGTGTCAAGTGGTGGGCATCTGTGAAGAAGACCTATTATATTTAGAGATGCTATGAAAATATTTGAATAGTTAGAAGTAAAGAGAAGCCATAAAAACCTATCTATAAGCCTAACAAGAGAGATCTAGAATAAAAGATATATATGTAGATATAGTCCATGATAAACATTATGGTGTCATTTGATCTGTACAATAAACCCTTAAAAAACGCTATTGAGGATAACAAATGATGAGAGGGCTGATATACTGAAGATTATATATCTAACATAAATACTTTATGCTTTCTGTAAAAAAAATGCTCTGAAATATAAAAGTTTCCTTAAATTAAAGACACTCATAGACTCATAGTCAAAAACCTAGTCTAGAAAAACAGAACAGGGGATTGAGTATGATCAGTCTGAGTAAACAAGGGACTAAGAAGAGCGTGTGTGTGTTGGGGTTGAGGATGGTTTCCAATTATCTGACACCAAATGCCAGGGAATGATGAAAATCTCAAAAAAAATAAGTGTTGAAAAGTCACAAACGGACATGGTTGTGGCGATGAATCACAACAGCACGGTAAAATAACGCTCTACAGACTGAGATATGTAAGCGGCCACCAACCATAATTCACTGCTGCTATAGAATACAATTGATAACCCTGACTCATTGTGTAAATATCTTATAGATATAGATAAGTGGGCATAAGGTAACCAAGCGGCACAATAATATTACCTTCAGATTCAGTTTCAGGTGGTGGAAACTTCAAAATCTCTGAAACTCTTCTGTAGAGACCCTGTCAATGATTTTCCAGTTACAATTACTAATTGAATTGAAAGAAAAATTAAAAGTGGGGCATCAAAAGAAGCATGGCAATGCTAAAAAGTTCAAGTGAGACATTCTTGGTTGTTTTTTGGTCAAGTAGCCTAGTGGCTAGAAACTCACCTTTTTAAGGTGAATAAGTGAGGAGTCCGGGGTTCGAACCCCAGACCTTGCATATATAATGCAATGTCTCTACCAACTGAGCTAAGCTCAAGGGAACGAGACATTCTTAGTTTTAATGTTACATGAGGAAGTTTTAACGTTATAATATTGATTGAAAATATTTGTATTATAGAACAAAACTCCTATAATACTCCCTCCGATCCTATATATAAGAAAAATTTCAAAAAAAAATTTGGTCATATTTATAAGAAAATATCACAACTTTTTAGGTGTAATTATTGCTTAAAAGACTTTTTTACCCCTTATTTAATGTTTGTGTTTTTAATATTAATGAATATATTTAATGTTTCACAATTTTTTATGAAGGTATATTTGTAAAAATATTCAAAAAGTTACACTAATTAATGACTACATTGATTTTAGATTTTTTTTGTTTTTCTTCTTATAATAAGGACTGGAGGGAGTATAACCCCCCAAAGCCAAAGCTCCTCAGAGAAAAGGCATTCCTCTCTCTGACCAAACCATAAGGTTTTTGATAAAAATATGTGAACTCCGTGTGTATTTTGTGTGTCTATAATGAGATGACACACCTTGTATTTATAATGGTTTTACAATAAATACATTGAATGCTTAATGAGTAAGCACTAGCGTAGGAAGTTGCATACTCTAGGAGTAATAACAATCAATCTAGAGGGTTGTACCATTAAAGGAATATCTAAAGATTCTTAATTTTAACAGTTTCTAACCGAAAAGATGATGAATGATACCCTCACATTCCCTTATATCCGAAACAAGTCACACAATAGACTCCCCCTCTGCCAAGTCGCATTTCACGCTCCACATTCCAATATTTTCCTAATAAAATTATGCACAGTGCGCTTGGGCAACTGCTGTACCATTTGCCCTTTTGGTCCCACATTCACATTTTCAGTCCTAACGACTTATTAGTAAATAATCCCTCTTTAATATTTTTGAAAAAAAAAATCTATCATAAAACAAATGGGGTTTCACTATCACTAGATATTTTAACAAATTATATTCGTTAAAAACTCAACATTCAGAGAGTTCTAACCTCTTGAACCACAAGTGAACTTGTCTTCTGCTCAATCGCTTTACGCCTATACATAAGAGCCATATTTGTTAAGACAACACCCAGCTTGGGATGTTTTTCGCCTGCAACAAATACAGAACAACCAGATATTAGGAACAATATGCCACAAGAAACTCAACACTCAGTGATAATGCAGTATGAACTTTTAAATTGAGTTCAGGAAACAGTAACAGATCAAAAGAATAGGCAAGTCACCATAGATCTGCTCTGCCTTAGTCAGTGCCTTTGTCAAATGCTCCTCTGCATTACGGAAGTTCCTAAAACAGAAGTTATTAATTATTAGTGATATAGCACATATGACGACATAAAAATTAAAAACGAACATTTGGTAAGGAAAACCATACAAAAGCCTACCCCAAATGTGATTCAAGCTGCCCTAAAGCACACATGGCCTGCATCATTAAACCCTCCATGTTCATGTTACCACCTCCTAAGTATACATTGCCACTTTCTTTAAGTTCAGTGGCTCCTTCTAAAACATTCCGGTAAATCTCTTTTGCCATTGAGTAGTTCTGCCTGGTTTGTTGGAACTCTGCATACGATAGAGCAGCAGTGCCTACATTACAATTTACAAACATCAATCCACAGTCGAAGAATGACTGATACAGTACCACAGAAAGAAAGTTACCATCACATAGCTTGGTGCGGAGAGATTTGTCAAAGAAAGGTTCAGCTGCAACAGGAGCATACATACTATTACTCATCGCAAATCAGCAATAAATTGAAAACAAATAGGCAATTAGCATTTAGCACTACCTGACTTAATATCTCCCTTCACAAGTTCAACCAGCCCTTTAATTGCTCTAGCACGAATATTTAGAGCTTCAAAATCTTCTGTTTTCTCGTTCTCCACAAGCTCAATGCATTTATCAGCCACCGCAGATGCCATATCATCCTATGTACGAAAAAATATCTAAATAAACACAATGGTTCTGTAAAAAAGTGGCAAAATAAATTACATTGAAGACTAGCGGATATCAACCTGTTCCAACTCTAGATGAAGTCCAGCCTGAGCTTCATAGGCGGCAACTGCAACAAGAAACCAAGATACAACTTAAAAATCACCGACAAAAATTCACATTAAAACAAAAACCTCGCAAATGCAGTAAACAACAGAAGAGGTTCAAAAGAATTTACCTCTGATACCCAAATAAGAATTACTCAATTCTTGAACACCATTGAGCTGCTCAATTGCATCAACATAATCTCCTCTAACAAAATTAAATGAAAAACATATATCTAATGAATTCTAGCAACCAACCACAAAATTTAGCTCAAAAATGAAAATTAAGAGACCAATCACAAAGAAATAACCTCTCACAAAACAATGTAGACATAGCAAGCAAAGCAATTCCTTTGGAATTCTCATGTTTTGGATCATTTCCTTCAGTTAACTCAGTTGTAAGACAATACTTCAACACCAAATAACCCATACCATACGATCCAACTATTCACACAAAAACAAACAAACCAAAAAGATGTTAGCTTTGATCAAAACACACAAAAGGGTCATGGAAAAACCAATAAAACGTTAACTTTGAACAAAACACACAAAAGGGTCATCACAAAACCTCATCAAAAAACCAAAAAGATGTGAACTTTGAACAAAACAGACAAAAGGGTTATCAAAAAACCATATTTTGATAAAAAAAAATTGAATTTTTTTCTGACCTGATTTTTCAGACCTAGCTTGTCTCAAAGCATATTCACTCATCCGAACAACATCATCAACAGCTAAGCTTTTGTCCAACGCCAAACCAGTGTTGAATGATCTGAATGAAATGGGGGAGGGTTTTGATGAGAGAGAAACAAGAGCTCTTGGAGAGACTCTTGATGAGAGTTTTGAAGCTATGCGAAACATTGTTGGTTGAAGAATTGAGGGGTTTGAGAGAAGGAATGGTGTTTTAGGAATGTGATGCGATTGAGATGGGTTTAGAGTGAGGGTTTAGAACACGAGTTTCTTTCCTAGGTTAGGATCTTATATATAAACACTTTTGCAACCCTAAAATAGCTAACCCTACTCCAGACCAAGTTCTGGTAGATCACAACCATTACCACTAGATCACTAAAGTTTTTTTGTGACTTATAGTTGCTTTCATTTTATTTATCTAGCACAAATGCGAGTTCACTTTAAGTCATTCTCACAACCCTGAATTCCAACATCATTTGAACACGAATTGAACGTCATTCACACACATCATGCGATTCAACTTCATTTTCACCGCCGCCGGTGACCCCAATAACAACATCCCGCCACCGTTGCAACTGCCACTTCAACAACACATGCCGCCGTAACTGCCACCGCCGGAAAATCACTTTCTCTCACTGATCCACACACATCACGCCGCCGCCGCAACTGCCACCTCACCAACAACTGACTGCCGTAAATGTCATTGCCGATAACTCGCTTTCTCTCACCGATTCACACCATCTTTCATCGAATTGACAAAAAATTATGACCAATGTTGATATTGATTGTCTGAATTTTGTTAATTTCGAATCCTTGACATTAGGGTTTGAAAATTATTGATTTTGTTATGTGATTGTGTGAATTTTAGCTTTTTCTTCATTATTCTTTTTTTCATACTAAATGTTAAGTAGTGTTGCTCTAACCCTAATGATTAGCCCTACTTTTTAGTTATAAAAATTTATGAAAGAAACTTCGGATGGGGATCGAACCAGGTACCACATGCTTTCAATTCACAACTCGTACCACCAAGGTACTGATGTTTTTTATGACATGTGATTGTTTCAATGTTGTGTATTCAACACAAATCTCGGGTCCTCTTTCTTTCAATCTCACAATTCCTAAATCATTTCTCACTCACTTTCATCTCTCTCACCATCTTGCAATTGAACCTAATAACCATAACACCACCCTTTTTGACGGACCTAATTAATTTTTATGAAAAAAAAATGGACCGTAGATCTCACCACTTAAGGCTTGAGACCCTAAAGACAAGAGTATGAACCCTTGGAATAAGGCTGGGCGTCCTCCAGGAGGGCGCATGGCCCACTTAACAGCCACAAATAACCCTAGGTGACCTTCCTAAGGGACCCCTCTGGGGGCGCCCTAGTCATGATTTTGGCCCTATACGATTTGGGCCCAAAACCATGACCGGGTAAGCCCAAAAGAGGCTACAAATAGTAACCTTGGGAGCATTCCCAAGGCATGACCTAAACACAGCACAGAAACCCTAGTTTCTAGAGATTGTACTCACTGACAGTACAGTTGGCGCCCACCGTGGGGCTACGGTAAAACTAACCTAGCCACCATCTCTGAAGGAGAAGCAGCCGATCCGCGGCCTCAAAGCATCGCTCAAACGCCGTGAATCCGCCGTCCCTTTCAGAGCAACCCTAGATACTCTGAATCCGCCGTGATTCCAAACCCTCCCAATCAAACGATTAACCCACATCTGTCCAGAAAACCCTGATCTAAAGCCTGGGATTCGCGGTTTAGGGTGCGAATCTCTGACCACCAGACACAACCTTACCATACAAACTCAGACTACCGTCACCGCCAGCGCGATGGCAGATCCAGCGGCCTTAGAGGCTTTACAACAACAGATCCAGCAGCTTCGTGACCACAACGAAGCCTTGCAAGCAACCATGGAAACCATCCAACAGCAGCAGCACGCCGAAGGAAACGGATCTCAACAAGATGAATCGGCCGACCCCGATCCTCAACCACTTTCCGCCGAAGTTTGGAACGCGCCAGTTCCAGAAAATTTCAAGCCACCCTCTCTTTCCTCCTTCGATGGAAAAAGCGACCCAGTGGAACATGTGACCGCCTTCAACACTCAAATGGCCATCATCGGCGCCGCCGATTCTCTCAAGTGCAAGTTGTTAGCAGGGACCCTCAAAGACGCCGCCCTCAGGTGGTATATGAACCTGCCTCGATTTTCCATCGTTGGTTACCAGGATATGACACGCAAGTTGACGCACCAGTTCTCAGCAAGCCGCCACCGCAAAGTCTCGTCTACCAGCCTTTTCAACGTCCGTCAAGGACCCAACGAGCCTCTCCGCGAATATCTCGCGCGCTATAATGACGCCACCATCAAGGTCGTTAATCCAAACCAGGAATTGTTTGTGGGAGCCTTCCAGAACGGCCTCCGCACCGGCCAATTCAACGAGTCGTTGGCACAGAAACCAGCCGACTCCATGGAAGAAATCATGTCCAGAGCAGAGTGTTATATAAAGGGGGAAGAAAGCAATGCCGAAAAGAAGGCAAGAGATTCCAGGGAGCGTGCTCCCTACGGATATGATCATCGCCGCAATTATTACCCACCCAGTAGCAGAGACCGAGCGCCGTATAAGCGCCACGTTCAGGATAGGCGCGCACCCCCCCCAGAGTCCTTCACGGCCCTCAACACCCGCCGTGAACAAATCTGGAGGGATGTTTACCATTCCAGAATTATTCCTGAACCTCAACCTCCGAAAGGAACCATAATGGGGAACGACAGGGATGCCTGGTGTAAATACCACCGCATCAAAGGACACACCACAGACGATTGTATACATCTGAAAAGAGAAATAGAGAAGTTGATTCAGAACGGCAGATTAAGAGGGTATGTGAAGGAAGGTAGAGAGGGAGACAGACGTCCCCCCGAAGACCCCCAGAGGGAAAAAGATGTGGCAAAGGAAGGTGAGCGCCACACTTTGAACACCATATCTGGCGGTTTCGCAGGAGGTGGGGAGTCCAGCACCTCCCGGAAGAGGTATGTAAGACAAGTAATGTTGCTTGATGACCACGCCAAAAAGGAACCAGAACGCCAAGTGGATATCACTTTTTCAAGTGAAGACCGCAGAGGAGTAATCCCCCACGATGACGATCCCATGGTCATCACCGTGCAAATCTTCAACTGGGATGTCAAGAGGGTGTTGATTGATCCCGGCAGCTCTGCGGACATCCTCTATTATTCTGCTTTTGAGAAAATGGGTCTAGACGAGGAGCAGTTGCAGCCTTTCAAAGGGATACTAGCCGGCTTTACAGGGGAACAGGTGCACGTCCGAGGATACATCACATTGAAAACAACATTCGGTACGGGTAATAACGCGAAGACCATCAGGATTAGGTACTTGGTAGTAAACTCACCCTGTTCCTACAATGTCATCATGGGCCGCCCAGCCTTTAACGCCCTCGACGCCTACCTTTCCACCAAATTCCTCGTTATGAAATATCCGCTGGATGATGGGCGGGTTGGTACCATCAGAGCAGACCAGAGAGTGGCCCGAGAATGTTACCACAACAGTTTGAAGCTACAAAAGGAGAAGAAAGGAAGCAGCAACATAAAAGCGCACCGAGTGAACTTCATCGTCACAAGCCTAGAAGGAGAGATTCATGTCCAGGAGATCAAGAAGGTCGAGGAAGAAAGTACTCCTTTCTTGATTCTCCATTCGAAGTCAGCCAATTCAAGTATCAATGTTGAGGAAGAAGATGCGGAACCCGAGGAAATCGAGAAGGTTGAGGAAGAAAGTACTCCTTTCTTGGTACTCCGTTCCAAGCCAGTCAATTCAAGAGTCAATGCTGAGGAAGAAGATGCAGAACACGGTGAGATCAGGAAGGTTGAGGAAACAAGTACTCCTTTCCTGACGCTCCGTTCAAAGCCAGCCAATCCAATTGTCAAGACCGGGAAAGAAGAAGCGGAATCCGATGAAGTCAAGAAGGGGTTGATACTACAGGCAGAACTAGCCAACCACAGTACGATGAAAAAGTGAACACAGTGCAGGAAGGATCTCGCCTTGACAACTCAAAGGCGAGCTAGAGGGAAGACAAAGCCATTTTAGTTCCTACCGTTTTTATCTTATAAATTTCGACGTCTTTGTACAGCTACGTAGTAAAAGAGTAAGGGGCACTCTTTTCCCCCCGCAGTAATGGAGGTTTTTAATGAGGCCCCGGTTTATTATTGATATTATATATATATATATTGCTTGTTTATCTTACTTCCGTTGCATGTAGCAGATCGCCATTGCCGAATCTTAAATGAGCTAGCCGTATGATCCGTTAACCCCAAAGGGGTTGCCACCTAATTCCTTAACCCTAAAAGACAGGGCTCTAAGACGTCGTGAGCTTAAAATGAGATCGCCGCCTAATTCCTTAACCCCAAAGAGGGCTCTAAGACGTCGCGAGACGAAAATGAAATCGCCGCCTAATTCCTTAACCCCAAAGAGGGCTCTAAGACGTCGCGAGACGAAAATGAAATCGCCACCTAATTCCTTAACCCCAAAGAGGGCTCTAAGACGTCGCGAGACGAAAATAAGATCGCCGCCTAATTCCTTAACCCCAAAGAGGGCTCTAAGACGTCGCGAGACGAAAATGAAATCGCCACCTAATTCCTTAACCCCAAAGAGGGCTCTAAGACGTCGCGAGACGAAAATGAAATCGCTGCCTAATTCCTTAACCCCAAAGAGGGCTCTAAGACGTCGCGAGACGAAAATAAGATCGCCGCCTAATTCCTTAACCCCAAAGAGGGCTCTAAGACGTCGCGAGAAGAAAAATAAGATCGCCGCCTAAATTCCTTAACCCCCAAGAGGGCTCTAAGACGTCGCGAGAAGAAAAATAAGATCGCGCGCCTAAATTCCTTAACCCCCAAGAGGGCTCTAAGACGTCGCGAGACGAAAATAAGATCGCCGCCTAAATTCCTTAACCCCCAAGAGGGCTCTAAGACGTCGCGAGCAGAAAACAAGAGCGTCATCCAAGCGATAAAAGGGACCCTTATAAAGGGACCCTAAAGCATCAGGCGCTAAAAGAAATAAACCTACAACTGTCAACATTATTATGAAACGAACATAATCACCGCCCAAGTGCGGCCTTCCGAAATACATAAATTTGAAGAAAAACGAAGAGCTTAGAAGAGAATGATATATCACGAACACAAATTCAAGCAGAGTACTGAGTTTAAGAAAAAGGAAATTAAAATTACAACAAACGAAATTAAGGCTCGTCCACTAGGACGCCATCTACAATAATTTTAAAAGGATCAAGGGCAGAAATATCGACGCCAGGATGGAGAAGGGCGAATTGTGCCTTGGCTCTTTCAAAGCCAGCATCAAAGTTCAGAGCCAGCTCGCCCTTCGCTTCAGAAACCTCAGCCGTAAGCTGATCCTCCCTCTCTAATCCAGCCGCGACATCGAATTGCAGCTTAGAAATAACCCCGTCCTTTCCAGCAAGATCCGCTGCATAACCAATCTTCAGATCGGAGATGCGTTTATCACATTCAACCTTCGTCGCCTCCTTGGCCTCCTGCACCTCTTTCTCCTTAGCATTCCTGGCTGAAATTCTGGCCAGGCAAAACTAAGAGAATACCAGGTTCTGAACCAGACAGGTTCTGAACAATATGCAGGGCACAATAGATCCCAAAACAGAGCACAAGAAAACACAATACAAGAGCAGAAAATAAAGTGCAGGAAAGCTAAAGAACACACAAGGTTTGTTAACCCAGTTCGGAGTAAACACCTCCTACTCTGGGGGATACCAATCCAGGAAGGAATTCCACTATAGGAATTAATCCTTATGACTCAAGACACTGACTCCCAGTTCCCAGCCTAAGCAATTAACTTCCTCCTAGTCTTGAATTCTACCCAACACGTTGAGTATTAGAGACCACTAACTTCCTATTCAAGTAACAAACCTGTTACTGAAACCCTTAATCAAAAACACTCTGTTTTTCAGAAAACTTCAAAAACACAAAGACTTCATTCGTACCTAAAGGCTTAGAATGAATTACAACTCTATAAAACTCTAAACCAACTCAAACTGAGTGGTGCACAATAAAGCTAAAAGCTTAAAATACTAAGACTCAATTCTCTGAATTTTTCTCTCTAAAATCATATCTTGAATAGCAGCAGCCCTCCTCCTTATATAGCCTTCAGTCTTGCAAAATAAAACTAATCTCCTGAATAGATTTGTTACTGAAATAAGATTGGTCCAATCAAGTAACAAATAAAACTGTTTTGTATCTTTGAAAGATTTAAAACAGAAAATACGATTTTCATATCTTTGAACCAAATCTTCAATAAAATCTTCTCCAATTAATTCAGCATTCTAGAAGCACTTATACAAATATAATTCCTTGCTAAATCTCCCAAGATACGCGCAAAAATTAATCTGAAAACCCAGCTTCTGATGTGGTCAACAAAAGTCAACGCTGGCTTCAGAACCTGAAATCAGCTTCTGAACTGCTACAGTGCATTCAGCTTCTGATGACATTTTCTGCTTCTGAATGGCTTCAAAACACAAAACTTGCAACTGAAGAAATGTTTCATATATGGAGATGCTTCTATTCAATACTTTGGTTTTGCCAAAACATGCAGCCAACACAAAAGACTCAACAATCTCCCCCTTTGGCAAATTTTTGGCTAAAACCATCCAAGTCCTTCAATCTTCATTATAATCAGCTCAACAATGAAGAACTCCACAAGAATACATCATAGCAATTAGTTTAGGCAGCGGACAAAACACTTTCTGAGCTATGTTAAACATGCAGCTTCAACTTCTGAACTTCTGATAGAGCTACTCCAAGGTATCAGAGCTACTGATCAACTCCTGATCATCACACATACTCCCCCTGCAACTCAGCATACACTCAGCATACACCAAACTCCCCCTTACTTCTGAATTTATGGTATCAGAGCATATTAGAGCCAACACTTCAGGAGCTGCAAAAACACTCAGGATCAAAACACCCTTGGACTCCCCCTGAGACACATATTCCCCCTTGATCATATCTGCATATAATGCTTTGGTATCAGAGCAAAACACCTTCTGAAACAAAGACACACATATCTGAAATGCAGCAATACATCTTCTATTTCTTGATATCAGAGCCAACAGAGCCAACACATTGCATAATATTTTCTCCCCCTTTTTAGCCATAAAATTCTGACAAATCATAGTCTTCAAATAGGGAAGGGAAACTGCACAAACATCTTCAACTACTGTCCCAGTTTGAACTTCAGACTTAGTATCAGAGACAGCATCATACTTAGCACTAACAAAGCTGGCAAGTACTCTACCTTCCTCACATCCAGTTTGCTTTAATTGCTAGAATTCTTCATATAAGCACACACCTAACTTGCTCCTTAAGTTTTCAAACTGCTTAGCATCCAAGGCCTTTGTGAAAATGTCAGCAACTTGTTCTTCAGTAGCTACATGTTCCAGCTGAACAATCTTGTCCTCCACAAGATTTCTGATAAAGTGGTGTCTGATATCTATGTGTTTAGTTCTGCTGTGCTGAATAGGGTTCTTAGAGATATTAATAGCACTCAGATTGTCACAAAATAGGGTCATGGTTCCCTGTTCAATGTTGTATTCCTCCAGCATTTGTTTCATCCACACCAGTTGTGAGCAACTACTCCCAGCAGCAATGTACTCAGCTTCAGCAGTTGACAATGAAACACAATTTTGTTTCTTGCTGAACCAGGAAATTAAATTATTTCCTAGAAAGAAACATCCTCCTGAAGTGCTCTTCTTGTCATCAGCACTTCCAGCCCAGTCAGCATCACAAAATCCCATCAGTTCAGAACTTGAACTATGTGAAAACATGATTCCATAGTCACTTGTGCTATTCACATACTTCAGAATTCTCTTCACTTGTGTCAGATGACTCATCTTAGGATCAGCTTGATATCTTGCACATACTCCAACAGCATAAGTGATATCAGGTCTGCTTGCAGTTAAATACAATAGGCTCCCTATCATGCTTCTGTACTGACTCTGATCAACTGATACTCCTTGTTCATCTTTGGTTAGCTTCAGATGAGTAGCAGCTGGTGTCTTCTTATGAGCAGCTGATTCCATTCCAAACTTCTTCACTATGTTCTTGGCATATTTACTCTGAGAGATGAAGATTGTATCTTCCATTTGCTTGACTTGTAAACCAAGAAAATAAGTCAGCTCTCCAACCAAACTCATTTCAAATTCTGACTGCATTTGTTGAACAAACAGTTTGACCATCTTCTGAGACATCCCTCCAAACACTATATCATCCACATAAATCTGAGCAATCATCAGACTCCCATTTTCATCTTTCACAAACAATGTCTTATCAGAACCTCCTTTCCTGTAACCTTGAGCCACAAGAAATTGAGTCAGTCTGTCATACCATGCTCTTGGTGCTTGCTTCAATCCATATAAAGCCTTCTTCAGTTTGTAAACATGATTAGGAAAATTATGATCCACAAATCCTTTAGGCTGTTCAACATACACTTCTTCTTGCAGATATCCATTCAGAAATGCACTCTTCACATCCATCTGGAATAATTTGAACTTGAGAATGCAGGATACACCCAACAGTAATCTTATGGACTCTAGTCTGGCCACAGGTGCAAAGGTCTCATCAAAATCCAATCCCTCCACTTGAGTATAACCCTGAGCAACCAACCTAGCCTTGTTTCTGACTACAGTACCATTCTCATCTGTTTTATTCTTGTAAATCCATTTAGTGCCAATCACATTCAGCCCTTCTGGTCTTGGAACTAGATCCCATACTTCACTCCTTTTGAATTGATTCAACTCATCTTGCATTGCTTCAATCCAAAATTCATCAGTTAGGGCTTCTTTCACATTTTTAGGTTCAAGCTTTGACACAAAGCATGAATCAGTAGCAGCAGCATCTGATCTCCTGGTTCTGACCCCTTGATCCAAACTCCCAATGATAAGCTCCTTAGGATGATCCTTCTGAATTCTAATAGATGGCCCTTTATTGGTAGGATCATGTTCTGGATGTACATCTGCTTCTTCAGACTCTGGAACAACTTCAGACTCACTTCTTTCTTTCTCAGCAGTCAGATCATTAATTACCACATTAATGGACTCCATCACAACTTTAGTTCTTGAATTAAACACCCTATAAGCTCTGCTGTTCACTGAATAACCCAGGAATATACCCTCATCAGACTTAGGGTCCAGTTTTCTTCTGTTTTCCCTGTCAGCCAAAATGTAACATTTACTGCCAAACACATGAAAATATTTGACTGTAGGCTTCCTTCCTTTCCATAGTTCATACAATGTAGATGCTGTTCCTTTCTTCAGAGTGACTCTATTATGGATATAGCATGCAGTGTTCATTGCTTCAGCCCAGAACATATATGGAAGTTTCTTAGCATGCAGCATCACTCTTGCACATTCTGCTAATGTCCTATTCTTTCTCTCAACTACACCATTTTGCTGAGGTGTGATAGGTGCAGAAAACTCATGCTTTATACCTTCAGAAGCACAGAATTCTGAAAAACTCTTGTTTTCAAATTCTTTGCCATGGTCACTTCTGATTCTGACTATGCCACAGTCTTTTTCTCTTTGTAGTTGAATGCATAAGTCTTTAAATACTTCAAAAGTATCAGACTTCTCTCTAACAAAGTTGATCCATGTGAATCTTGAGTAGTCATCTACCATTACAAAAGCATACCTCTTCCCTCCAATACTTTCTACTTGCATAGGCCCCATTAAATCCATATGAACAAGTTCTAGTACTTTAGTAGTTACCTGGTGAACTAATCTGGGATGAGACTTTCTTGTTTGTTTACCAATCTGACAATCACCACAAACACTGTCCTCATTGATCTTCAGATTAGGCACACCTCTGATAGCTTCAGTACTTAGGATTTTCTTCATGCCTTTCAGATTCAGATGTCCCAATTTCTGGTGCCAGAGTTTGACTTCCTCTTCTGAGCTCATAAGACAAGAAGTCAGACTTCTTTCTTCTTCAGAAACCCACAAATAACAATTGTCTTTGGATCTGCAGCCTCTCATCTGAATCTCATCTTTCTGATCAGTAACAATGCACTCTTGCTTGTTGAAATTAACCTTTAAGTCTTGATCACAAAGTTGACTAATGCTGATCAGATTTGAAGTTAATCCTTCCACCAGTAGCACATCATTAAGTCTGGGCAATCCTTCTCTGATCAAATCACCAATACCCAGAATCTGACCTTTTACACCATCTCCAAATGTCACATAGCTTCTGGAGTATGATCTGATATTGCTCAGCAGCTTCTTCACACCAGTCATGTGCCTTGAACATCCACTATCAAAGTACCAGTCTTCTTTTGAGGTGGCTCTTAATGATGTATGAGCAATCAGGCCAACATTCTGAACTTTGGGCTTCCACACCTTCTGAACACTATGTCTGGGGGCAGCTGGTTGCATTCTTCTATACTGAAAATGTTCAGGATAGCCATAAAGTTTAAAGCAAAATGGTTTGATATGCCCTTTCTTTCCACAATGATGACAGATCCATGGATGATTTCTCCTCCTTCTGTTTCTGAAAAATTTCTGGGACAGCTTCTGAGGTAGCATCTGAACTTGCTTCTGACCTTGCATCTGAACATACTTCTGACCTTGCATTTGAGGTCTCTTCTGAGCTTGAATCTGGGATTGTTTCTGAGGTCTCATCTGAGATGCTCCAATCACAGGATTATCAGTTTTAGTGGCCGGAACAAACTCTTTAACAAGAATCTTCTGTTTGGAGTTCTGAGTCTGATCATCAAAGCCTAATCCAGTTTTTCCTTGTTGCTGAGCACCCAAGATTTCATCCAACACATTAGTAGTAGTATTCATCATTCTAACCTGCTTTTTCATATGTTCAAGTTGGGAATTTAACTGGTTCACTTCTTCTTTCAAATTTGAATTCTGCACAAGGAGTTCTCCCTTTTCAGCCTCCAGTTGAAAAATAGTCTCCTTCTGATCCAGCACTTGTTTGCAAACCTCAGCACTTCTGGTATACAGCTTCCTGTAGTTGTCAGCTAGTTCATCATATGAGGTTTTAGCAGCCTCAGATACATATGAACCTTCAGACTCTGAGTCAGACTCTGAAAAAGTCTCAGACTCTAAAGCAGGTTCCTTCTTCACGATAGCTCCTGACCTCACTACCAGACCAGTATCACACATACCAGATTCACTATCATCATCTTCTTCAGAACCATCATCAGACCATGCAACAGCTAGGCTTTTCTTCTGCTTCTTAAGAAAAGTAGGACACTCAGTTTTGATATGTCCATAACCTTCACACTCATAGCACTGCACACCTTTAGCTTGGTTACTTTTCTCCTCAGACTTGGTCTTCTTCTCATCAGTTTGTTGCTTTTTGTTATTGAATCTGAAATTCTGACCTTTGGCTTTGGCTTTTCTGTTAACATTCTTCAGAATCTTGTTGAATTGTTTTCCCAGCAACACTAGAGCTTCTGATAAGTCATCCTCCTCAGAATCTTGTTGATCATCAGCTTCAGTATTCACAGTAAAAGCTATACCTTTCCCTTTCTTCTCAGTTTGTTTACAAAAGGCAGTTTCAAAGTTGAGCAATGACCCAATCAGTTCCTCAAGCTTCATAGTTGTAATATCATGGGCCTCTTCAATTGCTGTTACCTTCATATCAAACCTTCTGGGTAGGGACCTGAGGATTTTTCTGACTAACTTCTCATCAGACATCTTTTCACCAAGAGAGTCAAATGAATTTGCCATATCCAGCACATTCATGTAAAAATCCTGAATGGATTCATCTTCCTTCATCTTCAGGTTCTCAAATTTGGTGGTCAGCAGCTGCAATCTACACATCTTTACCTTAGAAGTTCCTTCATGAGTGGTTTTCAGAATTTCCCAAGCATCCTTAGCCACAGTACATTGTTTGATAAGTCTGAACATGTTCTGATCAACACCATTAAAGATAGCATTCAAAGCTTTTGAATTTCCCAGTGACAGATCATCTTCAGCTTTGGTCCATTCCTCCTCAGGCTTCAGAACCTCAGTCTTGTTACCATCTTTGTCTGTATACACAGGATGATCCCAGCCTTTAATCACAGCTTTCCAAGTCCTGCTGTCAATAGACTTTAGAAAAGCACACATCCTAGACTTCCAATACTCATAGTTTGTGCCATCTAGTAGGGGTGGTCTATTGACATAGCCTCCTTCTCTATCCATGCTTGCCAGATATTAAGTCCTCTGGATCTCACCCAAATTACAGGCAGGGTGCCTGCTCTGATGCCAATTGAAATTCTGGCCAGGCAAAACTAAGAGAATACCAGGTTCTGAACCAGACAGGTTCTGAACAATATGCAGGGCACAATAGATCCCAAAACAGAGCACAAGAAAACACAATACAAGAGCAGAAAATAAAGTGCAGGAAAGCTAAAGAACACACAAGGTTTGTTAACCCAGTTCGGAGTAAACACCTCCTACTCTGGGGGATACCAATCCAGGAAGGAATTCCACTATAGGAATTAATCTTTATGACTCAAGACACTGACTCCCAGTTCCCAGCCTAAGCAATTAACTTCCTCCTAGTCTTGAATTCTACCCAACACGTTGAGTATTAGAGACCACTAACTTCCTATTCAAGTAACAAACCTGTTACTGAAACCCTTAATCAAAAACACTCTGTTTTTCAGAAAACTTCAAAAACACAAAGACTTCATTCGTACCTAAAGGCTTAGAATGAATTACAACTCTATAAAACTCTAAACCAACTCAAACTGAGTGGTGCACAATAAAGCTAAAAGCTTAAAATACTAAGACTCAATTCTCTGAATTTTTCTCTCTAAAATCATATCTTGAATAGCAGCAGCCCTCCTCCTTATATAGCCTTCAGTCTTGCAAAATAAAACTAATCTCCTGAATAGATTTGTTACTGAAATAAGATTGGTCCAATCAAGTAACAAATAAAACTGTTTTGTATCTTTGAAAGATTTAAAACAGAAAATACGATTTTCATATCTTTGAACCAAATCTTCAATAAAATCTTCTCCAATTAATTCAGCATTCTAGAAGCACTTATACAAATATAATTCCTTGCTAAATCTCCCAAGATACGCGCAAAAATTAATCTGAAAACCCAGCTTCTGATGTGGTCAACAAAAGTCAACGCTGGCTTCAGAACCTGAAATCAGCTTCTGAACTGCTACAGTGCATTCAGCTTCTGATGACATTTTCTGCTTCTGAATGGCTTCAAAACACAAAACTTGCAACTGAAGAAATGTTTCATATATGGAGATGCTTCTATTCAATACTTTGGTTTTGCCAAAACATGCAGCCAACACAAAAGACTCAACACTGGCCTCCTCCAACTCTTTCTCCAACGCCCTCACTGTAGCCTGGAGAGCCTCTTCATTTTGCACCACTTCGTCATACTTACGATCCACCGAGTCTAGAAGCATTATGTTCCGCAAACAGTGAACTCCTATATCCTTCGTCATAAAGGGCACAACGCCCTGGCTTCCCGACTCAGCGTCTTCCGGATTAAAAACCAGCCTCTCCTTCACGTAGGCACCATAGTCAAAACCTTTATCCCAGAAAGACAGCACTGAGCTGCTGGTTTTGATGGCGCCAATCAGGGAAGGAGAAGGCGTCTTCTTCCCTTTTGTCTCCGCTACCGCCTTTCCTTTATTGTCTTTTCCGGGCGACCGCCTATCGCGCGGAGCCGCCGGAAGGCTCTCAGCTGGAACCTCGGGCGGATGATCAGCTTTCCTCTTTGGCTTACGGGTAATAAGTCCCGCGGGATCAGTGGTCGCCGTTCCCTCAGCAGCCTTTTTTGCCTTCATTTCTTCGAGATATCTTTTCCTCTCCGCCGCAGTCATGGGCGCCATATCCTCTACAGACAACAAAGCAGAAAAGTTAAAGGACAAGAAAATATAAATGCAAAATATAAGCATGAGTAAATGAATTTGACTCACGTAGATACTCGTCTAAGCTATCTACATCCCCTTCCCTATTCAGTAACTCCCGGATGTTCATAGGCAACATCTTGTCCAAAAAACAGACGACGCCCTGGTCGTACGCGTCCAACTTCTCATATTCAAAACCCATGATGAACGCCGGAGCACTCGTCCAACATGTGGGAAACCTCAACTTACCGTCCACCCATACAGCAGCGGCCTTACAACCTTTTCGCCCCCGAACCCGAAGGAATGTTTGTCTCCAATTCTTGTAATGAGAGGCGTAGGGCGGGAACAACCTCTTACTAGGATGCGCGCTAACAGACACCCAAGACTGCTTATCTACCCCCTTCGTGCCATAGAAAGTGAAGAAGGACCCAACCGAGGGCTGGAAGCCCAACCCCTCACATAGAATCTCAAAAGCGCGGATAAAAGCCCAGCTATTCGGCTGCAGCTGAGAAGGCGCAACATTGAGACAGTTGAGTATGTCAACTTCGAAGGGCGTGAAGGGATACCTCACACCCAGATCTTCAAAAACGGCGGTGTACATATGGAACATCTCACTCTTCAAACTCTTCGGGCTCTGTGCGCACACTTTCTCGCCCGGGCGACAAGGTTCCAAAACCACGTCCTCCTCAAATCCCGTAGAGGACACGTGTAGCTTACTCCTGAAAAACGCCACCCGTTGGGAATCCAGGTACACAGACTCAGAACGAAGCACCTCGTCGGCAAAACACTCTTGTTCTGAATCACTAGAAGACGCCATGTAACAAATTCCTTTCCTACAGAACGGACCTGGGCGAACAGAACGAATAATAGAGTCAGATGAATTCCCACTAATACTCCCCCCTTCACCCCCGTCCAAACCACTCGGAGACTCCATCACAAGGGAGTGGCCGTAGTAGGCCTTATCAAACACCACCCAATTCATGGTTCCATCTGAGCGTTTCGCATGCCTAACACTCTCCCTCCACAACCTACACCTCTCCTCCGAATTAGCTGGGGATAACTCCCTACCCGCTTCATCGCACTCCCTAATTATCACCATACTACTGATTTAAAAGTAAAAAGAACGAGATCAAGTAAGGGTACCTGGATCTAGACAAATGGAGGGCTTGAGAAGCGAACGAGAACTCTGGACGATCCGTAAACAGCAAGCACAAAGATCCAAAAACACCGTAACCGCTTGGACGAGAAAAAGAAAGCGAGTCGGAAGAAAAAGACGGAGATAAAGATAAGAGAAATCTGAAAGTAGGGAAAAAAGTAGATCCGTTTCAGTTTAAAGTAAAAAAGCCTGGGAAAACGCGCAGATGACGTCATCTAAATTGACACGACTTCCGATAGCCGTTGCGATTCGAACACGTCAGCGAGAGCGAACCATCGCCTCACGTCAGCCGTCGGATCTCATTAAGTGGCGTCCTCCACACGTAGTCCAACGGGCGCGGCGAGCTACACGCAGATTAATCACTTCGCCTTCTACCAAGACTTGTGCTTGTTGGGCTAATATAAATATTCCCGTTGGGCTAGCGCCCATACTCTCGAAGGGCTAGTGCCGCCCATTAAGGTACTCAAAACAAAACATGGAGCTAATACCCATGTTGGGCTAGCTCCCGTGTTGGGCTAGTATCCCCGTTGGGCTAGCTCCCGCGTTGGGCTAGTATCCCATGTTGGGCTAGCTCCCGCGTTGGGCTAGTATCCCGTGTTGGGCTAGTACCCATACAGGTTCAAACACCCATGTTGGGCTAGTACTCATAAATTTTTTTACTGAAGCTTCGTCATCAGTAAGCCCCACTTGCTGGGCAAAAGGGCATAGGCAAATCCTCCCGTTAACAGTTTAATCACTTCGCCTTGTCCCAAGACTCGTGCTTGTTGGGCTGTGGAGCGTAGATCTCACCACTTAAGGCTTGAGACCCTAAAGACAAGAGTATGAACCCTTGGAATAAGGCTGGGCGTCCTCCAGGAGGGCGCATGGCCCACTTAACAGCCACAAATAACCCTAGGTGACCTTCCTAAGGGACCCCTCTGGGGGCGCCCTAGTCATGATTTTGGCCCTTATACGATTTGGGCCCAAAACCATGACCGGGTAAGCCCAAAAGAGGCTACAAATAGTAACCTTGGGAGCATTCCCAAGGCATGACCTAAACACAGCACAGAAACCCTAGTTTCTAGAGATTGTACTCACTGACAGTACAAAAAATATGCAAGGAATTGAATCAGATAACACATGAAAATGTCATTTTTTTAAAAGTCACTAACGCCATTACAATTCCTTTTTTGATAGTAGTTCCTTTTCATTATTAGCGGTTCCTTTTTATTATTATTATTTTTTATTTCAATTACCACGTAACGTTCCTTTTTATTTTTTTTTCCTTTCGGTTACTAAATAACAATTCCTTTTCCTTATTTTTTTTCTTTCGATTAACAATTTTTGCGGTTAGGATCAATTTCTTGGTGCTAGCTTTTGTATATATTTTTTCTTTTGATTTGTCATTTTTATTGCAGTCCATCTTTTATTTTTGTTACTTTTTGAGATAGTTTGATAACATAATATTGAATATAACTATAAAAGTAATAATATAGTCATTTGATAGTTATATATGAAGCTATACAAAACCCGTGCATCGCACGGGTTAGAGTCTAGTTGATTCAAATGAGTTTGCTTTGTTTAGGTGTGGCAAATTCTTTGGTCGAGCAAGTGTGTTGGTACAACAAAGACCCATTCATCTACTAACAATGTATAAAAATCGAAGTGTAGCAAAATTTCATAATGGTCCTTATTAAAACAGATGATCTTCTTAATTTTATGTGCATAATTGTCACTTTGCAAAATTTAATTTATTTGTTTTTTAAAAAACTAATTACGGATAATGGTCCTCATGTGTAACCAATTTCTACAGATAACTATGAAACTAATTAATTTATTTTTTAAAATTGATTACGGATAATGGTCAAGTGTAAACAATTTCAGCGGATAACTATGAAATTAATTTATTTGTTTTTTAAAAAAATTAATTACGGATAATGGTCATCACAAGTGTAACAAGTTTTGTTTGTAAAAAATTTTTTTGGAAAATTTCATAATCGTCCTTAATTATATAATCGTCCAACAGACATTGAATGATGTTTTGCATATAAAAAAAATAATAAAAACGCTACATTGATGTTTATATATTGAAAATTATCACGAGTTTCCAATATTTTATCATATCGAATTTCTCATATATGTATATAAAATTTGTTTCTGCAGATATAAACATTTAAAATCTGCAACGGGAATGGTGCAAACTTTGATCGGTGTTTTGCATATAATTTTTTTTTCAATTAATTAATAGAAACACTTCATTAATGTTGATATTTTGAAAATAATCACGAGTTTTCAAAATTTTATCATATTGACTATCACATATCGGTACATAAAAAATTTCTTCTGCATATATAAGCATATAAAATCTTCAACGAGTGCGGTTTAAATATTTAACAGTTTTTTAAATATAAAATAAAAATTTATTTAATAGACACACTACATTAATGTTGACATTTTAAAAATAGTCATGAGTTTCTAAAATTTTATCATATTGACTTTCTCATATATGTATATAAAATTTGTTTTTGTAGATATAAACATTTAAAATCTGCAACGGCAGCGGTACAAACATTGAATGGTGTTTTGCATATAAAATAAAAATTTAATTAATAGAAATACTGCATTAATGTTGATATTTTGAAAATAGTCATGAGTTTTCAAAATTTTATCATATCGACTATCATACATCTGTACATAAAAAATTTCTTCTGCATATATAAGCATATAAAATCCACAATAAGTGTGGTTTAAATATTTACCGGTGTTTTAATTATAAAATAAAAATTTATTTAATGGACACACTGCATTAATGTTAATATTTTGAAAATAATACCAAGTTTCCAAAATTTTATCATATCGACTTTCTCATATATATATATATATATATATATATATATTTGATTATGCAGATATAAGTACATAAAATATGCAACGGGTGCGGTGCAAACGTTGAACAGTATTTTGCATATAAAATAAAAAGTTACTGAATAGAAACACTACATTAATTTTGATTTTGAAAATAATCATGTTCAAAATTTTATCATATCGATTTTCTCATATATGTACATAAAAATTTGTTTATGCATATATAAATACATAAAATCTGCAACGGGTGCAGTGCAAACATTGAACGGTATTTTGCATATAAAATAAAAAGTTATTTAATAGAAACAATAAATTAATTTTGATTTTGAAAATAGCCATGAGTTTTCAAAATTTTATCATATTGACTTTCTTATATATGTATATAAAAATTTGTTTATGCAGATATAAGTTCATAAAATCTGCAACGGGTGCGGTGCAAAACATTGAACGATCTTTTGCATATAAAATAAAAAGTTATTTAATAGAGCAATAGATTAATTTTGATTTTGAAAATAGTCATGAATTTTCAAAATTTTATCATATCGACTTTCTCATATATCTACATAAAAATTTGTTAACGCATATGTAAGCAAATAAAATCCATAACTGGTGTGACTTAACTATTTAAATTTTTTTTGTATATACAAGAGAAAAATATTTAATAGAAACATTACATTAATACTCATAATTTTCATTTAATATTTATAAATATTTTACAATATTAAAAATCTAATTATTTTTTATATAATTATCACAATGATACGTGACCCATGCGAAAGCACGGGTCTTTGACTAGTTTATGTAAAAAAATTGAATATATAGTATTTTGTTAGAGTAAACTTCCAAATTCCCGACTCTATTAATATTTTAAATCAGTTTTTAGTTTTTATCAAAAATTTCTTAAGAGTCTTTGTCTTTATAAAAAATTTAATAATTAAGTATTTGCCTTTATGTTTTTGTAACATGACGAGAAACATAATTGATAAACTTTTGACAATGACATGGACTAGTTTGAAATATTAATAGTCAGATATTAATTTGAGAATGATTTACAAAGATATGGATCGATTTGGTGGTTTACTCGTTTTTATGTCCTTTCACTCTTTAAAATCACAGGTTACAGTATCATTCTTAATTAGGAGTGTTCATGGTGCGAATCAATCTGGTTAACTTGGTAATCTAACTCAAACTAAGTTGTTTTGTTCGGGTTTTTAATTTTATTTGCGGGTCAAATATGAACCAATTCGATCAAAATTTGTAGTATTTATTTTGATGACATGACAAGTGTGTGATTTTAAGAACAAACCCACCAACACAACCACTCTAAACCTAGTCGACACCAACGTCTTTTCTCTTCTCTTTGTCCTTCAATTAGATGGGTGACTAAGGTTCTCTAAAATCATCTCTCTCAATTGTTTTTTCTTCTCCTTATATCAAAATAAGTGTTTTTTTCACAAAGTTTTAGTTTTTCTTTTGTGTTTTCTATGTGGTTTAGTTGTCTAAGTGTTGTGATGTAAATTTGCTAGCTGTTTTAGTGCAATGATGTTCGATTTTCGTCCTGATGTGGTGTTCGTTCGATTTAGATTAATAGATTTTCATTGTTTGGTATCCATAACAAATTCAACCAATGACTTTGGAGTCTTTAAAATTACATATCTGGAGACATGTGTATTCCAGACACTTTTATCTTGTCAAATTTGTAGACATTTTGTCGTTTTTCGCTGTAACTTTGGATGATGTGAGTTTGTTCACAAATTCATCATTTCTGATTTTTAGCGACTTTTAGATTTGTATTTTTCTTGATTGATGTAATATTTTTTATCAATTTGAATGAATAATTATCTTTTTTAGTAATAAAAAAACAAGTGTATGATTTTAAATTGTGAACTTGACCCATTCCGAAAAATGTTTATTTTATTTTATTTGGTAATGTAGAGTTTTATATGTTGATTTTGAAGATTTTCAATTTATTTCAGGTACAAAAAATTTATATTTGTAAGATTTAATGTGAGTGTGATAGTTTTTATGAGAAAGAATGTCATTTAATTATATTTTTTTTTGAATCTTTATAAATGTTTTATGCCTCAATAGAATCAACACCTTCATCATCAAATTCGTTTAGGTCTGTCAAAAAACTAGAAATTTTTAAAATTTGATTGGATCGGATAACAAGTTTGACAATAATTTTGCCACCTAACTCATGAACATCCACTCATTCTCCAAACCCTAATTCCAACTTTCTCATTCTATTGCAACTTCTTTCAATCTCTTATTCTCATTTCTCTATTACTAGCTTGAAACCTAAGAGGAACATTGGCACGTGAGTCGTGAAACTCATACTTTAGGCCTAAAAAAACAATTTTTTCTAAAGTATTTTAGGCTCTTTCTATATTGAAAAAAATAAAACAAAAAACCTAGGAACATTGAATTGGATTTGTGTAGCTCAGGTATTGAAAATTGCTCTTTAGACTTCACTATTTGCTCTAAGACATCCTGGAATAATGTATTTATTCCGGCGTCAATTAACTAACGTTTGCTCTCTACTGCAGTTAATTATTGTCGTTCCAAATCCAGACATGCATATTCAAAAACAAAAAAAACTCATACTACAGTTAAGTGTCGTAGGATTGTGAAAGCCTGTTTTATAAGCAAGTAGGATTAATATATATATATATATATATATATATATATATATATATATAGTACTTTGATCATATCCACTAAATATTTATTTTATTATTTTTTAATAATTTCTAAATAATATTTTGTTTCAATATTTTTTATTTCTTTTTGAATTTACAATATTTTATCTTTTTTTTTCAATTTATGGTTTTTTTTATTTGACATATATATCTCAACAAACTACATATACTACTTTGATCATATCCATTACAGTCCTTGAATGAATCGGTAACAACGAATTCGTGGAATGAGGGATCAAGAAACGGATAGGATATTTCTTTTGAATCTTTAATTAATTTCTAACTATTTTTTTGTTTCGATAAATTTAATATTTTTATTTGAATTATCCATACTTTCTATTTTTATAAACCACCGACCCCAAAAATTTCACCATCAGTTACACAACAAAGGACTTTTGCCCAAGCTCTAAGCAACGTTTGCGACATTCCGTTGAGCCAACTTCCAAAACCTTGTGTCAAGGGCGATAATGTAGCTATTACCATTCCTGAAGATGAGTATGAGGATGGAATTGAGTCATGCAAGCATAATTTGCAAGGAAGGATAATATGGCCAAAGGGTTCCTCACCATTAACGGTTGAAAACTTGAGATCCAAGCTAGCAACGCTGTGGAAAGCTATTGGAAGATGGGGAGTAACTTCTATAGGTAAGGGATTCTATGAATTTTCCTTTACATCTGTTGAAGATATGAGAAGGGTTAGATCCATAGGGTCTTGGAGTTTGAATCCTGGAATTTTGAAATTGTTTGCTTGGACTAAGGATTTTAACCCTAGTATGCAACAACAATCATCCTGTCAAGTATGGTTGAGAATATTTGGGCTATCCCAAGAGTATTGGCGCCCTAAGATTGTTTTCGCAATAGCTAGTGGTGTAGGGACTCCCATTTGCACCGATAACATCACAAACAAATCTATGCTGGACCGTTCATTTGGTCATTATGCTAGGGTTTTGATTGATTTGAATTTGAATGAGAAGCTAAGAAACATAATCCTTGTGGAAAGGAAGGGATATGCGTTTTTTGTAGATGTGGAATACGAAAATTTACCGGACTACTGCACATTCTGCAAGTGCACAGGTCACTACTATGAAATTGGCAAGAGAAAGCCTTTAAAAGCCACTGATGATCAAGTTAAAGAACAAAGGAATAGAGGTGGCCCACCACCTAGTCAACATTATGTTCAAGTAAAGTCTAAAGGGAAGGAGCCAGAGGTGGTGGTTTTGGATAATTCTAATATTCAACAGAATGAAATTCTGAGGAATAATGATGATATTCAGCTTGAAAAAGAAGTAAATGATGAGTTGGAAATCATTGCACATTCTATCACAAAAAGCAATAACAGGGCACAAAGCTCACTTAGGAATTCTGATGCGGTTTCAGCAACAAATGAGGAGGCTGAAAGCTCTAATTGCTCAGAATTTGTGGATGCTACTCCATCTCAAAGGGAGGATACTAGTGATGCAGGGAACAAAACAGATGACAGTCATTCAAATGACAGCCGTGTTGATGAGGTTCATAAAGTAGTGCAGCAAGACATTGATTTTTTGAAGAAATCTTGGGCTAATCTTGCTGAGATGGAAGAAAATGATGGTGATTTTGCTAATCAGGTGACTGAGCAAGGTGCTGTTTGCACAGCTCAACTAGAATGTGATAGAATTGATGGCCCTAACACTGCTCAATTCACCTCTGTGACAGCTGCAATTTTATCAAAGAAAGCAGATGGTGAAGTCTCTTACATTGATGATCAAGGTTTCCAAAAGGTGACAACTAGAGCTGCTAAGAAAGCTGAAAAATCGAAGGCTCATAAGCAAGGAACTTATTCTACCAGGTCTAAGGCTAGCCCCTCTAAGCCTTTTAGATGAAGTGCCTCTATTGGAACTTAAGGGGGCTGGCCAATTCCCCAACAAAATTGGCCCTAAAAAAGTTACTAGTAAATCATAAGCCTGATTTCTGTTTTATATCAGAACCTTGGATGGCAGTCTCCAAGCTATCTGTTAGATGGTTACATAATTTAGGACTTAAGGTGTTTTCCGTGAACAAAAGAAATAATTTGCTTCCTAACTTGTGGTGTCTATGTGCATCTAACCTTTCACCTGTTCTTATATCTGTGGATGATCAACAAATTTCCATTAAAGTGGAGATGAGGGGAGTTTATTTTGGTATTTCTGCAGTGTACGCATCAACCTGTTACACAAGAAGAAGAAATCTCTGGACAGCATTGTCAAGCATTCAATCTCAAAACAACTTACCATGGTGCTGCATAGGTGATTTCAACACAGTCCTTGGTTCTCATGAGTAAAGAAGTAATTTTTTCCCTGCTAGATTGCCTATGGAAGAGTTTCAACAGTGGAGTGATTCTAACAACTTGATTCACTTGCATACAAGAGGTGCTACTTACACTTGGACAAATGGAAGGAAAGGCAGGAACAACATTCAAAAAAGGCTTGACAGAGCTATTGTTAATCATCATTGGATTAATGCTTGCAGTACGGTAAATGTAACTACACTCATAAAGCTAAGGTCTGACCACTTTCCTATTTTGATGGAATTTAAAAACCAGGATACTCATTTTTCGTCCACTTTTAAATTTATGAAAATATGGATATCACATCCTGACTGCATCAACATCAAAAGGCAAGGTTGGAACACTGAAGTTGTTGGGTGTGTAATGTATATATTATCCCAGAAGCTTAAAATGTTGAAGAATAGACTTAAGGACTGGAACAAGAATACTTTTGGAGATGTTCATGCACAGGTGAAAAATGCAAACAAGAAGTTGGATGAAATTCAAGAGAAAATAGATAGTCTTGGTCATTCTGACTCTTTAATGGAACAGGAAAAAGCTGCACAGCTAAATTTAGAGAATGCCCTGAACATAGAAGAACTATTTTGGAAAGAAAAATCAAAAGTTAGATGGCACTGTGAGGGAGATAGGAATACTGCTTACTTCCATAGAATAGCCAAAATAAAAAATGCCTCAAGCCTAATCACAACTATGAAACATGGTGACATCACACTGGATGATCCAAATGAAGTCTCAGCTCATGTTGTAAATCATTTCACAAACCTGTTCAGCTCAAATTCAAACATTACTCAAAACAGTTTAATTGAAGATACAATTCCTAATCTTGTGACAGATAGAGTCAACAATATGTTGACATTGCTTCCTTCTCATGAGGAAATTTATAATGCAGTTTTTTCATTAAACAAAGATAGTGCCCCTGGACCTGATGGTTTTGGAGCACTTTTTTTTCAAACTTACTGGGCAATTATCAAACATGATGTGTTTAGAGCTGTTCTACAGTTTTTTTCATCTGGTTGGTTATTGCCAAATTTTAACGCTAATTTACTTGTGCTTATTCCTAAAACTAACCATGCAGATTCAGTCGACCAATACAGGCCTATTGCGATTGCAAATTTCAAATTCAAGATCATATCAAAAATTCTAGCCGACAGATTAGCATCAATAATGCCTGCAATTACCTCAGTTCAACAAAGAGGTTTTATTAAAGGGAGAAGTATCAAGGACTGCATTTGTCTCACATCTGAAGTGGTCAATGTTCTTCACAAGAAACATTTGGGGGGAATTTAGCGTTAAAAGTGGATATAGCCAAAGCTTTTGATACCTTAGATTGGAATTTTTTGCTAAGGGTGCTTAAATCATTTGGTTTCAATGAAGTTTTTTGCAAATGGGTTCACTCAATTTTGGCTTCTGCAAAAATCTCAATAGCTATCAATGGGAAGCACCATGGTTACTTTTCTTGTTCTAGAGGAGTAAGACAAGGGGACCCCCTTTCTCCTCTCCTCTTTTGCCTTGCAGAAGAAGTTATAAGTAGAAGCATCACCAACATGGTCAGAGAAGGCAAGCTTAGTCTTATTCATGGTTCCAGAAGTAATCCAGCTCCATCTCACATTTTATATGCAGACGACATCATGATATTTTGCAAAGGCTCATCTGCAAACATTCAGGCTCTCTCAAACCTATTCAGTGCCTACTCTCAAGTATCTGGTCAGTTTGTCAATCCTCAAAAATCTTTCATAT
This sequence comes from Medicago ruthenica, assembly GCA_018208015.1. Lineage (NCBI taxonomy): Eukaryota > Viridiplantae > Streptophyta > Magnoliopsida > Fabales > Fabaceae > Medicago > Medicago ruthenica. Next base: position 51,850,151 of record CM031377.1, on the reverse strand, counting down.
ATGTTGGCTCCATATCCAGTCACAGGCTGATTCAAATTTCAAATCTAATTGGCTTTAATATTGGCACCCTTCCATTCAATTACTTAGGGGTGCCAATTTTCAAAGGCAAACCAAAAACTGCTTATTTTCAACCAATTGCTGACAAAATCAAACTCAAGTTATCTGCTTGGAAAGCTTCTCTCCTCTCCATTACTGGAAGAGTGCAGTTAATCAAGAGTGTAATCCAAAGTATGCTTCTTCATTGTATTTCAATTTACTCTTGGCCAGTTAGCTTAATTAAGGATTTGGAAAGGTGGATGAGGAATTTCATCTGGAGTGGTGATGTAAACAAGAGAAAACTCGTCACAGTTGCTTGGCATAAGGCTTGTTCTCCCACAAAAGAAGGTGGTCTTGGAATTAGGTCTCTATCCAGGATCAATGAAGCTGCTAATTTAAAACTATGCTGGGAACTCTCTCAATCAACTTTCCAATGGGCTCATTTTTTGAGAAGCAGGGCTCTAAAAAATCAAACACCCATTTCTTATCATATTTCTTCATCTATCTGGAGTAGTATCAAACACAAATTTACGGATGTTATCAGTAAATCTTCTTGGTTGCTTGGTAATGGAAAGGATATCAACTTTTGGTCAGACCCTTGGTGTGGGGAACCTCTGGTTTCGGCCCTTCACATTCACCCAAATCTTCACCTTAGGCTTCAATCTTCAGTAAGTATGTTCATATATAATTCAAAATGGTCTATTCCTCAATGCATTCTCCAATTTTACCCCACTTTACTGAATATTGTTGAAACGATTACCATCCCTATATTAGAAAAAGATGACAAACTCATTTGGAACAAAACCCATGATGGCTCTTTATCCTTTAAGGAAGCATACCTCTTTCATTGTCCCATTGGTCAGAATGTTCCGTGGGCTAAGACAATTTGGCATGCAGATATCCCACCTTCAAAAACTTTTTTGTTATGGAGATGCTTACATAACAAGTTACCCACAGATGAAAATCTTTCCTCCAGAGGTTGTCAACTTCCCTCTATGTGCAGCCTTTGTAATTCCCATGAAGAGTCTACCCTCCACTTATTCCTGCATTGCAGATTTGCTCAATCCATTTGGCAGTGGCTATGCTCTTCCATTAATATTCAATGCAACCTGAACAACATTTTTGATGCAGTGAACGTTTCTAATAGGAATTGGTCCCCACTTTGCAAGCTTGTGATTTTGGCTGTAGTAACTCAAACATTTAACACTATATGGCACTGCAGGAATCAAAGAAGATTTGAAGATAGAAGTATACCTCTTAGATCTGCAATCAACCTCATTATTTCTGGCACGGCTATGTCTGGTAACAACTCAAAACTTCATGCTAGATCTTCCATATCTGATTTTGTCATTCTTAAGGCTTTCTCAGTCAAGATTAATCATGGAAATGCCCCTAGAATTAAAGAAATCATTTGGCAACCACCTATTCTTAATTAGATTAAATGCAATATTGATGGCTCCTCAAATGGTAATCCTGGTCCTTCATCTTGTGGAGGCATTTTTAGAAATTCTAATGGTGATTTCCTTGGCGCCTTTGCTCAAAATTTGGATATCTCTAATTCCCTCAATGCTGAACTTAATGGAGCTATGCTAGCCATTGAAATTGCATCTCAAAAAGGATGGAATCATCTGTGGTTAGAAACTGATTCCTTGCTTGTGACTCTAGCTTTTAAATCCAAACATATAGTTCCTTGGCAGTTAAGGAACAGGTGGGATAACTGCTTGTTCATTTCCTCTTCTATGTCATTCATTGTCACTCATATTTATAGGGAAGGAAATCATTGTGCGGACAAATTGGCGGCTATTGGTTTATCTATTTCCTCTTTTGTCTGGTGGAATCAATTGCCCTCCCAGATTGGGGTAGATTTCTCTAGAAATAGATTGGGTTTGCCTTACTACAGATTCTGCTAATTTCCCTGAGGGTTTTGGTTTTTTGTCCCCCCTCTTTTTTCTGTATTTTTCCCTTTTAATATATATATTTGGGGCTTGCTTTTTTGGCAAGCTTTTGCTTAAATTTTTTTTTTTATAAATTTGATTTTTTTTATTTGACATAAATTTTTCATTAAATTCTTTTGATCATATCCACTGAATATTTCGATTAATTTTTTAATTTATATATAATTATTTTTTGTATCAATATTTTTTTAATTCTCAATATTTTTATTTTCTATGTTTCAAATGGCATAACACAAAATAGACTTAATCAAATTGTTAACATGCTAGGCTTTAATCTAGGCATACTTCCTTTTACATATCTTGGTGCTCCAATTTTTAAAGGTAGGACAAAAGTAATCTATTTTCAACCTATTGCTGATAAAATCAAAGCTAAACTTGTTGCTTGGAAGGCTCCACTTCTTTCTATTGCAATGAGAGTCCAGTTAGCTAAATCAGTTGTGCACAACATGTTGCTTCACACAATGTCTGTCTACTCTTGGCATGTATCTTTGATAAAGGAAATTGAGAAGTGGATCAAAAACTTCATTTGGAGTGGTGACATCAATAAAAGAAAATTAATCATTGTGTCCCGGAAAAAGGTTTGCTCTGGTTATGATGAAGGAGGGCTAGCTTGGAATTAAATCATTGTTATATCTTAATGAAGCTACAAACTTGAAATTTTGTTGGGAGCTTCTACACTCTGAAGAACAATGGGCACAACTTCTTAGAAGCAGAGTCATTAGGGGATCAAATTGCATTTCTCATCACATTTTCTCATCCATCTGGAGCAACATAACAAATGAATATCAAATTATTCTTGACAATTCCAATTGACTCATTGGGAATAGACTTTAAGTCAATTTTTGGACTCACTCTTGGTGTGAGATTAATCTTGCTAATCACTACAACTTATCTGATACTATTTTTATGGTTTCATGCTAAGGTTAGTGATTACATTTCTAACTATCAGTAGAACATTATTGATGAGCTTGAACAATTTTGTCCAAATCTGAGAAGTCTTGTCACTCAAGTTACCTCGCTGATGGACGAAAGGTATAAATATTGGCAAGTACACCAAATCGTAACAAGTACAAGTAGTAAGTTTATCGTCTCCACATGGATTGTCGTTCAACTCGGTAATTAGTGGAACTTATTTGAAAGTAAATAAAAGTAAAGGTATTAAAAGGGTTGCAGGGTTACAATGCCCTGCCCAATACAATATTAGGTTGGTTTGATTCAGATGCGTAACGACGATTAGGGAATCCTTGAATCCCATCTTCCTTCTTTGTTGGATTAACTCAAAGTACCTATTAATTAAGACCTAAGGATTATACAAACAATGGTTTATTCATAGAAAGAATCTCCCTTGTAACATCCCACCTAAGACTCGAATACTTATTAATATTGAGACGATGTATCAGAATGTTTTAAGCAAAGGACAATTTGGTAAATTGTCAGTTAATGGGTTATTTATGTGGCAAGGGTAATATCCCGTTTATAAGTATCAGTTATCAGTATTAGAGGTAATTAACAAGCGTGGCAATTATGTAATTATGTGGCAATGGCAAAATGGAAATTATTTGAAAAGGGAGGATTGTTTAAATTAGAGGGGGGGAAGATATTTTTCATTTCATTTTTCCTTCCATTTTTCTTCTTCTCTCACGCCACTCCCTCTCTTCTCAACAATCATCTATCTTCTTCCTCTAATCTTGCCCCAAACATCATGCAAGCATCCTTATGTGATTCTTGAGCCAATTTGGAAGCAAAAGGAGCAAGGAAGAAAAGAAAGGAAAAAGGGCAAGCTAGGGTTTTGGGAGGAATCAAGTTAGGGCCTTGGATTAGAAGCTTAACATGGCACCAGCTATGAAATCAAGGTGAGTTCCCAGGGATTTTAGGATCCCCTTTGTGAGTTTTGATGAGTTTTATGTTTTATGAGCAAGTTTGTATTTTTGCTACCCTAATCCCTTTTGCTACTAATTCCTTGTTCAAATCTGTTTTAATCAACCAATTCATAGTTGCAAATCATTCCTTATGTTGTTATAGTGCCTGAGTATGTTTAGATATGTCAAAAATGGTGGAAAATCATGTTTTGAACCAGTCCTGAACTGTCAGTTTCGCCGGGCGACCTCGGGGCGATCGTGCAGTTACTGTTTGGCAAGTCTTCACTGCCTACCTTCGCCCAGCGAAGTGGATTTCGCCCAGCGAAAATGGACAGGCATTTCATGTCTTTTCCGCTTCGTTCTGTGACCTGTGTACGCGTCAGGCGAGGCTTTTGGTAACCATTTTCAAAGAAAACCTTATTTTATAAGAAAAACACCATTGTGACATATCCGAAGGCACATAACATATACGGAATGAATGAACGAGGGTTTAGTGACGCAATAGGAGTATAAGGGTTAAGTGAATAGACAATCCTAAGATGGCAAAGCATGAGAGATGCAAGAATAGAAGTTATTTAAGCTATGGAACGTTTCCAACAATTAAGTGATGGCTTATGATAACGATAAGCCTATGATCATAGATTCATATGATATAGATTGAGAGATTAGTTTCCTTAAGAAATGCATTAAGTATGCATAAGCTCATAGTAAATTGTTAGACGTACTTTCAAGTACATAAGTTAAGAAATTATGAGAATGAGAATGCACCTAAGGTAGTATGATTAAGATGTACTCAATTTAGCGTGCGTATGCACAAGAATGATATATGCTTATAGTTAAGAACCTTCAATAGGTTAAGCTTTACAGAACGCATTAGATATGCACAAGGAATATGAAACATAATAGATATGTCTATGAACTTAAGTAAGAACTCAATGATAAAGAATATGATAACGTGTTCATCAGACTCCGGGGTACGCCGGATGGGATTTCTCCGAAAGGGCTATCCACACGTAAGTTATAAGACGATATTAAACGTGTTCATCAGACTCCGGGTTTCGCCGGATGGGACTCTTCCGAGAGGATTGTCCACACGTATGTTATAAGACTTAAGCATGTCCAGCAGGCTCCGGGATTCGCCGGATGGGACTTCTCCGAGAGGGTTGTCTACATGCAAGTTGTGTCCAGCAGGCTCCGGATTATGCCGGATGGGGCTTCACCGAGAGGGTTGCCTACACAAAGATAAGAGGAGTCCGGTGTTAGCCTGATATGATAGGAATTTCACCGGTATGATGGGAGATGTACTTCGGGGTTACTCCACCCGGATGCACTCCGTAAAACGAACCAAGATAATGACTGTTTGTTCAACCCTAACTTCTAACTTAACGTGATATGAAAGATGATACGAATATGATATGAATATGTATACTTTATATGTAATACGAGACATGATGAATAGTTCCTAGTGAACGAGATGTGATCATAGGATGTCCCCAAGATCACTACGTCTAAGACTAAGATAAGAATAGAGTATGAAATGCATGAGATAAGACAATGTAGCGATCCTAGGTTTCCCCTTGATCGCGAAATAAGTAAAGATAAGACTTGGCGATCATAGGTATCCCCAAGATCGCCGAGGTAGGCACGGCGACCCTAGGTTCCCCGAGGTTGCCAACAGTAGGTAGGGTAGGAGCTCACTGAGACATTATGTCTCATCCCTATCCTTCTGGTGCAGGTTCTCGGGTGATTAAGAGATGTTCATGATGCTATTCTCCAAGAAGACGCTGGATGGAGCGCAGTTGCTCGGTGAAGACAAACTCAGAAGGTTGATAGATTTTATATATGTATATGAACATGTATTGTATGATATTTGGATATGTATGTAAACGAGCAAATTGTACTCATTCAGTGGTTTGTATATATATTAATTATTGTAAATTTTAATGTATCCGATATCAGATTAATACGCATGCTAAATATTCTAGATAATTTAGTATGGGTGTTACATCCCTACAGATGTTGGATTGCTCCATAACCTCCATAACTTAATTATGAAAGCCATGGACATATCCTTCAACATCAACATCTTGTGTGCCTCCTGAATTGTCATTAAAGGAATTACAATCCATGGAGATGTCTAACCCTCATACCCTAAGGTTCCCTGATAAATTAAAGACTCTGGAGCAAAAGTCATATGTAACGATTCAATTAAAGCACAAAAATTAGTTTATGAACCCTAACCTAGTTTGCAAAAGATTTAAATGGTGAAACATATGAAAAGCAAATATAACTCAAATCATAATGAATAAAAAACTTTATTAATTGAATCCAACAAATAAGAAGAGGTTCATCTTAAAACCCTAATCAGAATAGGTTTAGTTGCACATGGCAACAAACATCATTACAAACCAATAGCAAAACATATCCTAGAGAGAACAAGAAGATGATGGAGATTCTCTACATTGAAGCTCCTGATGCTTGACCCTTGTCTTGTACCGCTTGCTTGCTCAATGCTTTTCTAAATGAAAAAAAGTGTGTGAAAAGGTATCTATTTATAGTGCATCATTTCTTAGGGGTTAAGAGATGAAAATTAGAGTTTTCCACTAAAAACAACTTGGAAAACAAGCAAAAGGCATCTCTTGGCCGTCACCCATGCGCATGGTGCATGAAGTGAGGCACAGGGGCACATGGGACAGTAAGGAAAGTTGTCTCGTATGCATGGGCGCATAGGGCAACAACTCCAGTGCAAATGTTGCAGTTTTGCACCACTTTTTTGATCATTTTTCCGTCTTAAAATGCCTTGGAACTTGAAATGGATTTTCTTCATCTTGTATTGTCTTCAACAACCTTCTAAGAACCATTGGTCTTCAATCTTCATATCCTTGATCCTTCACGTGATGTCTTGTTTGGAGGTTAATGTTAGGCAAGCTTCCAACGTATGAAAATATCCTTCAAAGAGGTTCTGCAATGCCTTCTATGTGTTCTTTATGCCAAAGAAATGTGGAATCTTCCTTTCACCTATTTTTTGAGTGTCCTTATGTTGTGAATATTCGGTGTTGGCTCTCAACTATGTTGAATACTACTCTTCATTTTCAATCTATGCAAGACATTTGGCCCATATGTGACAAATTCTCTAATTTACATTGGAAATTGGTCCTTAATTCTGTTATCATCAACATTATGAATGCTATTTGGTATGCAAGGAACCAAATAAGGTTCAATAGCAAGAAGGTAAGCTCGATAAGCTCCATATTCTGTATTATTGCACATGTATCTTTGGCAGGTAACAATAATACAACTGTCTCACTCTCAATGACTAATTTCTCCCTCCTAAAGAAGTTTGATGTCATTATTCATCCTCCCAAAGCTCCAAACATCAAATAAGTGTTATGGAAACCTCCTCCCAGTCCTTGGATCAAGTGTAACACAAATGGTTTCTCTAAAGCCATCAAGTCATCTTGTGGTGGAATTTTTAGAAATGCTGAAGCTTATATGTTATTTTGTTTTGCTGAAAACTATGGGATAGGAAATGCTTATCATGCAAAACTCGTTGGAGCAATGAGAGCAATAGAGCTAGCTGCTCAAAATAACTGGAGGCATCTTTGGCTTGAACTAAATTCAACATTGGTAATTAAAGCCTTGAAGTCAAATTCTCAGATTCCTTGGCATCTAAGAAACTGTTGGAGTAATTGCAAATTCACACACACACAAACACACATTAATATATATATATATATATATATATATATATATATATAGGGGGCATATCAAGTGAGAATGACTTTTATACATGAGAATGATAAGAACAATTATCAGCCATTAGATTAAAAATCAAGGGCTCCGATTTAAACATAAACTAAACACACTAGCACACCACATAACTCTCTCGCCTTCCTCTTTTTAGATTTGTCACCCACTGTTGAACCCACCTCCGCCGCCGACAGATCTGTCACCCATTGTTGAACCAACCTCCGCCATCGGCAGTCACCTCCCACCAAGATGGTGTGTCTTCTCTCACTTTCACTCTCGTCGACTCTCTCTCTCTCTCTCTCTCTCTCTCTCTCTCTCTCTCTCCCGTGTCTCGTCATCTCTCTCTCCGACCCTTGTCGTCGTCCTCGTCTCTTCCCAGGTTCATTCTCTATCTCTCCCTCTCCCTCTCACCCTTTCTTCTCCTCTCCTTTTCCTTTTTTTCTAGATTTCCCTTTTTCTCCCTCCACCGACATTCCCCTTTCCTTCCAGATTCCAGATCAATGTCGTTTTCCCCTTTCTTCGCTGCTTTTCATTGTGTTGCTATCCTTTTCCCAAAATCAACTAACCCTTTTATTTTTAGTACAATCTAAATTATTTTTATAATCAACGATTGTTCTTCTTCTTCTTCTTCTTCTTCTAGGTATTCATAAATTCTTCCTTATGTTAGTTGCATTGTTGTGCATTCACTCTTGGGATCTCGTCTTTCACTCTCCATTGTTAACTTTTGTTATGTTCATTTCATGTGTTTGGTTATTTATGATGTTTTTGTGTCTTTTTTTTTTAAGGTTATAGATCTCCACAACCAATTAACCATGATGTTGTTGTGTAGGTGACTAGGTGTTAAAATGAGCGGTGTCAAGAATAATACAAGGGTTCACACTAATGACAAACCTTTTCCATGATGTTGAAGAAGATGAATGGGTGAGTTGTTTCATGAGGGAGAAACATCTGAGTGTTTTGAAATAGGTTTTAATCTTGACCATTGATTTTAATCTGATGGCTGCAATTTATTCTCACCATTCTCACATAAGATACATATTCTCATGTGATATACCCATATATATATATATATATATATATATATATATATATATATATATATATATAAAGTGACCAATGTGCAGATAGTCTTGTAAACATTGTATTATCTTTAGATCAATTGATTGTTTGACATACTGTCCTAGATTCTCTTAGGGATTCCTTTGTAAATAACAAGTAAGGATGACCTAACTTTAGGTTTACTGTTAATTGAGGGGTTTTTGGCCTAGTCCCCCTCCCCCCTTCTTTAATTGTTTTGCTTTTATCTATGTATTTGGTTGTAGTACTAGTAGTTGTTGCTGCTCCACTTTTTGTCTAAAAAAGTGAAAAAAAATCTATTTTTTAAAATTAGTTTTTTTATTTGACATAAATATTTCAACAAACTACATACATTACTTTTGTTCTTGCATTGGATAGTCATATCACATATCATATTTACTTTTTACATATTATTAGAGTATTAGCTTAAATGAAAAAATAATAGTTCATTTAATGAAATACATGTTGTAATTTGAGTCGTCTTTTTCTTTTATTATTTTTGAGATGTATAACATCTATATCTTTACCAATATATAAATGTAATACACTATTTTGGGATGAATTTTTTCTTCTATTTTTATCTTTCATTTAGAATATTTTATCATTTTTAGTATATTATTTAAATTATCAATTAGAAATTTGTTAACCCCTAAAAAAAATTAAAAATTAGCCGCAACAATAGGATTAACATTTGATGACAATAGTAACAATATTGAAACTATGCAAAACACGTTCTTTTGACATTATATAAAAAAAAATATTGTGTTTTAATCTAATATTTTCTAATACAATTGTTGTTTTTGAATTTCCAAACTGTTGTATTTGGATTTCCAAATTCTATTTTGAAAGGGACTATCTACCGAAGTTATTACTAGGTTGAGTCACGACCAGGTCGCTCTCTTTAAGATGTTTCGCGGCACTGCCCAAAATTGTGCAAGGCAGACTATCAACCACGCCGCCTCCAAGATAAAACAAGCTCAGCTACAACTGTGCGGTTAACTACTGCACAGTAGAAAACCGTTCGAGATTTACACCTCCAATATGGTACTAAGACCACTCTTTAATACCAAAACCACTTTCTAATATGGTACTGTGACCACTCAATTATGGTGTTGGGACCACTCAAATATGGTGTTATCACCATTCTAATCTTTAAGTTCTCCAAAATATCAATATGGTACTACAACCACTCAAATATGGTGATACCACCATTCTGACTTTTTAACTTCTCCAAGAGTAGAAAAATATCGAAAGAATATTTATATACCGTTAAGATCATTCTTAATTCTGACGGGACATTATTATTCCAAAAAGGGACTATGATCTTAAAAGTGCTCTTTATTTCGAAGGGACATATATTATCGAAGGGACTATGTTCTTAGGACCTTTCTTAATTTCGAAGGGACATTATACTGAATAAGGACTAAGGTCTTAAGAACACTCTTAAATCCGAAGGGACAGAAAAAGGAGATAAGGAGAAGAATAGCTCGTTAACATAAGCTGGGGGAGAAGAGAGAAAGAGTTCTCGACAACTCAATAGAACTTTTTGGTGTGATTTTTGAACTGAGTGGAGTCCTCTATTTATATAAAGATTTTGTAACTGTTTTAGCTAAAATTGCGGCAGCAGTTACTTTAATGGATAGGATCAAAAAGAAACTTAATCACTAATCAGTTTAACAATATTTGTGGATAAGATAAAAAAGAAACAAATCCACAAAAGTGGAGGAAACAAACTCATTGGATATGTATGAAGGAAAAATAGGAAATTCAGTTGGATTCTCAAACCTTATCACAACCAACATAAACTAAAATTGTGCGAAGTGATATTCATGAATAAAAATAATAATTACTATTATTTTTATTAATATCAAGTATTTAAAATTAAATACAGCAATTTAAACACTACTAATGTGTGTGTTCTATTTTATGTGGGACCCCTACTCTCTATTTTTTCAATTCACATCACACTAGATCAAAGTCTTATTACTTGGTGTTTAATGTTCTAATTTCCTTCCAACTTCACACCAATGTTCCAACAATCCCCACTTGAATTTAAAAAATGGTTTCAATAATAACGTCAAAACGTTTCTATAAGGTTGCTAATAAACAAATGTGTCGCTTACAATTTGAACCTTTGCATAGCGGAAACTATTCCGATTCAACAAGAGTTGCTTACAGCATTGAACTCTATCTCAGACATAGAGTCCGCACACAAACCTTTTCTTAAGGTGTATTCTAAAAGCCCGTGAATTTATGGCCCTGCACGTTTATCTCAGTTTTAACGAACGCTCTAGGTATTCTGCCTCAAAATCCCATAGGAACCGGCCTCAGTTCCACATTCGTAGAGGTGAGTCTATCAAGAGTACTCATGTAGCTATGTACTCCACTCAACATAGAGTATAGATCTCATTAAGAGTTTATATTATCTCATCCTCCCGTCACTGCAGGTTTCATGCTTTCTTAATTTTCTCATAGCATGTTCTATCACTCATGACTTGTTATTACCCATTGAACCTATTTCTTGGGATCTCCAGTCATTTAGGTCGGGTTACCATCTATTGTGATCTTTAGACATTAGTCTCATTCTATTGGATGTGTTTATGACTTTCTTTTTAGTAATTCCTTTCGTCAAAGGATTGACTAATTTTTTATTAGTACGTACATGATCTACTTTAACCATTCCTTTTGAGAGTAGCTAGCTCTCTAATTTGTTATGTGTTCGTGCCTTAATTATCATCTCTTACTATTGTAGTAACGATTCTCAATTTTGTAATAGCTGCAGTACTATCACAATGAATTAACACTCATGGAAATGGTTTTACCCACTAGGGGATCTCAACTAGCGAGCATTTTCTCAACTTCCTTCTTCACTAGTTTTATCTAGTGTTCTCATCTCAGATTATTCCATAGTGGATTGAGTCAATATTATATGTTTCAACAAACAACTCCTCTAGTGATGCTCAATGTGCAGCCACTAGTCGCTTAAGACTCATCTGAGGATGTTCTATTTTGTATCTTGTACCATTCAAGTACAATAGGATACTTCTGATAATGTAACCCTAGAGTCATAGTATTTTTAAGGCACCTCATGACTCTTTCAATAGCATGACAATGCTCCTTAATCTGTCTATTTGTAAACTTGCATAAAAGTCCCACGACATAGGCAATATCGGATCTAATACATTCAGTGGCATACCTAAGGACTGCCAACGATGTTCGCATATTCTATTTTTCTAACACCATCTCAAGTGTTCTTGAAGAGTTTCACTTGAACCGTAAGGCGTGCTTGCAAGTTTACAATAATAATTACATTTCCGTAAGATCTTCTCAACATAGTGAGATTGATCCAAACAATTCTGTGTTCTTATCTAGTATTCTTGATACCAAGAATTACTTCAACTTCGTATAGTTCTTTCTTATCAATGTTTTTGCTAAACAATGATTTCTCACAATTTATAGCATGAATCTTTGAACCAAATATGAGCAAGTCGTCTACATAGAGACATATGATCGTGCAAATGTTATTTCCATATTTGTAGTGAATACATTTGTCACTTTCATTCACTTTATACTCATTCAATAGCATTAGAATGCAAAAAATTTCATGCCATTCCTCAGGAGTTTATTTTTGACCATACAAAGAATTATCTAACTTACATACCTTGTTTACTTGTCCATGAATCACAAGACTTTCAGGTTGTTCCATATAGATTTCTTCTTCTAGTCCACCATTTAAAAGATATCTTTCACATTCATTTGGAGTACTATCGAGTTATGAACAGCGACTAAAGGGTCTAGCATCCTCATGAATATGATTCTAGTGACTGGTGAATGAGTGTCGAAGAAATCTATATTTTTCTCTTTGCCTATAACCTTTTTCTACAAGGTGAGCCTTGTATTTAGCAACTGAACCATCAAGTTTTAATTTCTTTTCCAGAATCCAAATACAACCGATTAGTTTGCATCCAGAGACAAGTCAACTAAGAGTCGTGTTTCGTTAGACTCTAGAGAATCCATTTCATCGTTTACTGTTTTTCTTCTTCAAAAGTTAGCATCCAATGAAGACAAAGCTTCTTGAAGGCCAGATGGATCCTCTTACAATATACATACCATATAATTCGGTTTATACTCTTTAGCGCTTATAGCTTTCTTACCTCTTCGAGGTTCTATAACATCTCGTACGATGTTTTCATAACTGTTTATGATTACTAGAATGTAATCAGATGCAGTGCCCCCACTAGCTCTCAATTTTAAAGGGAAATTATTTTGCCCCCACTAATGGCGTGCTTTCGCTAGCGCCCCCACTAGTACCCCCACTATTCTTTATTTAAAGGGGTATTTATTTACATAGAAATCGGTATCGTTTAATTCTATGATCAGTTTAGCATTTAGGCCATAAAACTTATGTGCTTCACTATTTATAGCATACCCAATGAATACACATTCATAGGCTCTACTAGTGAGTTCAACTTTCTTGGGGTCTAGAATCCAAATATAGTCCAGACAATCCCAAGCACAAAAATAAGACAAGTTAGGTTGTCTTTTCTTCAAAATTTCATAAGTAGTGAAATTCCTGGCAACCTGACCGACAGACGCTGTGCACAATGTTGGCACAACTGTCCGAGCACTTGTCCTACTCAGAACTAAAATTAAAATAACGCAGCGTAGCAAAGCACGAAATAAAAGAAACACAGCAGAAAGATAAAGTACACAGTGAGTTTGTTAACCCAGTTCGGAGCAACTCTCCTACTCTGGGGGATACCAATCCAGGAATGAATCCACTATTATAGTTCTAGTGAAAAGACCAACTTAAACACACTACTTGACTTTGCACCTAGACCCTACCAGTGTCAACTCTATCTAGGAACTCCTAGATATGAGACCCCGTCTCAATTCCTACCAACAACACAGACAATGTTGTTATCAAACACACAAAAGCACAAGTAAAAGAGACACACTCTAATGACACAAACTCACTCCGTACTTAATAGCTTAGGAGCAGTTCACAATTACAACTCAAACAAACACAGTCCTTAGCTTGAATCAGGAAGATACAAGCAAGGCTCACAATTAACAAGAGAAACCCTAAAAACCTTAAACACACGCTTTTCTATTACACACGGTTTTCAGTAACCCTATTAGGGTTTGTCTTCACAAATATATATTACTGAGATAGCACGAGTTTCGGCTTCAAAACAGAGCATGGACATTGTCCGGTCCAGCTGGAAATTCTTTTAGAAACAATAAAAAGCTTCAAAAAATATAACGATATCTTTTGGAAAAATACCAAGGCAAGACCGCCTTTTACACATCATCAGATACACGCGCCTTGATCAGCAAGCTAGAGGAAAATAAAACTTCAAGCAAATCTTTGGAAGATTGCGTACAAAAATAAAGCGCTAGCTGGCGCGAAAAACACAGGTCACATAATGCTGTTCCATATGCTACAGCATCTGTCCAAGCATCCAGCTAGTAGATGTTTTTGCAAAATGTAGCCAATCTACAAAAACCCAACAATCTCCCCCTTTGGCAAATTTTTGGCTAAAACACTCTAGAGCCAGTTCTTTGGGAGATACACAGATAATTTTCCTTCAAGTCAACATAGGCACACAACTAAGGAAGAAAATATCATAGCATATAACGAGACTACTTCCAAGGGAGCTCTTTAGACAAAGATAACTTGCAAGTAGTATCAGAGGCATGCAACAGTTAAGACAAAACATCTAGCCTCATAGGAACAACCAGAGAGAAATAAACTGTCATATAGTGGATTCACATAGAGAAGAGAGAAAAACAACACCAGGGAAAAAATAAATTTCCACACACCAGAAACAATCAGATATAACAGCTCCCCCTGAAATGTAACAGCTCCCCCTCAAAAACATGCACATACCCATCCACAGTACTCCCCCTCAACACATACAGATGTCAGATACAGATGTCAGAGCATCTGTCAGAGCATGCACCATACATACAAACAGCCAAGATACTATAATATAAGCTACATCTACTCCCCCTTTTTAGCCACAAATTCTGACAAATAACATCCATGCATACACAGAAGAGAGATACCACACACAGTGCATATTACAGACCATAAGGCACACACAGGTGCATAAGAAATCCAGGGCCTAGCCCAACCAACCAAAGAAAAAAATTAAAAGAAATACTACAACTGAGAACAGGGAAAACATCAAAATCAGAATGGGACAGTCTCATCAGAGTCAGCGGATAACTCCTCAGTATCACCAACAGAAGCATTCTTATTCCCTCATTCTTCTTCATCCTGCTCACCCTCAGCTTCAGATTCAGCCTTCAAAGCTGCAATTATCCTATCAATTTTCATCTTCCTAGCTCCAAGAGCCGTACTAGTCTCAGTTAGATCTGCAATCATTTGTTTTCTAGTGAGCACACTAGTTGTTCGGACAGAAGTACCAGCTAAGTCAGCAGCATGTCTCTCAGACAGCAAACTACAATCCAAGGACATAGGGCCAGGCCTCTTACAGGGCTCATCAGTACTGATCAAGATATCTGGATGTTGCTGAAGTACAATACCACACAGGACTTTGCATGCTCCAGAACCTGATAGTAAATGTAGTCCCCATAATCAACAGGTGACTTGGTACCTACATCATAAATCAATTTGGCCAAACCAGAAGCAACTGAGTTGGAGTGAGTAGTTGGAGTCCAGTTTTGTGCACAAATCTTGTTCAGAACAGCATACAGGGGAGAGAGTTGTGCAGAAGACAAATGTCTAGGCCAATGCTTAACCTTGTTACCTGTGATGGCCTTGCAAATGGTATCCTCAGTTACCTCCAGCTCAGGAGTCTCCTCAACAGATCTCTCAAGATAGGTGTTGACAACCAGAGGGGAGAAGTTGACACATTTACCTCTAACAAAAACTTGCCTATACTCAGGATTCCTTGAATCATCACATTCATCAGAGACATTGACCAGAAATTCTCTGACCAATTTATCATAACAGGGACCTAGATTTTTCACTGTTTTCATCAGCCCAGCATACTCCAAAACATCAACCAGTTCTTTGCATTTGAACACATCTTCCTTCAGATTTCTTTCCAGTCCTAGTCTTCTGTGATATATAAATTTCCACCTAGAAGACCCACTTTCCAAATGAAAAGATACATTATCCAGAGGAGCTGGAGGAATGGTTATAGGGATTTTCATACCCTTCATGGTTTTTCTAGATGCTCCACCAGATGTGGCAGCATCTGTCTCAGCAATCTCAAAATCAGAATCACTAGTGGGAGGATCTTTCCTCTTGAGGCTCTTCGTCTTCTGATCAGCTTGAGACACATTCTTGCTCCAAGCCTTGGGAGGACCATACATAGGCTTCTTCCCAGTATTAGCTGTTTTCTTCTTACTTCCTTTGTTACTTTCACTACCAGTAGAAACAATTTTAACAGATTTGCTCCTTGTTCTGCGAGCAACACCTACATCATCAGTCTTTCCCAGAGGTCTCTCTTCAGGCACAACATCCTCAACATCAACAATGTCAGCCTGGTCTAAATTTTCAATCTCAGCATTACCCACAACATTCTGAGTCTCAGTATCTTGATCCTGAGGCTTTGAAGAGTCATTCTCATGGACATTCACAATATCAGGGGTGTTTGGAACCACCACTTCAGTCCCCTCATTAGCTTGTGACAAAGATGCTGGAGCATCTGTCACAGCATCCTTCGTCGTAACAGGGGAATTAACAAGTGTCTCAGTACCAACATTATCAACAACAATTTTCTCAACAGAAACAGCAGTAATATCTTGTTCTATAGGGGAATTAGAAATATCACCAACTAATTTGTCAGATACCTTAGGATTATCAGAAGCTAGGGTTTCAGACGCAACAACAGTACCTTCAACAGTAATATCCTCAGATTTGTTGACAAAAGTGTCAACATTTGGTTCTACAACTGTAACATCCCGCCTAAGACTCGAATTTTTATTAATATCAAGACGATGTATCGGAATGTTTTAAGCAAAGGACAATTTGGTAAATTGTCAGTTAATGGGTTATTTATGTGGCAAGGGTAATATTCCGCTTGGATGTATCGATTAGCAGTGTTGGAAACTTGTTAAGCAAGAATGGCAAACTTGTAATAAATGGCATGGCATTTTAGTAATTATTTGAAAAGAGGAGTTTGTTTAAGAAGAAGAACAAGATATTTTCTTGTTCATTCCTTCCTCTTTCACTCACTCAAACCAGCTCTCTCCCCTCTCTTCCCTCAACTCTCACGTCCTCCTCCTCCCCCTCATCTCCCTCTCCATCAATTCAACACCTCTTAAAGAAAAACTCTAATAAGAAACCTTGCAAGGCAAGCTTGTATTGGAAGCAAGAACAAGGGAAAGAAACAAGGAGAATTGAAGAAGAACCAAGAGAAGAGAATAGAGGAGCAAGCTTGGGTTTATGATTAGGAGCTGGGCAAGGATTAAAGCTAGCATCAAGGTGAGTTCCACAGGGATTTAGTACCCGTTTGAGTAAGTTTAATAGAATTTGCAAGTTGAGTTAAAGTTTAGGATTTGTGCCCTAAATCTATTTGATTGTTAATTCCTTGTTAAACTATGATATTACCTACCAATATGTTTTGGAATTCATTCCTATAAGCTGTATTGTTGTTTGGACAGAATTAGAATAGCCAGGGAAGCACAATTTCGCATCCTGCAAATGCTAAAATCGGCCCCCGATTTTATAGCATCGGCCACCGATTTTGAGGATGGCCTTCCTTGGGGGTTTCGACATAAATCGGCCCCCGATTTCCCCAAATCGGCCCCCGATTTCTCTGTTCTTCAGAAACATATAAATGAACAATAGGATGAGGATAGGTGCATAATGGGAGATAAATACTCAACCCCTAAGATGTCAAAGAAGGATTAATAAGCTATGGAATGTTACCAAATGACCAAGCAAGGCTTAGGAGAACAATGAGTGTAAAACCATAAGTTAATAAGTTATGTTTTGGGAGGTTATTTCCCCCTAAGAATGCATTATTATGCCAAGGCTAGAGAAAGTATTAGAAGTACTTACAAGTACTTAAGATGAGAATTAATGATTAAGTTAAGGACCTATTCTTAGGTTAGGCATTTTAGGATGAATAATTAAGAATGCATTGGATATGCACAAGATTATGAACGTATAAGACATGTATATGAATTTAAGTTAAGAATTTAATGACAAAGAATATGATAACGTGTTCATCAGACTCCGGATTATGCCGGATGGGATTTCTCCGAAAGGGCTATCCACACGTAAATTATAAGACGAATGTTAAACGTGTTCATCAGACTCCGGGTTTCGCCGGATGGGACTCTTCCGAGAGGATTGTCCACACGTATGTTAAAAGACTTAAGCATGTCCAGCAGGCTCCGGGATTCGCCGGATGGGACTTCTCCGAGAGGGTTGTCTACATGCAAGATGTGTCCAGCAGGCTCCGGATTATGCCGGATGGGGCTTCACCGAGAGGGTTGCCTACACAAAGATAAGAGGAGTCCGGTGTTAGCCTGATATGATAGGAATTTCACCGGTATTATGGGAGATGTACTTCGGGGTTACTCCACCCGGATGCACTCCGTAAAACGAACCAAGATAATGATTGTTTGTTCAACCCTAACTTCTAACTTAAAGTGATATGAAAAGATGATACGAATACGAAATGAATATGTATACTTTATATGTACTATGAGACATGATGATTAGTTTCTAGTGAACGAGATGTGATCATAGGATGTCCCCAAGATCACTACGTATAAGACTAAGATAAGAATAGAGTATGAAACGCAAGAAAAATAAAGACAATGAAGCGATCCTAGGTTTTCCCCTTGATCGCGAGATATGTAGAGAAAGCCAGCGATCGTAGGTATCCCCAAGATCGCTAAGAGTAGGCACGGCGACCCTAGGTTTCCCCCGTGGTTGCCAACAGTAGGTTGGGCTGGAGCTCACTGAGACATTATGTCTCACCCCAATCCTTCTGGTGCAGGTTCATAGGTAAGCAAGAGATGTCCGTGGAGATTTTCAGGAAGACGCTGGATGGAGTGCAGATGCTCGTCATGGCAAGCTCAGGAGGTTGATAGATTTTATATATGTATATGAACATGTATTATATGGCATTTGGACATTTATGTAAACGAGCAAATTGTATTCATTCAGTGGTTTGTATATTAATTATTGTAAATTTTAATGTATCCGATATCAGATTAATACGCATGCTAAATATTCTAGATAATTTAGTATGGGTGTTACAACAACACTCGATTTAAAAGGATTATCCTTGCAGTACAGATCATGCATGCTTAGCCCTATACGTTGAACAACGGGAGTGTTTGATTTCTTACCTTTCGATTTCGAACTCTTGTTCATCACGGTAGGAGAAGTAGCTTTGCTGGATTTTGTAGAATCCTTCTTCCGTGATACAAGCGACTTAGTGCGTTGCTTCTTTGCAGAAGAACTAAGAATGGTAGTGAGTGGTAGAGCATCAGTGATAATCGCTCCAGAAATTGAATCTGATGGAAGTTCAGGGGTTTGATCTTGCACGTTTTGTGGAGAAATAGAATCAGACATGGTGTTGATTTGTTGTTTGGAAGTATGAAGAAAGGATGATTTTTGAACGATGATGAGAGCGGCAAGAGAGGAGTTGAGAAGTTGGGAGAAATTAAGAAAAGAATAATGATGGTAGCGTGTGGGAGGTTTGAGTAAGGAAGGTTGGAAATAACTTCCTTGAATTGCGTGCATCAAGCGGTTGAGGAGGGAGAAAATAACTGCTGCACGCCTCCCATAAATTAACTGCTACAATTCCTCAAATAAACAGATCCCTAACTTCCGTCTTAATTTTTCAAATTGATTAGCATCAAGAGCTTTTGTAAAAATATCTGCTAATTGCTCTTCAGTTGCAACATGCTCAAGAGTGACAATTTTTTCTTCAACCAGATCTCTAATAAAATGATGTCTAATGTCAATGTGTTTAGTCCTGCTGTGTTGTATAGGATTTTTAGAGATATTAATTGCACTCAGATTGTCACAATATAATGTCATAGCACTTGTCTTGACATTGTACTCGCTCAGCATCTGTCTCATCCACAACAATTGGGAACAACTGCTACCAGCTGCTATGTACTCAGCTTCAGCTGTAGACAAGGAAACACAATTTTGCTTCTTACTGAACCAGGATATAAGATTGTTACCCAGAAAGAAACATCCACCAGAAGTACTCTTTCTATCATCTGCACTTCCGATTCTAACAATTCCACAATCCTTCTCTCTCTGAAGTTGTAAGCAAAGATCCTTGAATTTTTCAAAAGTGTTTGATTTCTCCTTAATGAAATTTATCCAAGTATATCTGGAAAAATCATCAACAACAACAAATGCATACTTCTTACCACCTAAGCTTTCGACTTGCATAGGTCCCATTAAGTCCATGTGTAATAACTCAAGAACTCTAGATGTGGACAGATGTTGCAGCTTCTGGTAGGCATCTTGGTCTGTTTTCCTATCTGGCATTCTTCACATATACTTCCTTCCTGAATTTGGAGTTTTGGTAGACCTCTGATAGCTCCTTCAGCAATAGCTTTCTTCATGCTTCTGAGATTCAGATGCCCAAGCTTTTGGTGCCATAGTTTTACTTCATCTTCTTTGGTTATTAGACAAGTAGGTAACTTTGCTTTATCTTGAGAGACCCATAAGTAGCAATTGTCCTTTGATCTTTCACCTTTCATCAGGATGTCACCTTTACTGTTAGCAACTAAGCATTCACTCTTTGTAAAGTTGACCTTCAATCCTTGATCGCACAGTTGACTAATACTAATTAAGTTAGCAGTCAATCCTTTCACTAGAAGAACATTATCAAGTTTGGGTAGACCCTCATTCACAAGCTTTCCTATACCCTTTATTTCTCCTTTGGCTCCATCACCAAAAGTCACAAAACTTGTAGCATAAGGCATAACATCAGTTATCGCCAGTCATATGCCTGGAACACCCACTGTCAAAGTACCAATCATTTCTGGATGACACTCTCAAAGATGTATGAGCAATTTGAGCAATCTCATCAGCTTCAGGTTCTGTTTTTCTAGGATCCACAGTGTTGCTTGTGGGATTATCATCTTTTTGCTTCCACTGCTTCTTGGTGATCTTCACTGTGGGATCAGGTCTTGGTGAATAAGTTCTGTCTGGATAACCATATAATTTGAAACAGAAAGGTCTGATATGTCCTTTTCTTCCACAGTAGTGGCATACCCAACCATAATATCTTCCTTTTGATCTGGGCCTATATCCAGATGCCTGTTGTCTCACTTGATGTTGGGGCATCTGTCTTGACATAGTGGGATCATAAGTACTAACAGATGGCACAAACTGTCTCACTGGTGGTTGTTTCTGATGAAGCAAGGATCTGTAGTCAAACCCAATACCTTTAGGATTTCCAGGTTTCTGCCCTATCTCCAGAATTTCGTCTAAAGCATCAGTACCTGTGTTCATCATCCGCAGTTGCTTGTTCATATTGTCAATCTTGGATTTAAGTAAAATAACCTCATCATTGAGACCTGAGTTCATTTCCAGAAGTTTGTCCTTCTCAGCTTGCAAGAGAGCAATGGTCCTCTTTTGTTTTTCTAAAGTTCTACAAACTTCCTCACTTTTGAGACATAGCTCCTTGTAGGAATCAGCCAGTTCATCATATGTTACCTCTTCATCACAAGATTCATTGTCAGATGTACACACTCCAGTCAAGGCATTCACATGTTTTGCAGTTTCAGGTTCTTCTTCTGACTCATCTTTATTAGACCAAGAAACAGTCATCACCTTCCTTTGTTTCTTCAGATACGTTGCACACTCAGTTCTGATGTGACCATATCCTTCGCATTCATGGCATTGCACCCCTTTGCTTTGATTGGTTTTGTCATCAGTTCTAGGTTTCCTTTGATTGTTGACATTTTTATAGATGCTGCGACTGTTGTCCGGAGCATGTGTCCTAGGGCGTCTGTCCATCCCCTTCAGAACTTTATTAAATTGTTTACCCAACAACACAATAGCTTCAGAGATGCTCTCATCAGTATCTAAATTACTCTCCACATCATCTTCATCAGTGTTGGAGATGAAGGCAATGTTCTTGTCCTTCTTTTCAGATCTTTCATTAGCCTTTAATTCAAAAGTTTGAAGGGATCCAATCAGCTCATCAACTTTCATATTTCCAATATCCTGGGCCTCCTCAATTGCACATACTTTCATATCAAATTTCTTAGGCAGGGACCTGAGGATTTTGCTTACTAATTTTTCATCAGACATCTTTTCCCCCAAGGATTCAAATGTGTTAGCATATTCTAGCACATTCATGTGAAAGTCATGAACACTCTCCCCTTCCTTCATTCTAAGATTCTCAAACTGTGTTGTCAGCAGTTGTAGCCTTGACTTCTTGACCTTTTGAGTACCTTCATGAGCTGTTCTTAGGATATCCCAAGCTTCCTTAGCAACAGTACATTGTTTAATCAACCTGAACATGTTTTTGTCTACACCATTAAACAGAGCATTCAGGGCTTTAGAGTTTCCAATAGCTGCAGTGTCTTCTGCTGTAGACCACTCCTCTTCTGGTTTTAACTCATCAGTATCAACATTATTTGCATCTTTTATTTTAGGATGGTCCCATGCTTTAATCACAGCCTTCCAAGCTCTACTGTCTAGAGATTTCAAGAATGCTGTCATGCGTGATTTCCAAATGTCATAGTTCGAGCCATCCAACAGGGGTGGTCTGTTCACCAGTCCTCCTTCTCTATCCATTATGCCAGAAAATTCTTTCCCTGGAGCTCACCCACACAGAACAGGGTACCTGCTCTGATGCCAATTGAAATTCCTGGCAACCTGACCGACAGACGCTGTGCACAATGTTGGCACAACTGTCCGAGCACTTGTCCTACTCAGAACTAAAATTAAAATAACGCAGCGTAGCAAAGCACGAAATAAAAGAAACATAGCAGAAAGATAAAGTACACAGTGAGTTTGTTAACCCAGTTCGGAGCAACTCTCCTACTCTGGGGGATACCAATCCAGGAATGAATCCACTATTATAGTTCTAGTGAAAAGACCAACTTAAACACACTATTTGACTTTGCACCTAGACCCTACCAGTGTCAACTCTATCTAGGAACTCCTAGATATGAGACCCCGTCTCAATTCCTACCAACAACACAGACAGTGTTGTTATCAAACACACAAAAGCACAAGTAAAAGAGACACACTCTAATGACACAAACTCACTCCGTACTTAAAAGCTTAGGAGCAGTTCACAATTACAACTCAAACAAACACAGTCCTTAGCTTGAATCAGGAAGATACAAGCAAGACTCACAATTAACAAGAGAAACCCTAAAAACCTTAAACACACGCTTTTCTATTACACACGGTTTTCAGTAACCCTATTAGGGTTTGTCTTCACAAATATATATTACTAAGATAGCACGAGTTTGGGCTTCAAAACAGAGCATGGAAATTGTCCGGTCCAGCTGGAAATTCTTTTAGAAACAATAAAAAGCTTCCAAAAATATAACGATATCTTTTTGAAAAATACCAAGGCAAGACCGCCTTTTACACATCATCAGATACACGCGCCTTGATCAGCAAGCTAGAGGAAAATAAAACTTCAAGCAAATCTTTGGAAGATTGCGTACAAAAATAAAGCGCTAGCTGGCGCGAAAAACACAGGTCACATAATGCTGTTCCATATGCTACAACATCTGTCCAAGCATCTGGCTAGTAGATGTTTTTGCAAAATGTAGCCAATCTACAAAAACCCAACAAGTAGAAATTTTGTTCTTAGACTTGAGTACTCTATTTAACATAAATTTCAATTTTTGTTATAAAAATTGAACATATCAAGCGTATCAATTTTATTTTTCAAAATTTACAGTCATCAATAAATATGATAAAATATCTTTTTATCATTTCTAGTGTTAGTGTCATCAAGTTCGCACATATCATAATTTATTAAGTTTAGAGGTTCAAATTCTCTAAACACTGATTTATATGAACTTTTGGTTCATTCATCTTGACTGCAAAAAATATAATATTATAACAACACTTTCTTATGTTCAGCAATAGCATATGTTTTTTAACATAGCATAATCGTAGCAAACATGGCGCGAGACACTAATGTTTATCCACCATTCACTTAATTCACCAACTAGATTGATTTAACTAGTCATATCAGTGAATTTTCTTTTTAGTTAGGTTAGGCAGCGTAGCAGCAATTTACTTGTTCATATACTTGCGGGACATATGACCTGATTTCTCACAATTGTATTAAAAATAAATTGTGAACCAGTGTCATTTCTTAATGGTGGTTGCTGATTTTCATATTGGACCATTTTGGGGTTCCTATTCTTATTTATTCACAGTGCAGTTCTGATTTTTTAAATTCAAAATCGCATATGTGAATTTCTTAGTGTTGTTGTTATAACAACAAGCACTTCATTGTGTTTAGTATAAAGATGTTTTTTTCTATAGCCTTTTTTATCCTTCTTGTATTTAGGGATAATAAATTCGAGTTAGTAATAACTTCGGTAGACATGACAGAAGGAAACGTCTTAAAATTGCTGTTTTTGAATTTCCAAACTGTTGTATTTGGATTTCCAAATTCTATTTTGAAAGGGACTATCTACCGAAGTTGTTACTAGGTTGAGTCATGACCAGGTCGCTCTCTTTAAGACGTTTCGCGACACTGCCCTAAATTGTGCAAGGCAGACTATCAACCACGCCGCCTCCAGGATAAAACAAGCCCAACTACAACTGTGCGGTTAACTACTGCACTGTAGAAAACCGTTCGAGATTACACCTCCAATATGGTACTAAGACCACTCTTTAATACCAAAACCACTTTCTAATATGGTACTGTGACCACTCAATTATGGTGTTGGGACCACTCAAATATGGTGTTATCACCATTCTAATCTTTAAGTTCTCCAAAATATCAATATGGTACTACAACCACTCAAATATGGTGATACCACCATTCTGACTTTTTAACTTCTCCAAGAGTAGAAAAATATCGAAAGAATATTTATATACCGTTAAGATCATTCTTAATTCTGACGGGACATTATTATTCCAAAAAGAGACTATGATCTTAAAAGTATTATTTATTCCGAAGGGACATATATTATCGAAGGGACTATGTTTTTAAGACCTTTCTTAATTTCGAAGGGACATTATACCAAATAGGGACTAAGGTCTTAAGAACACTCATAAATCCGAAGGGACATAAAAAGGAGATAAGGAGAAGAATAGTTCGTTAACACAAGCTCGGAGGAGAAGAGAGAAAGAGTTCTCGACAACTCAATAGAACTCTTTGGTGTGATTTTTGAACTGAGTGGAGTCCTCTATTTATATAGAGATTTTGTAACTGTTTTAGCTAAAATTGCGGCAACAATTACTCTAATGGATATGATAAAAAAGAAACTTAATCACTAATCAGTTCAACGATTTTTGTGGATAAGATAAAAAAGAAACAAATCCACAAAAGTGGAGGAAACAAACTCATTGGATATGTACGAAGGAAAAATAGGAAATTCAGTTGGATTCTCAAACCTTATCACAACCAACATAAACTAAAATTGTGCGAAGTGATATTCATGAATAAAAATAATAATTACTATTATTTTTATTAATATCAAGTATTTAAAATTAAATACCGCAATTTAAACACTACTAATGTGTGTGTTCTATTTTACGTGAGACCCCACTCTCTATTTTTTCAATTCACATCACACTGGCTAAAAGTCTTATTTTAATCTTCTAATTTCCTTCCAACTTCACACCAATGTTCCAACAACAATTTTATCCCCTATACCCATTTTATCGAATTTTATATATTTCGCATGAAATAGACTAGTAAATTTAAAAAGAATAGATTTTTTTATAATATTAGTAAATAATCCTTGTCATGAAAACCTATAAAGAATCAACTTTTTTTGTAAACTATTATTGGACATTAGTATCTAAAGAATCAAAAGCACACAAAATTGTTCAATATGGGACTTCGAACTTAAAAAAAAAATATAAGCTTTATTGGCTTTAACTTGAGCTTCAATTCATTCTCTTGTCCAATACCATCTAGCTTAAATATCTTTAATTCTCTCACTTTCATATCTCTTCAACACAGTCATCTCTCAAGTTCTATTCTTAACTCATGGGGTAGCATTCCTGCTTCTTTAGGTAATTTACTAAAAAAATCTTAAACATCAACCTCCTTTGACAATCCACATAGTCTTCATTGCACAGTCTAATAGCAGTCTTTTCTTTAAAATCTATCTAGCATGAAGGATACTTCTCCATAAATTGCTCATAGTATTTTCTTATTTAGCATTAAAAAAGTCATGGTTGAACACACAAAATTCTTTTATTATCAAATTGTCTAAATTCTTTTAAAATTTCAATTCAATAGTACACTCTTAAGAGCATAAATATTGGGCAAAATATTGATTGACTT
The DNA here is from genome assembly GCA_018208015.1 of Medicago ruthenica. NCBI lineage: Eukaryota > Viridiplantae > Streptophyta > Magnoliopsida > Fabales > Fabaceae > Medicago > Medicago ruthenica. The sequence continues at coordinate 51,823,997 of CM031377.1, read as the reverse complement.
CACGGTTACCACTCCCATTTTGTCAAAGTATATTGGATATTTGAGACATAAGCTAAGTATGGCTCATTAACACCGTTGCCTTTTAGAGCCACCCATTTCCTAAATCTTTTTTAATTAAAAAAATAGTAAAACTTAAAGTGCATATTGTGAATTTTTTTTTTTTTTTTTACAGAAGTACATATGTCTTTTTTAATGATCATGTTCACAAATTTGTAACAAAATCAGATGTGAAGTGGAAATTGTTCAATAGTGTAGACTTTTTTCAACGTGAATGACTAATTTGACACAAAATTATATAAAAAAGGCAAAATATCTCTTTTGATCTTTTAAGTTTGACAAAAATACTGGGACATACCTTTAAGTTTGTTATGTTTTAAATAAGTCCTACTGAGGCAGACCTTTAAGTTTGTTAAGTTTTAAATAAGTCCTTAGTTTTTTTTTTCAAGTTTTCAATAGGTCCTTTAAGTTTTTTTAAGTTTCAAATATATCCTTTAATTTGTTAATTTAATGCACTTATTTGAAGTTTTTTAAGTTTTTAAATTTCAAATAGGTCATTAAAAAAAAGTCTATGAGATATTTGAGACTTAAAAAACTTAAAGAACTAACCTGGTATTTTTGTCAAACTTAAAGGAACAAAAATGTATTTAGCCTAAAAAAACTACATTATGACAAAAAGTTAAGATATCTTAACTTAATTTCTTTGGTTAAAGACCATATCCAGTACTATTGTAACAAAAGTACATATGCAATACTACTGTTTACACTTCTAATCAAGCTTTATCGGTCACTATATGCAACCTACTTTGTTTAATTTTTAAATTATACTCATAAGTGTCATTAAGAATAAAAGACAATCTTAAGCTACAAGGCTTAAAAAGTAGAAGGCATAATATCTTGTAACGTGTGCTATGTGCCTTTCCATTTTAAGATAGAGTCAGATGTTGCTGATATCATAAACCAAAAATTGTACTAGTATGAGCAGCTTTGCACTAGTATTAATTAATTTCCTATTGGAAATTAATACTATACTATTGAAGTTTATGATAAGAACATTCCCTAATCCAACTAAAGTTCATATCACATGGTACATACTTCTTTATTGCTTTATTTTTCTAGCAAGTTGCCTAAAAAAATCCAAATTATTTAAATAGCTTATAGCTACGTTAACTATTTTATTATTTTAATGAAACATTTACTTGAAAAAGAAATCTCCAGGAAGAAGCAATGCATATATGCTCCTATGTTATTATGAAAGAGAAAGGTGAAAGTAATGCTAGAAAATAAAGATAAAAGCTTAGTGATGGTCACAGATGGAAGTTACAAAACCGTCTTGTGCTTTTTTATATAGAAAAAGTGAGCACTTGTCACACACTGTCATTTATGCACTATATAATAGGCAGCATCACCTCTGTATCTTCTACTAGATCAGATTGAAAATTGAACTGAAACTATGTCAAGAACTTCCACACTTCTCTACTACCTGGTGGTCTTTTGCTCCATCATACTCATAGGCAACACTTCTTCCACATTGATTATTTTTCTATTTGTAATAAATGTCCACACAAACTATAATACACTCAGTATAACAATATTCTATTTTTTTAGACCATACAAATCCTCTTGTAGTGCTGTAATTCTGTCTAGCACAAATGTGAACCATTAGAATTAATAAGCCAATGGCTTACATAACTAGAGTATGATGCATTTTGAGTGATGTATAGAGGATCATAGTCCTCTAAAGTGAACAATTAACTTTAAATAGTAAAGTAAGTAATATCAACCGTTGATAAACGAATCAATAGTTGATACTATATGCACAAGCATAACAAATCATAGACGTTTAAAATATCAACCTTTTTTACTAACTACTCACAGAAATGCTCTTATATGTTGCTATGCAAGAATCTTTAGTATTAAACGTTACTTTTCTAAACATTTATCAATTTTTCAATGCAGATGGTGCTCAACTCATTCTAGTGAACAATTGTGGAGAGAGTGTGTGGCCAGGGATACTAGGAGGATCAGGGCAAAAAACACCAAAAGATGGTGGATTTCATCTAGGTAGCGGCGACGAAGTAGTATTAGATATACAAGAAAAATGGTCAGGAAGAATTTGGGGAAGACAAGGTTGCACTTTCGACAACGACGGTAACGGTCACTGTCTAACAGGTGATTGCTTTGGTAAACTACAATGTGGAGGACTAGGAGGAGTTCCACCAGCAACAGTTGTTGAAATGACATTAGGATCCTCATCTTCACCATTACATTTCTATGATGTGAGTTTAGTTGATGGTTTCAATTTACCTGTTTCAATGAAGCCTATTGGTGGTGGAATTGGCTGTGGTATAGCTTCTTGTGAAGTTGATTTGAATGTTTGTTGTCCATCAGCACTTGAAGTGAAGAGAAATGGCAAAGTGGTTGGCTGTAAAAGTGCTTGTTTGGCTATGCAATCTGCTAAATATTGTTGCACTGGAAATTATTCTGATCCTAAAACTTGTAAACCTACACTTTTTGCTAACCTCTTTAAGGCTATTTGCCCTAAGGCTTATAGTTATGCTTATGATGATACTAGTAGTCTTAATAGATGCAGGGCTCCAAGGTATGTTATCACTTTCTGTCCTCCGCCGCAGTAACCGGAATTCGGATGCCGAAATGAAGTTGAAGCTGCTGTCATAGAATTGCAAAGATTATGTTTTTAGTCATTTTAGTGAAGAACTAAATATTTTAGTATTACTTCTGTTTTTAATTTGCATAGTTATGTTTTTAAGTTTTTTTCATGTTCTTGAATAGTTATTGTTCTTGATCATTATAGTTTAAAACAAGGATATATAGATTGATAATAAATAGAATTTTACTCTTTTTCTCTATATACTTATGAAGATTTGGTATTTGTGCAGTTAAATTTAGTTTAGTTAGGAACATTTAATGTCTGTTCTTTTTTTGGCATTAGTAATCTTTAAACTCACAGCTACGAGTTCAAGCTTTCATGTTTGAGAGCTTTTGGTCATAAAAAAAAAAAAAATAGTTGTAGGCTAGACATTTTGCTATTGACAAAGGGTTGCAAATATTGGAATTATGTGAAATTATTGATAAAGAAGTTTTGTACACAAATTTAACGGAAATTCATTAAGAATCTATTAATTGATAACACAATTTTAGCGCTACGACACCAACTTGTTGAATGAGAGATGTCTCTCACTTATAAAGATTTTCCATTAATATTCTACTCCCTCCGTCCCAAATTGTATGTCGTTTTGAAAAAAAAATTTGTCCCAAATTATATGTCACTTTACAATACCAATGAAACATTAATGTTATTTTTCCTATTATATCCCTAACTATTTATTACTCTATATTTTTTCAATTCTTTAATTTATCTTTCTCATATCATTTATTAAGGACAATTTTGTAAAACAACTCCTAATATCTCTTTCCCACACAAAATTAATTATATTTCTTAATACGTGTGAAATGCCCAAAACGTCATACAATTTGGGACGCAGGGAGTATATGATGTGTGTCATACCCCAATTTTTGACCTGAGATTCCATTTTTATATGGCCCGAAACTTTTTGTCCTTTCAAGGAAAATTTCGGCAGAAAGGTATTTTAAATACCTCATTTTTGGTTCATTTTAGGTCCACTTTTTATTTTTATTTATTCTATTTTATTTTTTCTCATTTTTATTATTATTATTTTTATTATTGTTATTATGTTTTTTGTTGTTATTATTATTATTATTATTATTATTATTATTATGATTTACTTTGGTTTTTATTATTTTTAATTGTATTAAAGATTCAAAAATACAAAAAAATCTAAAAAGCAATCAATACACAGAGGGGCGCCCCTCTTGCGGCCGTTTTGCAGCAAGGCAAAGTCACTTCTTTTCCTCTTTAATCATTGTTAAACAAAACTTTTGCCAAAAACACACAAAAATCCAGCATTCAATTATATCCCATGGATATAAGGATACACCAATGGGGTCTATATATTGGAACCAAGATCAAAGGCAAAGGGGGAGAAAATTTCATCAGAACAAATAAAAAAAAACAGCAAAACAACATTATCAAATCTCTACAAAAGAATCTCTTTCATTTTTTATCATCCACAAAACACTACAAAACCGAACCACCACCCCTCTCCCACACAAAAACCGAACCACCATCCCTCTCCCATACAAAAACCGAACCACCACCCCTCTCCCACACAAAAACCGAACCACCACCCCTCTCCCACACAAAACCGAACCACAAAACATACAATCCAAACCGAAACCAAAAACAAAATCAACCCAAAAAAACCGAACCAAATACCACAATCCGAACAAAAAAAAAACAAGAAAAAGGTAGATTTCGAAAATTTTAAAACTTAGATCTAGGTTCTTTAAAAAAGTTTCTGAATTTTTTAGTGGTAGATTTGAAGAGAGGAAAAAAATGGATTTCTAAAAATGTAATTTTTTTTTAAACGGTGGAGTTTTGAACTCCGGCGCGGTGGCGCCGCCATCTAGGCCGGCGGGAAAATTAGAGAGAGTAGAGAAGAGAGAGAGGGGGGCCGTTAGAGTGAAGTGAAGAGAGAGGAAGTTCTTTGAAAAATGACAAATTTTTTACAAAAAGGCTATTTACAGCCTATTTCCAGATTGAATCTAGAGCGTTGATCAATCAACGACCCAGATTCAATTTAGAGAACCCCTAAGCCCATCTGCGGCCCATTTGCTCTTCCCTCCTTCTTCTGTCTTTTTGCTTTCTGCACCTCCCCTTCCTACTTCTACACCCCCTCCTTCTCTTATTTATTTTTTCTTTGTTTTTAATTCATTTCTTGCATTTATTTTTTTTTTCCTATTTTTATTTCCTAGTCTTTATTTGTTTTCATGCATTTTATTTTACTGCCTTTTATCATTTTATCATTTTTTGTTATTTTTATTTTATTTGCTTTATTTTATTTTATTTCCTTTAATTTTTAGTTTTTTTTTTCTATAAGATTTAGTTTATTATTATGCATTTCTTGCTTTATTAATTTTTTTAATGCTTTTATTTTCCAGCACTACATACACTTCTTACTTTCTTTTTCATGCAGCATATTTAATTAATGTCTTGCATATCATGCATTTTTTTATTTCTTTTTATTTTTATTCAACATATTTATTTAATGTCTTGCATATCATGCATTTTTTATTTATTTTTATTTTATGCAACATATTTATTTAATGCTTTGCATATCATGCATTTTTATTTTATTTTGTTTTATGCAACATATTTATTTAATGTCTAATATCTCATGCATTTTTATTTATTTTTACTTTTTGGCATATTTATTTATTTTGATGCATTTGCAATTTTATTTATTGCTTTATCATTTTTATTTTATTGTTTATTATTAGAATGTACTTAGGGACATTGTAAATATAAATGAGAATATCACACCGACACACACATTTATTTATTCCGCTTTATGTCGAAAAACGATAAAATGCAAGATTAATGACCGTATCCGAGGAAAAGAGCTCTCACTTTGATCCAACGTGTTTGTGAGAAAACCCTCGCGCTTAGTTTATTTTGACCGCCACTTAGTTCATTTTTGTTAATTAGCTTAATCAAAAAATAAAAAACATTTCAAATAACAAAAAGCCAAAAAATCTTTTCTCCATCAAATTTCATTTTCAAGTCAATCAATTCCTACATTTTCTTCAAAAACAATTTCAATCAATTTTAATTATTTCAAATTTTACTTCAATTTAAAAATCAATCAAACTCACTTTTTATTCTTCTATGCCTTTTTGGCCTCTTGTCTTTCTCAAACTTTTTCAAACTTTAAAGTCAATCAAAATAAATCACTCGGCTTTTTTCCCCGAACTACGTGAGTTTGATCCTGCTCGGGTACGTAGGCAAAAGACTTTGTCTTTCCGAATCAACAAAGTAACAAAAACATTTTTCTCTTTTAGCTCATCACTTTAGTCCTTTTTACACTTAGGCATTTATTTACAAATAATCAATTTAGCATAAAGATAAATAAAAACATGAGGTTCCTATAGACTACTGTAACACCCATACTAATTTTACCTAGAATATTAGCATGCGTATTAAACTGATACTGGATACATCAAATTACTCAAAAATAAAAAATACAACTGAATGAGTACAAATTGGCTCGCTTATACAATTATCCAAATACCATTACAAATACTTATACATAAGACTGATAAACTCCTGAGCCGGTACATGATGAGCAACTTCACTCCATCCAGCGTCTTCATGAAGAACATTATCATAAACATCTTGCTTACCTGTAAACCTGCACCAGAAGGATTGGGATGAGACATAATGTCTCAGTGAGCTCCACCCAACCTACTGTTGGCAACCACGGGGAACCTAGGGTCGCAATGCACTACTATTGGCAATCTCGGGGAAACCTATGATCGCCAAGCCTTATCTCTACCCATATAGGGTTATTCATGCCTGTTCCTGATAAACTGTGTACTCATAAAAACTAGACTACAAACTGATAACTTGGTGATCGAGGGGAAACCTAGGATCACCGACTGATAACTGCTACGAGATTCCTGATACCTGATATCTGCCTGATAACTAATTCCTGCCAGATAACATAATAAAGTATTTTCCTGATATTATTATGTTAGTATGTTAGCTTGTAACAAACATTATTATCTGAGTTGATTTTACGTAATGCCCCCGAGTGGAGTAACCCCGGAGCACATTCCCCTGATAACCGGTGAAAATTCCTATATGAGGCTAATCACCAGACTCCTCTTGCATGTGTATGGTTATCCTCGTGGAAAGTTCCTGCCCGTTCCAGCTATATCCGGAACCCCCTGTGCACTAACTAGCAAGAACACAGAAGACACACTAAACTTTTAATTAAGACTTATGTGTGGTTATCCTCGCGGAAAGTTCCTGCCCGTTCCAGCTGTAACTGGAACCCCCTGTGCTCTCTAATTGCGAGAACACAGAAGACACAAAGTTTATCCTGATAATTAATTATTATTCATTATCCTGATAATCCTGATATAATCTTATTTGAACATATATATATATATATATGTGAGTCGTCGTGTAGGTTCCCTAACGGGCTGACCTATCCAGAATAAATCTGAAGCGTACCTGTGCCATGACTTGTCAACATATATACATACATATAATATGTATAATTCCTGATAATTTCCTGAACTGATACGTGTACCCTCAGTGTCACTCTGATGTGAACAACTGAGGCACGTCCTGATGTACATATAAATGTACCTGAAACTGGGGAAAACATGGTACCACTGCCTAAGGTACACTATACTCTGCCTGGTTAAGGGTATTCTGAAAATCTAACCCTTAACATACCTGATACTATTCTTATCTGAATCCTTGAATGTTGAGAAACCTTCCTAGTACTCTTGTACCTTAATCTGAATACCTCTATGTTCCTTTTAACCTATTATAGGTTCTAGACATATCGTTATCATATGTCATACTCATGGGCTTACTATCCCATCTGCAATAATTCCTGTTCCTCTTACCTGAAATCCTGTGGGAAAACTACCCATCACTCTGTATGATACATATTTTTATCCTAGGTTAATCCTTGAAGGTTCATAAGTATCTCCGTTCCAAAGCATCTCAAAGATCATTGGCTTGATACAACTGTTTGCTAATAAAATGCCATTCTGGACCACTTCGCTTTGCAATCCTTTAGCTTCGCTCTGCGAAACCTGAGTCTGAAGCTTCTCCCGAGTCTGAAGCTTCACAGAGCTAACTCTAGGCGATGGATGGGCGAAGTTGTAATATCCTGCGTAGGCGCAACTTTTATCAGTAATAGAGGAATTACGAGTGAGTAGGGACAAAATTGTAATTATGAGAGGAAGAGGTATTAATAGGGATACGATTGAATATTTCTTCATATTCCTCATTACCTTCTTTCACTAAGATCAGATTTTCTCTCCCTCTCTCTCTAGAATTCGGTTTGCATCAGCAGCAACCTTGATCTACCAGTTTTTCTTCCCTGATTTCTTGAACTGAAAGCAAGCAAGTTTTGGGAAAGTTTGAAGTAAGTGGAAGCTTAAGGAAAGAGTAAGACCAAGCTAGGGTTTTGGTAAAGGAAGCTTGTCTAATACCAGCAAATATCCTTTGTGGGTTATATTGTGTGAGAATTATAACTGAATTTCTAAGATATTAGGAAAAAGGATAGTTTTCCCCTTTTTGATACTTATGCTTGATTCCTGTTTAATCCTTGATTACAGTATGTTTTATAGTTCAAAATGAGTCCCTGGTATGTTTTCAAAGATCACTGGGCAGTTGGGTACCAAGGTTTTTAAGATTGAAACACATTTTTCATAAAATTCTGAGACCTGCTACAGTCGCAGAGCGATCAGAAGTTTGCTCTGTGAAGTAGCAGAGTTTTGCTACTGCCTACCTTCGCCTAGCCATCGCCTAGACTTTGCTCTGCGAAGCTTCAGAAGCTGACTTCAGAAGCAGGCTTCAGACTCTGACTTCAGAAGCTGACTTCAGACTCTGAAGGTTCAGACGCAGGTGATCGCAGAGCGAAGCTCAGGGTCGCAAAGAAAAGTTGTACAGAATGACATTTTATTAACAAGCAACTGTACCATGCCAATGATCTATGATATGCTTTGAGGTAGAGATACTCATGAACCTTCAAGGATTAATCTAGGATAGAGATATGTATCATATTAGAGTGATGGGTATTTTATCCACAAGTTATCAAATTAATTAAGGGTTAGTTTTCAGGATTCCCTTAACCAGGCAGATTATTATGTACTCAATTAAGTGTACGAAAGTACAAGGAATGTTTCAATATTCAAAGCTTCGGATAGGCCTAAGGGGTTCAGATTCCCAATAATGATTAAGTGGTTTATGAGAACGATAAGCTTAGAACCTTATATTATAGGTTAAGCATCACATATTTAATAACGTGATGAATGCATTAGATATGCATATGTTCAGAAGGATGTATCAAATATACATGAGTTATAAGCCAAGAATTTAAGTATAAGTTTTAAACGTGTCCATCAGGCTCCGGATTATGCCGGATGGGACTTCTCCGAGAGGGTTGTCCACACTTGAGATTATAAGACTATGTCAAACGTGTTCAGCAGACTCCGGATTATGCCGGATGGGACTTCACCGAGAGGGTTGTCCACACGTATGTTAAAGGTTAAACATGTCCAGCAGGCTCCGGTTTATGCCGGATGGGACTTCTCCAAGAGGGTTGTCCACATGTAGGTTAAGTTGTGTCCAGCAGGCTCCGGATTATGCCGGATGGGACTTCTTTGAGAGGGTTGTCCACACAACGATAAGAGGAGTCCGATGTTAGCCTGATATGATAAGAATTTCACCGGTATGATGGGAGATGTACTTCAGGGTTACTCCACCCGGATGCACTCCATAAAATGAACCAAGATAAGTAATTGTATGTTCAACGCTAACTTTCTAACCTTATGTTAAGCAAGATGTATATGTATTCATTACATAAGTTTATGACAAATACTGTTCAGATAAGAGGAAGTGATCATAGGATATCCCCAGATCACTAAGTGTGAGATCATGTATATGATAAGTATATGATAGAGACTGACAGCGATCATAGGAATCCCCGAGATTGCCAAGTGTTAGTGCATGGCGACCCTAGGTGTCCCCGAGGTTGCCAACAGTAGGTTGGGTGGAGCTCACTGAGACATTATGTCTCATCCCATTACTTCTGATGCAGGTTCGCAGGTAGCACGCAGCATGGGTAAGGAGAAAGCTTTGGACTGATTGTGTTGGTTTTCTAGTTGTATCAGTTAACCTGTATTCAGATGTTGTACTTTGATGTATATTTCTCAGAGATGATATGTATTAATAGTTGGATGTATTGATACTTATGTGATGTAACATTATGAGATAACTTTCTGTATTGTAAATTAATGCATCCAGTACAAAATTCTAATACTCGTATAAGATCCTAGGCAATCTTTATATGGGTGTTACAATTTGGTATCAGAGTAGGTCGATTCAGATCGTGCCTTGGGTCATTAAAATACAATCCAAGTATGTGGACCTCTTGGATCCAGGACATTATTCTAAATGTTATATCTGGTTGAAACTGATCATTTTGACTTGTATATGACAACAAGGATAAGATGTCTGGGAGAAGAAGAGGACCAGGAAGGCCTAGAGCAAGTAAGGCTAATGAGGAAGCAGGAGGAGACCCTAACATGAATTTTTGGGCTCAGATGATGCAACAACAACAAGCGTTGCAACAACAATATCATGAGCAACAGGCTCAGACCGCATCACAGCATCAGCAGATGATGCTTATGATGCAACAACAAGCCCAACAACAGGCCCAATCTCAGCATAAATGGATGGAAATGATGCATCAGGGGCAATGAGTCTATCAGCAGCCTCCACCACCTCTAGTGGTTGGTAATCCGGTTTTCCGGGAATTTAATAGAAATCACCCTCCTGAGTTCAATGGAGAAGGTGATCCTCAGGAAGCCAAGAGATGGCTGAAACAGATGGAAAAGATCTTCATTGTCAACTGCTGAAGCTGAGTATATTGCTGCTGGGAGTAGTTGTTCACAACTGGTTTGGATGAAACAGATGCTGGAGGAGTACAACTTGAAACAAGGTGTTATGACATTGTTCTGTGACAATTTGAGTGCCATCAACATCTCTAAGAACCCAATACAGCACAGCAGAACTAAACACATTGATATCAGACACCATTTTATCAGAAACCTTGTGGAGGACAAGATTATTCAGCTGGAACATGTAGCTACTGAAGGACAAGTTGCTGACATTTTCACAAAGGCCTTGGATGCGAAACAGTTTGAAAACTTAAGGAGCAAGTTAGGTGTGTGTTTACATGAAGAATTCTAGCAATTAAAGCAAACTGGATGTGAGGAAGATAGAGTACCTGCCAGCTTTGTTAGTGCTAAGTGTGATGCTGTTTTTGATACTGAGTCTGAAAAAGAAGTTGAAGATGTTTGTGCAGTTTTCCTTCCCTATTTGAAGTCTGAGATTTGTCAGAATTTTGTGGCTAAAAAGGGGAAGAAAATTATGTATTGTGTTGGCTCTGATACTAAAAATCTTATGCAAAGTATTGCTGCTCAGAAGTTTTGTGTGAAGCTTAGTGTTCAGAATCAATATAAGAAGAGCTGTCAAGATGATGTTGAGGGGGAGTATGTGTCTCAGGGGGAGTACAAGTTTGTAATGATCCTGAGTGTTTCTGTGTTGAAGAGTGGTCCTGAAGATCAAGTGTGCTCTGAAGTGTGCTCTGATACCATGATTCTCTGCAGTCAGAAGTCAGGGGGAGTTTGTGTGATTTTTGTGAGAAGCTGAGTTGCAGGAGGAGTGTTGTGAAGCTTCAAGGGGGAGTGTTTGTGATGATCAGGAGTTGATAGTAGCTCTGATACCTTGAACTGAAGCTGTTAATCAGTACTTACTCTGATACCATCAAACTGAAGCTGTTTTATGTATATTGCTGGTTGTGTGCTTTGTGAACTCTCAGGGGGAGTATTCTTATGAAGATCAGATATGCTGAAGTTATGCTGAGCAGTTCAGAAGCTTTTATGTGTGCTTCAGGAGTTCAGAAGATTAAGCTGTTGTTTAACATAGCTCAGAAAAGTGTTTTATCCGCTGCTTATGTTTATGCTATGATGTATTTTTGTGGAGTTCTTCATTGCTGAGCTGATTATAAGGGAGATTGAAGAACTTGGTTGGTTTTAGCAAAAAATTTGCCAAAGGGGGAGATTGTTGAGTCTTTAAGTGTTGGCTGCATTGTTTGGCAAAACCAAAGTATGGAATAGAAGCTTTTCCTTATGATGAACAATTCTTCAGTTACAAGTTTTCTCATTTGAAGCCATTCAGAAGCTGAAATCTACATCAGAAGCTGAAATGCTCATCAGAAGCACTGTAGCACTTCAGAAGCAGTTTCAGGTTCTGAAGCTAGCGTTGACTTCTGTTGACCTCATTAGAAGCTGGGTTTGCTAAATTGTTTTTGCACGTATCTTGGGAGATTTAGCAAGGAATTATTCTTGTATATTTGCTTCTAGAAGGCTGGTTTAATTGGAGAAGATATCTTTGAAGATTTGGTTCAAAGTTATGAAAATTCGTATTTTCTGTTTTAAATCTTTCAAAGATTGGATGCAGTTTTATTTGTTACTCTTTTGGAACAATCTTATTCCAGTAACAAATCAATTCAGAAGATTTGGAGCATAATTAAGTGGCTTGCTGAAGATTATAAAAGGAGGAGCTTTGCTATTGAAGACATACGAATTTAAGAGTATTATTAAGAGAGATAGAGTCTTAGTTGTTTTTAAATTTTTGCTTTATTTTTGTACGCCACTCATATGTTTTGAGTTGGTTTAGGATTGTCATTGAGTTGTAATTCATTCTAAGCCTTTAGGTACGAATGAAGTTTTGTCTTTGAAGGTTTTCTCAAAAACAGGGTAGTTGTATTTCAGAACTGGTTAAGTTCATAGGGTAGTTCAAGTGGCTGGGTTGTAGTTACTTGAATAGGAAGTTAGAGGTCTTTCTAATACTCAACGTGTTGGGTAGAATTCAAGACTAGGTGGAGATTAATTGCTTGGGATAGGAACTGGGAGTCAGTGTCTGAGTCTTAAGGGTTAATTCCAATAGTGGAATTCCTTCCTGGATTGGTATCCCCCAGAGTAGGAGGTGTTTACTCCGAACTAGGTTAACAAACCTTGTGTGCCTTTTACTTTCCTGCACTTTATTTTGCTGCTTGTGTAGTGTTTGTGTGTGTGCTCTGTTTTAAGCAAATTATTGTGCCCTGCGTATTGTGCAGAACCTGCTGGTTCATAACCTGTTGGTCTCTTATTGCCTGGCCAGAATTTCAATTGGTATCAGAGCAGGCACCCTGCCTGTAAATTGGGTGAGATCCAGAGGAGTTAATATCTGGCAAGCATGGATAGAGAAGGAGGATATGTCAATAGACCACCCCTACTAGATGGCACAAACTATGAGTATTGGAAGTCAAGGATGATGCGAAAATTGATCAAAAGGAGCTTGAAATCAGCGCACACCAAGGAGCTAGTGGCGTGGGGTCTTTTGCTAATCATCATCAAGGACTGAGTTTAATTACTTGGTTAATTTAACCATTTAATTATTTCTGGTGCAGTCATTTTAATTACCAAGTATGACAAATAAATCAGCCATTTTAATTCCTATTCTGAGCAGTTACAAAAGAGCAAATGAAGAGCATTCAAGGCTTTAATTTTCGCCCAACCACTCATTGGAACAGGAGTTACATAGCTGATGGAATAATGTCATTTTATTATTAGTATAATTGCCTTTTTATGATGTATTTTATTACCAGTTTTGCATTGTAATTTTCGGCTATATATGCCATGCTTGCTGAACATTGTAACCCAGAATATTAAGCAATATAACAATTCAGTTTGCCCAGAAATTGTGTCTACATTTTCGAATGGTTATTAGCAAGTGACGTCTTGATAATAATCCGATTAGCTCAATTGGTGTTGAGTGCTAATCTCTTTGTTAAACTATTGGTGTAGTCTAACATTGCCTATCCTTGCTGTTTTCGATTAAATTCGAAAACTATCAAAAAAATACTTAACAGAATTCAACTAATAAGGGTGGTACCTAGTATCTTCGTTATTGGTTGATTGCTTCCGCTACATTACAAATTAAAGTATACAAATTCGTATCATTTGTGGTACCAGAGCTTCGGTTCTGAATCCTTGCCTTGTTACGTGACAATGGTGGATTACAACAGTGATGATTTCATGGACAGATTGCGTGAAGCCTTAAGGAGCGCCAATCTGGGAGATGATCAACGATGGAGGGCTAGAAGGAATGAACCACGCCCAAACGTGGATGAATTCAAAATCACCGAGCTACCTGAATTCAATGGCAGTGCAGACCCGGAGGTTTATTTGGAGTGGGAGCGCAAGATCGATAGAATGTTTGACTTCAAGGATCTTGATGATGAGAAGCGCTGTAAGTATGCTATTCTGAAACTTAGCAAAAGTGCATCGTTGTGGTATGAGGGCTTGAAGGCTCGAAGAACACGAGATGGGAAGGAGAAAATCAGTTCTTGGGAGTCCTTGAAAAGAAAGTTGCGCAAAAGGTATGTGCCATCGAACCACCGATTGAACTTGTACAAAAAGATTTCAGATTTAGTACAAGGAAAAATGAGTGTTACTGAGTACATTGATGAATTCGAAAACCTATGTTTAATGGGTGAATTGGAGGAAAATGAAGAGCAAAAAATGAGTCGTTTTCTTCGTGGTCTGAATAAGAACATAGCATTTGCTGTTGAGCTATGTAATTATTCTGACTTCAACACTTTGTGCACCTTGTGTTTAAAAATTGAAAATCAAAATAAGAGCAGGTATAATGCTGGTGGTTCAAGTGGTTGGTCCAAGGGAGGTGTGTCCGGTAGCGCAGCTGCAGCCCCTAGCCCTAAACCAAATGTGACGCAACCAAAACAGGTGGAGCCTACTCCTAAGCAATCTGGTGGTGCATCCAAAGAAACTAGCCTGTCAACGGTTAGGTGTTTTAAGTGTCAAGGCTTTGGACACTTTGCTAGAGCTTGTCCTAATCAAAGAGTTGTGACCCTCAGAGAAGCGATTAGCATGCGTGATGAGTTGATTAGGGAAGAGGAAGAATCTGGTGGCAATGTTGACGTGGAGGGACTTGAAATTGTCGAAGATGTCGACGATGAGGTAGAAGAATATGGACCTCCCATCTATGATACTTTGGTGCTTAGAACTTTGCAAGCCAAAACCGCACCCTTGGAGGGGGATCAAAGGAATCAAATCTTCTATACCAAGTGTCAAGTGAAGGATAAATGGTGTAGTGTCATTGTGGATGGAGGGAGTTGTACCAATGCGGCTTCAACTGAAATGGTGTCTAAGTTAGGATTACTTACAACAAAGCATCCTAAACCTTATACACTACATTGGTTGGACAATGGGAGTAATATAAAAGTTACAAGACAGACTAATGTGGGGTTAACCATGGGGTCTTATGTTGATGAGGTCTTGTGTGATGTTGTGCCTATGGATGCGAGTCATATACTTCTGGGACGTCCTTGGCAATTTGATAGAGATGTGACGCATAGAGGAAGATCAAATGAGTATGAATTGAACTACAAGGGCAAGAAGATGGTGCTGAAACCTATGGCATCAAGTGAAGTTCGTTCCATGACTACACAAAGAGGTAAACAGCCTAGTCTCACTATGTTTGCTACTGAAAATGAAGTGAAAAATGCTATTGATAATGGTGAACTAGTTTACTTGTTGATTGCAAAGAGTACTAAACAGGATGATATCGAAACCCCTCTTAAACAACAATTGGAGGCTGTTTTGGGTGAGTATGCAGATGTGTTTCCAATTGAATTACCAATTGGTTTACCACCTATTCGTGGGATTGAGCATCAAATTGATCTAATTCCCGGAGCTCCATTACCAAACAAAGCTGCCTATAGGTGTAATCCGGAGGAAACAAAGGAGTTGCAACGACAAATTGAAGAACTGATCAGCATGGGTTATGTGCGTGAATCAATGAGTCCTTGTGCTGTCCCAACGTTGCTGGTTCCTAAGAAGGATGGTTCTTGGAGAATGTGTATTGATAGCAGGGCAGTGAACAACATAACCATCAAATATCGCTTTCCCATTCCAAGGTTAGATGATATGCTTGATGAGTTACATGGGTCGGTTATCTTCTCAAAAATCGATCTAAGGAGTGGATATCACCAAATCAGAATGCGTGAAGGTGATGAATGGAAGACGGCATTCAAGACCAAACACGGTCTATATGAATGGCTGGTTATGCCGTTTGGACTCACAAATGCACCTAGCACCTTCATGAGGCTCATGAATGAAGTACTCAAACCCTTTTTGGGCAGGTTTGTTGTTGTTTACCTTGACGATATTTTGGTGTATAGCAGGTCTAGTGAGGAGCATTTCACTCATTTAAAACAAATCTTTGAGACCCTAAGAGCACAAAAACTCTATGGGAAGAAGGAGAAGTGTGACTTCTTGGTTGAAAGTGTGGTGTTTCTTGGATACGTTGTGTCTAAAGATGGAGTATCGGTTGATCCAACAAAGGTGGATGCTATCAAAACATGGCCGAGCCCTACAACAGTTTCGGAGGTGAGATCTTTCCATGGTCTTGCATCATTTTATCGACGCTTTATCCAGAATTTTAGCACTATAACAAGCCCTATTACTGAATGTTTGAAGAAGGGTGCGTTTGTGTGGAATGAGCAAGCACAAAAGGCTTTTGAGTTGATTAAATTAAAGCTTTGTGAAGCTCCTGTTTTAGCTTTGCCCGACTTCACTCAACCATTTGAGGTCGAATGTGATGCTAGTGGGGTTGGCATTGGAGCTGTTTTGATACAAAACAAAAGGCCTATAGCGTATTTCTCAGAGAAACTTGGAGGAGCTCGACTGAACTACTGCACCTATGACAAGGAGTTCTATGCCATTGTAAGAGCTCTTGATCATTGGAGTCATTATTTGCGTTCTAACCACTTTGTGTTGCATTCAGATCACGAGTCTCTAAAGTATATCAACGGACAACAAAAGTTGAGTCCAAGGCATGCTAAATGGGTTGAATTTCTTCAATCTTTTAATTTCTCTTCAAAGTACAAAGATGGTAAGAGTAACGTGGTGGCTGATGCCCTTTCAAGGAGGTATGCTTTGATTTCAATTCTCGAAACTCGCTTACTTGGTTTTGAGACTTTGAAAGACTATTATAAAGATGATGTAGACTTTGGTGAAATATACTCTAACTGTGAAAATGGAGCATTTGGAAAGTATATAATGCAGGATGGATTTTTGTTCAAAGAAAATCGTCTTTGCATTCCAAGGCATGCAATTCGTGAATTACTAGTTCGTGAGGCTCATGGTGGAGGTTTGGCTGGTCACTTTGGCATTACAAAGACCCTGGAGATTTTAAAAGAACATTTTCATTGGCCAAAGATGTTAGGAGATGTGCAAAAGGTCATTAGCAGGTGTGTTACTTGTCATATGGCGAAGAGTTCTTTCAAACCAGGAGCATATACTCCATTACCAACACCTAATGGTCCTTGGATGGACGTGAGCATGGATTTCATTGTGGCTTTGCCCCGCACACAACGAGGTAAGGATGCAATTATGGTTGTTGTTGATAGGTTTTCAAAGATGGCACACTTTGTAGCTTGTCACAAAACAGATGATGCTAGTAATGTTGCTGATTTGTACTTTCGTGAGATTGTGCGCTTACATGGAGTTCCTAAAACTATTGTTTCCGATCGTGATTCAAAGTTTTTGAGTTATTTCTGGAATACATTATGGAGGAAATTGGGTACTAAGTTGCTGTTCAGTACTTCCCATCACCCTCAAACCGATGGGCAAACGGAGGTGACTAATAGAACTCTTGGTACCTTGCTGCGTGGTTTGGTTAGTAAAACTCAAAAGGATTGGGACTTGAAGTTAGCTCATGCCGAATTTGCATACAACCGGTCCCCTACATATGCTACTAATCATTCTCCTTTTGAAGTTGTTTATGGTGTGAATCCTTACTTGCCATTGGACCTGGTGGTTATGCCAAAGGAGGAACTAGTTCATCCAGATGCAAAGGCCAAACTCAAGTCAATGATGAAACTACATGAGCAAGTGCGAGAAAGAATCAAGGCTGTAAATGAAGTTTACAAGCAAAGGTCTAAGAATCATAAGCCTAAGTTGTTCAACGAAGGTGATCTTGTGTGGGTCCATTTGAGAAAAGAGAGATTCCCAAGCAAAAGAAAGAATAAGCTCATGCCTAGAGCTGATGGTCCCTTCAAAGTTATATCAAAGATCAATGACAATGCATACAAGATTGATTTGCCCGGAGAATATGGAGTACATGCGACTTTCAATATTGGAGATCTCTCACCATATTTGGATGATGATGGTATTCAAGAATTGAGGTCAATTCCTTTCAAAGGGGGAGGGGATGATGCGAAAATTGATCAAAAGGAGCTTGAAATCAGCGCACACCAAGGAGCTAGTGGCGTGGGGTCTTTTGCTAATCATCATCAAGGACTGAGTTTAATTACTTGGTTAATTTAACCATTTAATTATTTCTGGTGCAGTCATTTTAATTACCAAGTATGACAAATAAATCAGCCATTTTAATTCCTATTCTGAGCAGTTACAAAAGAGCAAATGAAGAGCATTCAAGGCTTTAATTTTCGCCCAACCACTCATTGGAACAGGAGTTACATAGCTGATGGAATAATGTCATTTTATTATTAGTATAATTGCCTTTTTATGATGTATTTTATTACCAGTTTTGCATTGTAATTTTCGGCTATATATGCCATGCTTGCTGAACATTGTAACACAGAATATTAAGCAATATAACAATTCAGTTTGCCCAGAAATTGTGTCTACATTTTCGAATGGTTATTAGCAAGTGACGTCTTGATAATAATCCGATTAGCTCAATTGGTGTTGAGTGCTAATCTCTTTGTTAAACTATTGGTGTAGTCTAACATTGCCTATCCTTGCTGTTTTCGATTAAATTCGAAAACTATCAAAAAAATACTTAACAGAATTCAACTAATAAGGGTGGTACCTAGTATCTTCGTTATTGGTTGATTGCTTCCGCTACATTACAAATTAAAGTATACAAATTCGTATCAAAGGATGTGTGCTTTTCTAAAGTCTATTGACAGCAGGACTTGGAAAGCTGTGATTAAAGGCTGGGATCATCCTGTGTATATGGACAAAGATGGTAATAAGACTGAGATTCTGAAGCCTGAAGAAGAATGGACCAAAGCTGAAGATGATCTGTCACTGGGAAATTCAAAAGCTTTGAATGCTATTTTCAATGGTGTTGATCAGAACATGTTCAGAATCATCAAACAATGTACTGTGGCCAAGGATGCCTGGGAAATTCTAAAAACAACTCATGAAGGAACTTCAAAGGTGAAGATGTCCAGATTGCAGCTGCTGACCACCAAGTTTGAGAACCTGAAGATGAAGGAGGATGAGAATATCCAGGATTTCTATATGAATGTGCTTGATATGGCAAATTCTTTTGATTCTCTTGGTGAAAAGATGTCTGATGAGAAGTTAGTGAGAAAAATCCTCAGGTCCCTGCCCAGAAGGTTTGATATGAAGGTGACAGCAATTGAAGAGGCTCATGATATCACCACTATGAAGCTGGAGGAGCTAATTGGGTCATTACTCAACTTTGAAACTGCCTTCTGCAAACAGACTGAGAAGAAAGGGCATATCAAACCATTCTGCTTCAAACTTTATGGCTATCCTGAACATTTTCAGTATAGAAGAGTGGAACCAGCTGCTATCAGACACAATGTTCAGAAGGTGTGGAAGCCCAAAGTTCAGAATGTTGGCCTGATTGCTCATACTTCACTGAGAGCCACCTCAAAAGAAGACTGGTACTTTGATAGTGGGTGTTCAAGGCACATGACTGGTGTGAAGAAGCTGCTGAGCAATATCAGATCATACTCCAGAAGTTATGTGACATTTGGAGATGGTGTAAAAGGTCAGATTCTGGGTATTGGTGATTTGATCAGAGAAGGGTTGCCCAGACTTAATGATGTGCTACTGGTGGAAGGATTAACTTCTAATCTGATCAGTATTAGCCAGCTGTGTGATCAGGATTTAAAAGTGAATTTCAACAAGCAGAAGTGTATTGTTACTGATCAGGATGGTAAAACTCAGATGAGGGGCTGCAGATCCAAAGACAACTGTTATTTGTGGGTTTCTGAAGAAGAAACAAGTCTGACTTCTTGTCTTATGAGCTCAGAAGAGGAAGTCAAACTCTGGCACCAGAAATTGGGACATTTGCACTTGAAAGGCATGAAGAAAATCCTAAGTACTGAAGCTATCAGAGGTGTACCTAATCTGAAGATCAATGAGGACAATGTTTGTGGTGATTGTCAAATTGGAAAACAAACAAGAAAGTCTCATCCCAGATTAGTTCACCAGGTAACTACTAAAGTACTAGAACTTGTTCATATGGATTTAATGGGGCCTATGCAAGTTGAAAGTATTGGAGGAAAGAGATATGCATTTGTAATGGTAGATGACTACTCAAGATACACATGGGTCAGCTTTGTTAGAGAAAAGTCTGACACTTTTGAAGTTTTCAAAGAGATGTGCATTCAACTACAAAGAGAGAAGGACTGTGGTATTGTCAGAATCAGAAGTGACCATGGCAAAGAATTTGAAAACAAGAGCTTTTCAGAATTCTGTGCTTCTGAAGGCATAAAACATGAGTTCTCTATGCCTATCACACCTCAGCAAAATGGTGTAGTTGAGAGAAAGAATAGGACATTAGCAGAATGTGCAAGAGTTATGCTGCATGCAAAGAAGCTGCCATATATGTTTTGGGCTGAAGCAATGAATACTGCATGTTATATTCATAACAGAGTTACTTTGAAGAAGGGAACCACTTGTACCTTGTATGAATTATGGAAAGGAAGAAAGCCAACTATGAAGTATTTCCATGTGTTTGGAAGCAGATGCTACATTTTGGCTGACAGGGAAAACAGAAGAAAACTGGACCCTAAGTCTGATGAGGGCATATTCCTGGGTTATTCAGTGAACAACAGAGCTTATAGGGTGTTTAATTCCAGAACCAAGGTTGTGATGGAGTCCATAAATGTTGTGATTGATGATCTGTCTGCTGAGAATGAAAAGAATGAACCTGAAGTTGTTCCAGAGTCTGAAGTATCAGAAGAACAAACCTCAGAAGCAGAAAAGCATTCAGAGTCTGAAGATGCAGAAGTTCATCCAGAACATGATCCCACCAATAAAGGGCCATCAATTAGAGTTCAGAAGGATCATCCTAAGGAGCTTATCATTGGGAGTTTGGATCAAGGGGTCAGAACTAGGAGATCAGAACCAGCTGCTACTAATTCATGCTTTGTGTCTAAGTTTGAACCCAAAAATGTGAAAGAAGCCCTAACTGATGAATTTTGGATTGAAGCAATGCAAGATGAGTTGAATCAATTCAAAAGGAGTGAAGTGTGGGATCTAGTTCCTAGACCTGAAGGGCTGAATGTGATTGGTACTAAGTGGATATACAAGAATAAAACAGATGAGAATGGTACTGTGATCAGAAATAAGGCAAGGTTGGTTGCTCAGGGTTATACTCAAGTTGAGGGACTTGATTTTGATGAGACCTTTGCACCTGTGGCCAGACTAGAGTCCATAAGACTGCTGTTGGGTGTATCCTGCATTCTCAAGTTCAAATTATTCCAAATGGATGTGAAGAGTGCATTTCTGAATGGATATTTGCAAGAAGAGGTATATGTTGAACAACCTAAGGGTTTTGTGGATCCTAAGTTTCCTGATCATGTGTTCAAGTTGAAGAAGGCTTTATATGGATTGAAGCAAGCACCAAGAGCATGGTATGACAGGCTGACTCAGTTTCTTGTGGCTCAAGGTTACAGAAAAGGAGGTTCTGATAAGACTTTGTTTGTGAAAGATGAAAATGGGAGTCTGATGATAGCTCAGATTTATGTGGATGATATAGTGTTTGGAGGGATGTCTCAGAAGATGGTCAAATTGTTTGTACAGCAGATGCAGTCAGAATTTGAAATGAGCTTAGTTGGTGAACTGACATACTTTCTTGGGTTACAAGTCAAACAAATGGAAGATACAATCTTCATTTCTCAAAGTAAGTATGCCAAGAACATAGTAAAGAAGTTTGGTATGGAATCTGCTGCTCATAAGAGGACACCAGCTGCTACTCATCTGAAGCTAACCAAAGATTAACATGGAGTATCAGTTGATCAAAGTCAATACAGAAGCATGATTGGGAGCCTATTGTACTTGACTGCAAGCAGACCAGACATTACTTTTGCTGTTGGAGTTTGTGCAAAATATCAAGCTGATCCTAAGATGAGTCATCTGACACAAGTTAAAAGAATCCTGAAGTATGTGAATAACACAAGTGACTATGGAATCATGTATTCACATAGTTCAAGTTCTGAACTGATGGGATATTGTGATGCTGACTGGGCTGGAAGTGCTGATGACAGGAAGAGCACTTCAGGAGGTTGTTTCTTTTTAGGAAATAACTTAATATCTTGGTTCAGCAAGAAACAAAACTGTGTTTCATTGTCAACTGCTGAAGCTGAGTATATTGCAGCTGGGAGTAGTTGTTCACAACTGGTTTGGATGAAACAGATGCTGGAGGAGTACAACTTGAAACAAGGTGTTATGACATTGTTCTGTGACAATTTGAGTGCCATCAACATCTCTAAGAACCCAATACAGCACAGCAGAACTAAACACATTGATATCAGACACCATTTTATCAGAAACCTTGTGGAGGACAAGATTATTCAGCTGGAACATGTAGCTACTGAAGGACAAGTTGCTGACATTTTCACAAAGGCCTTGGATGCGAAACAGTTTGAAAACTTAAGGAGCAAGTTAGGTGTGTGTTTACATGAAGAATTCTAGCAATTAAAGCAAACTGGATGTGAGGAAGATAGAGTACCTGCCAGCTTTGTTAGTGCTAAGTGTGATGTTGTTTTTGATACTGAGTCTGAAAAAGAAGTTGAAGATGTTTGTGCAGTTTTCCTTCCCTATTTGAAGTCTGAGATTTGTCAGAATTTTGTGGCTAAAAAGGGGGAGAAAATTATGTATTGTGTTGGCTCTGATACTAAAAATCTTATGCAAAGTATTGCTGCTCAGAAGTTTTGTGTGAAGCTCAGTGTTCAGAATCAATATAAGAAGAGCTGTCAAGATGATGTTGAGGGGGAGTATGTGTCTCAGGGGGAGTACAAGTTTGTAATGATCCTGAGTGTTTCTGTGTTGAAGAGTGGTCCTGAAGATCAAGTGTGCTCTGATACCATGATTCTCTGCAGTCAGAAATCAGGGGGAGTTTGTGTGATTTTTGTGAGAAGCTGAGTTGCAGGGGGAGTGTTGTGAAGCTTCAAGGGGGAGTGTTTGTGATGATCAGGAGTTGATAGTAGCTCTGATACCTTGAACTGAAGCTGTTAATCAGTACTTGCTCTGATACCATCAAACTGAAGCTGTTTTATGTATATTGCTGGTTGTGTGCTTTGTGAACTCTCAGGGGGAGTATTCTTATGAAGATCAGATATGCTGAAGTTATGCTGAGCAGTTCAGAAGCTTTTATGTGTGCTTTAGGAGTTCAGAAGATTAAGCTGTTGTTTAACATAGCTCAGAAAAGTGTTTTATCCGCTGCTTATGTTTATGCTATGATGTATTTTTGTGGAGTTCTTCATTGCTGAGCTGATTATAAGGGAGATTGAAGAACTTGGTTGGTTTTAGCAAAAAATTTGCCAAAGGGGGAGATTGTTGAGTCTTTAAGTGTTGGCTGCATTGTTTGGCAAAACCAAAGTATGGAATAGAAGCTTTTCCTTATGATGAACAATTCTTCAGTTACAAGTTTTCTCATTTGAAGCCATTCAGAAGCTGAAATCTACATCAGAAGCTGAAATGCTCATCAGAAGCACTGTAGCACTTCAGAAGCAGTTTCAGGTTCTGAAGCTAGCGTTGACTTCTGTTGACCTCATCAGAAGCTGGGTTTGCTGGATTGTTTTTGCACGTATCTTGGGAGATTTAGCAAGGAATTATTCTTGTATATTTGCTTCTAGAAGGCTGGTTTAATTGGAGAAGATATCTTTGAAGATTTGGTTCAAAGTTATGAAAATTCGTATTTTCTGTTTTAAATCTTTCAAAGATTGGATGCAGTTTTATTTGTTACTCTTTTGGAACAATCTTATTCCAGTAACAAATCAATTCAGAAGATTTGGAGCATAATTAAGAGGCTTGCTGTAGATTATAAATGGAGGAGCTTTGCTATTGAAGACATACGAATTTAAGAGTATTATTAAGAGAAATAGAGTCTTAGTTGTTTTTAAGCTTTTTCTTTATTTTTGTACGCCACTCATATGTTTTGAGTTGGTTTAGGATTGTCATTGAGTTGTAATTCATTCTAAGCCTTTAGGTACGAATGAAGTTTTGTCTTTGAAGGTTTTCTCAAAAACAGGGTAGTTGTATTTCAGAACTGGTTAAGTTCATAGGGTAGTTCAAGTGGCTGGGTTGTAGTTACTTGAATAGGAAGTTAGAGGTCTTTCTAATACTCAACGTGTTGGGTAGAATTCAAGACTAGGTGGAGATTAATTGCTTGGGATAGGAACTGGGAGTCAGTGTCTGAGTCTTAAGGGTTAATTCCAATAGTGGAATTCCTTCCTGGATTGGTATCCCCCAGAGTAGGAGGTGTTTACTCCGAACTGGGTTAACAAACCTTGTGTGCCTTTTACTTTCCTGCACTTTATTTTGCTGCTTGTATAGTGTTTGTGTGTGTGCTCTGTTTTAAGCAAATTATTGTGCCCTGCATATTGTTCAGAACCTGCTGGTTCAGAACCTGTTGGTCTCTTATTGCCTGGCCAGAATTTCAGTGGTGCATCATGTTCTTTTATTTCATACAAGTGTGTAGAAACACTATAGTTACCTATGTCTCCATTGATTCCTCCTATGACGGTAACCACCGCTACAGAAGGCGGAGTCGTAGCAAGTTATGTATGTGAGAATTGTCCTTTCACGGTATCTAGTAAGACGTACTATATAGATTTAGTGTGTCTTCCCATAGTACAACTTGACGTGATTCTAGGAATGGATTGGCTCTCCGCTAATCATGTGTATATCGGATGTGCTGAAAAGAGTATCTTTATGCTTACAAGTTATACAACTGAAGGTGTGGCTTTATCCGAATTGATTAGTCATACCCATCAGTTAATTTAGTTTATTTGTGCTCAGGATATGGGTTTTTTTGTAATGGTTACTGTGACTCTAGAATCAGAACTGAGTCCCAGTGACATTCCAGTTGTTAATGAATATCTAGATGTTTTTCCTTCTGAGATAATCAGTTTTCCCCCAGAACGTGAAGTTGAGTTCTCTATCGACCTCATTCCAGGGTCAGAGCCACTATCTATGGCACCGTATAGGATGTCACCATCAAGGCTTAAGGAATTGAAGTCCCAGTTAGAGGACTTGATTCAGAAACATTTTATCAGGCCTAGTGTGTCACCTTGGGGTGCACCAATTTTGTTGGTTAAGAAGAAGGATGGTAGTATGGGATTGTGCATAGACTACCGCCAGTTGAATAAGGTAACTATTAAGAATAAGTATCCCCTTCCAAGGATCGATGATATTTTAGATCAGCTCAAGGGAGCAATGGTATTTTCTAAGATTGACCTTAGATCAGGATACCACCAGATTCATATCAAATCGTCGGATGTGTCCAACAGCGTTCAGAACACGTTATGGACATTACGAATTCCTAGTTATGCCTTTTGGAGTGACTAATGCCCCAACAGTGTTTATGGACTACATGAACATGATTTTTCAGCCTTATCTGGATCAATTTGTGGTAATTTTCATTGATGATATTTTGATTTATTCAAGGGACCCTCAGGAACATGCCCAACATCTAGGGATTGTTTTGGACATTCTCAGAGAAAAGCAGTTGTATGCCAAATTCAGTAAGTGTGAATTTTGGTTGTCTGAAGTTAAGTTTTTGGGTCATGTTATCTCTAAAGGAGGAGTGTCAGTAGACTCATCGAAAGTTGAAGCTGTCCTTAATTGGGCCAGACCAATGAATGTGGCTGAAGTTAGGAGTTTCTTGGGCTTAGCAGGTTACTACCGAAGATTTATTATGAGGTTTTCTCAAATTGCTTTGCCTTTGACACGTCTCACTAGGAAGGAGGTGCTCTTCGTGTGGGACGAGGAGTGTGAGAAGAGCTTCAGAACCTTGAGAAAGAAATTATCCAAGGCTCCAGTGCTAGCGATACCGGATCCCGATAAGAGATACGTTGTATTTTGCGATGCGTCATCTAAAGGATTGTGTAGTGTGCTCATGCAGGAAGGGAATGTAATAGCCTATGCTTCACGACAACTTAAATCTCATGAGGAGAATTACCCTACTCATGACTTGGAGCTAGCAGCTATAGTTTTTGCTTTGAAAGTGTGGAGGCATCATTTATATGGTGCGCAGTTCGACTTGTTCAGTGACCATAAAAGCTTAAAGTATTTGTTTGATCAACGGGAATTGAACATGAGGCAGATGAGATGGATGGAATACTTGAAGGATTTTGATTTTGATTTAAAGTACCATCCAGGAAAGGCTAACGTAGTTGCTGACGCCTTGAGCAGGAAGTCCTTGGTTAGAGCAGAAGTGATGATGCATACTTGTGGTCTATATGAAAAGTTCAGAGATCTTAATCTCGACATCACCGAAGTGGATAATGGCATTATATTGCATAAACTAGAGATCACTTGTGATTTGCGGTCCAGAATCGCACAGGCTCAGGGATTGGATATGGACCTCCAGAGAAGGGTCGATCAAACAGAGTTTTCAAGGGCATCAGATGGCACACTACTGTTTGATGGTAGGATCTGTGTTCCAAACGATGCAGAATTGAGGAGGCTGATTCTGGAAGAAGCCCATAAGAGTAGTTTCAGTATTCATCCGGGCACCACTAAGATGTATCAGGACTTGAAAAGAGACTATTGGTGGCCTGGTATGAAGACCGACATTGCGGAATTTGTATCACACTGTATAGTGTGTCAACATGTAAAGATTGAACATCAAAGGTCAGCCGAAATGCTAGTACCATTGGAGATTCCTCAATGGAAATAGGAAGAGATATCTATGGATTTTGTAAGTGGATTACCTTGAACTCAGCGAGGACATGATTCAATTTGGGTAGTTGTAGACCGGTTAACCAAGTCTGCTCACTTTTTACCGGTTAGGACTACATTCAATGCTACTCAGTATGAAGAGTTGTTTATTGCAGAGATTGTGAAACTGCATGGTATTCCAACTAGTATTGTCTCAGATAGAGATCAAATCTTTACCTCTCACTTTTGGAAAGCTTTTCAGAGGGCTTTAGGAACGAGGTTAAAGATGAGTATGTCCCATCATTCTCAAACAGATGGTCAATCTGAGAGAACTATTCAGACATTAGAGGATATGCTACCTGCATGCATCTTAGAAGATGAAGGAAGTTGGAATAATCATCTGCCTTTGATTGAATTCTCTTAAAATAATAGTTATCATTCCAGTATAGGGATGGCCCCTTGTGAGGCATTGTATGGCAGAAAGTGTAGGACACCACTTTGTTGGGCAGAGGTTGGAGATAAGAGTATTCTGGGACCTGAAATTATTCAGGAGACCACTCTGAAAATTAAATCTATTCAGGATAAAATCAGAACTGCTTAGAGTCACCAAAAAAGTTATGCGGACAAGAGGCGAAGGCCTTTAGAGTTTGAAGTGGGAGATCACGTATTCCTGAAGGTTACACCTAAGTTGGGATTACGAGGCGTTTTCAGGACAAAGAAATTGTGTCCAAGATTTACTGGGCCATTTCAGATACTTAAACGCGTCGGTCCGGCAGCTTATCAGTTGGCTCTGCCATCGGCTATGTCAGGATTGCATGATGTTTTTCATGTCTCGCAGTTAAGGAAGTTCATTCCAAATCCTTTTCAACCAGTAGAGTTGGAAGCTAACGACTTGAGATCAGATTTAACGTTTCAACCAGAACCAGAGCATATTGTTGATCGTGACGTCAAGTCCTTGAGGAACAAAGAGATTCCAATTGTTAAGGTTGTATGGAAAGATTCTCCCAACGGTAAAGCCACTTGGGAGCTAGAATCAGAGATGCAAAGAACTATCCGCATCTATTTTCAGGTAAACTCTAAATTTTGAGGACGAAATTTCTTTAAGGGGGGTAGAGTGTAATATCCCGCGTAGGTGCAACTTTTATCAGTAATAGAGGAATTACGAGTGAGTAGG
Organism: Medicago ruthenica; assembly: GCA_018208015.1. Lineage (NCBI taxonomy): Eukaryota > Viridiplantae > Streptophyta > Magnoliopsida > Fabales > Fabaceae > Medicago > Medicago ruthenica. Next base: position 51,796,171 of record CM031377.1, on the reverse strand, counting down.
AACAAAATTGTAATTATGAGAGGAAGGGGTATTAATAGGGATAAGATTGAATATTTCTTCATATTCCTCATTACCTTCTCTCACTAAGAACAGATTTTCACTCCCTCTCTCTCTAGAATTCGGTTTGCATCAGCAACAACCTTGATCTACCAGTTTTTCTTCCCTGATTTCTTGAACTGAAAGCAAGCAAGTTTTGGGAAAGTTTGAAGTAAGTGGAAGCTTAAGGAAAGAGTAAGACCAAGCTAGGGTTTTGGTAAAGGAAGCTTGTCTAATACCAGCAAATTCTAAGTGAGTTCCTTAGAGTAGCAATATCCTTTGTGGGTTATATTGTGTGAGAATTATAACTGAATTTCTAAGATATTATGAAAAAGGATAGTTTTCCCCTTTTTGATACTTATGCTTGATTCCTGTTTAATCCTTGATTACAGTATGTTTTATAGTTCAAAATGAGTCACTGGTATGTTTTCAAAGATCACTGGGCAGTTGGGTACCAAGGTTTTTAAGATTGAAACACGTATTTAAGAAAATTCTGAGACCTGCTACAGTCGCAGAGCGATCAGAAGTTTGCTCTGCGAAGTAGCAGAGTTTTGCTACTGCCTACCTTCGCCTAGCCATCGCCTAGACTTTGCTCTGCGAAGCTTCAGAAGCAGGCTTCAGACTCTGACTTCAGAAGCTGACTTCAGACTCTGAAGGTTCAGACGCAGGTGATCGCACAGTGAAGCTCAGGGTCGCAAAGCGAAGTTGTACAGAATGACATTTTATTGACAAGCAACTGTACCATGCCAATGATCTATGATATGCTTTGAGGTAGAGATACTCATGAACCTTCAAGGATGTTGGATATTTGGTTGTTGGCTTCATGTTTGCTAAAATCAAATATACAAGCAATGTGCGTCTTCAGAAGCTGGGCCTTTAGAAGCTGAACAGTACTTCAGAAGCTGAACAGTACTTTAGACGATGAACCTTCAGAAGCTGATGTTCAGACGCCTGAACAGTACTTCAGACCACGACCTTCAGAAGCAACCTTTAGAAGCTGAAATGTTCAGACGCAGAACTTGAGACGCAGACTTCAGAAGTACCTTCAGAAGCTGGTTTTTTATGTTCCTGTGTTCGCGCCTTGGAGTGTTTATTTTCTAATGTGATTTTCTAATGTTCCTGTGTTCGCACCTTGGAGGATGAGAACATACAAGATTTTTACATGAATGTTCTGGACATGGCTAACTCATTTGATTCTTTTGGAGAAAAAATATCTGATGAGAAACTTGTGAGGAAAATCCTCAGGTCTCTTCCCAAGAGATTTGACATGAAAGTGACTGCCATTGAGGAAGCACATGACATCTCAAGTATGAAGGTTGAGGAATTGATAAGATCTTTTCAGAATTTTGAAATAACCAGAATTGATGTTGCTTTTGTAGCAGATGCTGATACTGTGGATGATGAAAGCACATCAGAAGCTCTTGTGATGCTTAGTAAACAGTTTAACAAGATTCTGAAGCAGGCTGACAGGAGACCCAAGCAAAATGTTCAGTGTCATGAGTGTGAAGGATATGGTCACATCAGGACAGAATGTGCCACATACCTCAAGAAACAGAAGAAAAGTTTGGCTGTGTCTTGGTCTGATGAAGAGGACTCAGAAGGAGAAGTGGAGAATAAGTCTGCTAAGTATGTCAATGCTTTAACTGGCAGATGCTTGTCTGATGATAAAATTAAGGCTTCAGAAGCATCATCAGGTTCTAAAACACCATCTGATTCTGAATCCAGTGATGAAGAATTATCTTTTGAGGAACCAACTGCCTCTTATGAATAACTATTCATCAGAAGTGAAGAAATGTGCAAGGAACTGGAAAATCAGAAGAAGACCATCAATCAACTTCAGGCTGAAAGAAGTGAACACTTGTGACAAATTTCTGATCTCAAAGATGAGGTAACCCATTTGAACTCTCAACTTGAACATGTGAAGAAGCAGGTCAGAATGTTGAACACTGGTACTGATATGTTAGATGAAATATTGGAGAGTCAGAACCAAGGGAAACCAAGTGGAATATGGTTTGATTATAGGACCTTGAACAAACAACAAAATCCAACTAAAAAGGTCAGTACAGTTGTTAAAACATGTGATCCTATGATGGATAAACCTAAGTTGGAACACCAGAACCAACCTCAGGGATCTAAGAGCAAAAGGAATTTCATCCTTGGGTATGTCATTATTGTGGTAAAAAGGGGCACATAAAGTCATTATGTTACAAGCTGCATGGATACCCCAATCACTTTCAGCGAAGAAAATCTGAACCTGTTGTAGTCAATGTCAAGAAGGTATGGAGACCAAAATGTGAAAGTATTGACAAGAGGCTAAAGAATAGGAAAGGAAAGGTTGTTGCTGCTGCCAGCAGGCCTACCCCTGTTGCTAAGAAGAGTGTTGTTGCTGGACCATCTAAAGTCTAGAGCAAGGTAGTGGTCCCTGTCCCAAAGAAGAAGGCACTAACAAGAAAGGAAGTGGATCCTAGTAAGTCTGAGGATCATGTTGAGCAAACATCATGCCCTATGTTCAGTGCTGAGGGTGATGAAGATGGTGCTGATAAAGTTACAAAAGCCTTAAATGCCAAGCAATTTGAAAATTTGAGGGGTCAACTGGGCATTTGTCTTTTTTGAAGAGTCATAGTATAAGACTGTGCAGCTTCTGATGCTGAGTCTGTAGACTGCAAGCTATGTGATACTCTGCAGTTGTGTTCTTTTGTTTTGATCTTCTGTGTGGGTACCATGTTTGCGTGATTCTGATCCTGAGATGGTTGTTTATAACTGTCGCGGCGAATTTCGGATGTCAAGCTATGGACTAGCATTGAATCACTAATTCTAGATTACGACTGAACTTTTAATTTTTCGGGGAAAAAGGAAAAAAGTTCTAAATTACCTTGAGAAAAGATTTTAGGTTCGAAAGTCGATTATGCGAGGGAAGGTATTAGCACCCCTCACATCTGTTGTACTCAACGGGAACCTCTTAGTCGGCTTAGGCTTAAAATGCTTCGATGTTTTACTTACGTGTTTATACATGTATAAAAGGAAATATATAAAAACATAATGCGAGATGAAGAAAGAGATAAAAACAAACGAAAGGGAAAAACAGGTTTTTTATTAATGGGCTTGACAAGATGTCGATCTTGCTCCTACGTATCTCCCGGTAGTCGGAGAATTCAAAGCGTACGTAGTTCTTTGGTAGAAAAACGTTTGTATGTTGGTTCGTTTTAGTTAAAAAGATTTGATCGCGTCCGAGCGAAAAAGTTTTTTTAAAAAAGGAAAAAAAGTAATGAAAGTAAATGTCAACTGTTCGGGTTGCTGCCGAACTGGCCATTGACGACAAGAAAATAAAAGTAAACGTCAGCTGTTCGGGTTGTTGCCGAACTGGCCACTGACGACAATGCATAAAAGTAAATGATTTGGTGAAAAAAAGTTTTCCACTCGGACTTGAACAAAGGTTTTAAAAACGTACGAAGACGTACAAAGATTTCACATGGTGAAGGATGGACGCTAGGCGATAAGCTCGCGCAAGGCGTGAATGTTTTAAAAGGAATAAACAAAAGACAAACGCACTGAGGCGAAAAATTCGCGCAAGGCGTAAAAAAGTTAAAAAATAAACGCGCAAGGCGCGAAAGGTTTGGATTGACAACGAGGGCCAAGAAAAAGGATAAAAATGGCCACAAGGGGGCCAAGGGAAGGTTTAGCGTGCTAGACGCGTCAAGGGTGGAATGACGATTGCCCGAGCGACGAGACATACGTCACGCATTCGTGCAACCGAGGTTTGGGGAGACATACGTCAAGCCATTCCCGTTTCATTCAAGTTTGGTTTTGTCACTCGGAGAAACCTCAAAGGGAACCAAAACTTTAAAAGGAAAGTTGTAAAAGAAAAGAAAACACGAACAAATTTGTTGTTCGATCTTATTAAAAATCATGAACGTTACTTGTTGCTTAAGTTATTGAAACTCAAGAACAAGCTTAGTTCAAGTTTGAATGACAAACACAATCATAAAACATGCACAAAATTGGAAAGTTCACAAGTTTGGCTCGATTCGAGCTTGGTTTTAAAAAGAATGAGCAAGCTTGGCTTAAGTTCGCGTTTGGATTGAAAATCATGAACAACATGGTTGTTCAAGTTTGTTTTGAAATAGACGAACTTAGCTTGTTGCTTAAACTTGGTTTTGAAAATATTAAAGAACATAACTTGTTTCACAAGTTACTCAAAATTTGTCGCACGAACTTGTGAAATCTTCAAAGTTGTGCGTGATTATGAATTGGATTTGGACCAAAATGGTTTTAACCCTCTTTAGGTTCTGAATCAAGGGCTAGAATCCCAAAAATTTGACATTTGAATGCCTGATTCATGTTCTGAGTTTCATATACTTCGCAGAGCAACCAGAACTTGGCTCTGCGAAGTCAGGTTCTGGTGTGTTCGCAGTGCGAGCAATATTTTGCTCTGCGAAGTATGCGAATTTTCAAACTCAGAAGCTGTTTCTGAACAGAAGTTCAGAAACTGCTTCTAAGCAAGATTCAGAACCTAAAGGAGGTAAAAAAACTTGACAAAATGGAAGAAAAAGGGGTGGAAAATCACAGTTTTAAAGCTTGGCCCCTTTGAGGTCCTTTTTGAGGTTCAAAAGGGGTTTTTGTTCACAAAGCAAAATTGGACAAAACAAGATATGCAAACAGCAAACACAATAAAAAAGAAGGATTATAGGAGACTTACAGAACTCCTAGCAATGCTTGAGCAAGATTGGAAGTGGCTTGCTTGCTTTGTGAGAGGTTATGAACAATGTTCTAATTGTTTGTGATGGACTGATTTTGTGCTGCAATGCAAGGGATTTTTGTGTGGATTTCGTGTGTATTGGCTCTCTGAATTGGTCTATTGATTGTGATTTCAACTGGTGTTTAATCCTTGGGCCTTGGCATTCCTTTTATAGGCCAAAATGCAAATCTTTGTAATGATGAACAATGATGAACAAAATCCTAAAACACTAGCTGATTTGGGCTAAATTCAGGCTAGAACACTTTGCATTTAATGCTAAAGGATAGAACTTGCTTTGCCTTGTGCCAAGGGGCAAGGTCTTGACTGATCTCAGCCACAAATGCCATTAATTCTAGAAGGTAATGATGGTAAAAACTGTAAAACAGGGCAGCTGCAAAAGGGATGATTCTTGGGATCAATCCTTGCAATCTTGGAAGGTCAAGCAATCAAAACGTGTACTGCCATGTACAGGGAGATTGGGGGAAGCAAAATGAGCATGTGGGCTTATGTGTGGGAGGAGAAATCCAAGTCAAAACAGGGCACATCAAACAGCCTTTTTGCAACAAAAACCACTTGTGATTGACTGGTTTTGGCAGGGAAAAAGGGAAGGAAAGGGATCAAGCAGCTGGCTGGCAAGCTTAGGTTGGGTGAGGGGTCAATTTGGAGGGACAAAAGCTGACCAAGGATAGCCAATTTGTTTGATCACATGAGAAGTTGGAAGAAAATCCTTCTTTCCTTTTACCTTTAATGTCACACATTAATTCTTGCCTTGCTGCACCAAATCAGTCACAAAATAGCAAGAATAAAAGTAATAATGCTAATAACAACAATTGTAGTTGAAAGCAAAAAGGATAAATCAAAGTTTGAAATTCTGCAGAAAATTTCGCAGAGGTCGCAGTGCGAAGGTGATTTCGCACTGCGAACTCCCCTTTTTTGTTTTTTGTATTTAAAAATAAAAAGGTAAAAATGGAGAAATAATAATAATATATAATGATAATAATGATGATAAAAAATGCAAAAATGCAAATGATAATGATAATAAGGAAAATAGTAGATGATAATAATAATGAAAAATGATGATATTAAATAATAATAATAATAAAAATGATAAAAACTTAATAATATTAATTAAAATAAAACCTTAATAGTAGTAAAGGATAATAATGATATTATTAAAGAAAAATAGAATAACAATAATATTAATAATATTAAGGATAATGGAAATGCTAGTAATGATATAAATAAAATGCAAACAAAAATACTATAACAAGAATGAAATAACACAAAGTAATAATAAGTACTGAAAATAATAAAAGATAAAACACACAAAAATATAAGTCAAAAAATGGGGTATGACAATAACCTCTGAGCTTCTGATGTTTGTTTGTTTGGTCCGCAAGGGACATGTTCGCACAACGAGTTGATGCTTGTAACGAGGTTGGCTTACCTGATAGGGAACGATGCTGTTCACAATGGTATGCCACACAAATTCTACCATGGTCGTGTCCTCCATGGTCAAACTAGTTATGTCTGAAATGTTACCAAACGAGCTATCAGTGATCGTACTGGTCGTGTCTGGAATGTTACTAAATGTGATATTAGCGATCGTATTGGTTGTGTCTGGAATGTTACTAAACGTGCTACCAAGTCATAGTCAATTGATCCCCTCGTTGTAAGAGACTCCTACTCGCTGGGAGCATTGGGGTGTTCGACTAACCGTAAGAGAAGCGAGCTTGACATCAGTTTAAAGGTGATTTCCGTCGTCTGTTCGTCTGTCGACCAGTAGGATGGTGGGGCTGAAAGATTCCCTCGTCAGAGAGTTGGTCGTCCGTCCCTCAACATTTAATGTCCACGTCTCGAGGACGAGACTGATGGGACATGACCCTTGGTCTTTAGATTGCCACATTTAAAGGCTAGTAATGCACTTGATTACCTAGAGCCTTGAGTGTGCTTCGGTGTCTGTTCCCGATGCTCCGTCATCACTGTTGATCTAATCCTAACGCTTGGGAACCCAATGGGTTTAATCAGGACCGTTGGATGCGCGAAGAAATTTGATCTGAACCGTTGCTTTGTTTCCTTTGACAAGGTTGTACGTGAAGGGCTACACCGGATTGGGCTCGCTGTTTTCTGAAAGGTTGCGGAGGGAGTATAAATGGTTTCAAGTGTTGTTTGGAAACACTTTGACTCATTTCTCCAATTCTGCAAGTCTCAAGTTTTCCAGAACTTCCTTCAAGCCTTCGAAGTTGTCATACCCCATTTTTTGGACCCAATTTCGAGTCATTTTAATCGTCTTTTAACGCCGAGATTTTTCGTCGTTTCAGACGAAATTTCGGCATAGGTATTTTAAAATACCTCATTTTTGTTCCGAAGGCGACCTTTTTTATTTTTTTTATTTTTTATTAATATTTTATTATTATTATTATGTATTTTTTCTTTTTTTATAAAATTTTGTTATTAATATTTTCTTTTTATTTTAATTATTTTCATTTTTTTTATTTATTGTTTTTTATTTTTATTACAGTCATTTTTTGTCCAGATGCCCAGGGGCATTTTTGACCACAATTTTCCACAAAACCCTAATTTTGGCCATTATAAATAGTGCATTAAATGCACTGTTCACAGTCAGAGTTTTGAGTCAGAGAATAATCAGAAACAGTGAATTCGGCCACCACCCATCACAAAAACCCTAATTCTTCTTTCCTCCACAAAAAATCAAAATCATCATAAAATCACAATCAACAATTAAAACCCAACACAACAACAACAATTCGGCCAAGCCAAAAACATCACAAAAACAACCAAAGCCGCGACCACTTACCACCACCACAAAAACCCACGGCCACCACAAACTAACAAATTCGGACCAACCATTCAAAACATCCCAAACCACCATTAAATACCAAAACCGAACCACAACAACAATTTTCTCATCAAGAACAAACCAAAACCTAGGTAGTTTTCCTTTTTTAAAAAGCTTAGATATAGGATTTTTGTGAAAGATTTTGAAAAAAATAAGTTCAGATTCTTAAAGAGAATGAAAAAGGATTGTGAAAAACATAATTTTTTTTTTTGAGAAAAACAGAGTTTTAACTCCGGCAAGGTGGCGGCGCCCCTTGGCAGGCCAGCCACCGTGCCGGAGAGATTTTCCGGCGACCAATTTTTAGAGAGAAGTCAGAGCAATTTTAGTGAGAGAAAGGAAGAGTGAGAGAGAGAGAAGGAAAGAGAGAAATGAAGAAAAATCTGAAAAAACCTGTTTCATAAGCCTAGACCCAATACACCATCCTGCGGCCCAGTATCTTTCTTCTTCCCTCTTTTCTTTTGATTGCTTCTTACATCCCATTTCCTACTCATACACCCCCCTTTCTTTTCTTTTCTTTTTTATTTTCATTTATTTTCTTTTATTTTCTTGCATTTATTTATTTTTAGTGCATTTTTATTTCCCCACTCCTTTTTATTTTTACTGCATTTCCTTTATTTTTAGTTGCTTATTTTTTGTTTTTTAATTTGTAGCTTTTATTTTTTTATTTATTTCCCTCTTATTTAGTTTAGTTTATTCTTATGTTTTTTTTTTGCTTTATTTAGTTTTTATTTTAGTTTATTTTTAATGCCCAACACATCATGCAATTTATTTTTTTTATTTTGCTTTATTTTATTTCATTTCATGCAACATATTTATTTAATGTCTTGCATATCATGCATTTTTTATTTCTTTCTTTTATTTTATGCAACATATTTATTTATTGTCTTGCATATCATGCATTTTTATTTCTTTTTTATTTTATGCAACATATTTATTTAATGGAAATAATCATCTCATGCATTTTTTTATTATTATTTACCTATTTATTTTTTTTGTTTTTCTTGCATATTTATTTATTTGTAATTTTATTTAATAGCTTTGTCATTTTTATTTTATTGTTATATTTAGAATGTATTTAGGGACAATGTAAATATAAATGAGAATATTGCACCGACATCCACATTTATTTATTCCGCTTTATGTCAAAAAACGATAAAATGCAAAAATAATGACCCTATCCGAGGAAAAGGACTCTCATTTGATTCAACGTCATTTTGAGGGATCCGGCACGCTTTAGATTATCTCAGCACACTTTAGTTTATTGGACTTTAGGAATTAACCAAAATTTTCACAAAAAAAAAAAAAAAACATTTCAAATAATCAATAATCAAAAACATTTCAAATAATCAAAAATCCCAAAAAAAAAACCAACCTTGGATTTCTAACAAGTGACTTTTCTTTTTTAATCAAATTTTAATCAACATTAAATTATCTAAATCTTTTCTTCAATTAAAATTAAACAAACTCACATTTTTACTCTTCTATGCATTTTTAGCCTCTTATCTTTCTCAAACTTTTAAAATCAATCAAAACAAACTACCCGGCTTTTTACCCGAACTACGTGATTTTGATCCCGCTCGGGTACGTAGGCAAAAGACTTTGTCTTTCCCAATCAACAACAATAACAAAAACATTTTTCTTTTTTTTCATCACTTTAATCTTTTCTTTTAGGCATTTATTTACAATTTAGCATAATGATAAATAAAAACAAGAGGTTCTTATAGAGTACTGTTGGATATTTGAATGTTGGCTACATGTTTGGTAAAATCAAAATGTGCAAGCAAAGCGTCCTCAGAAGCTATTTTGTGTCTTCAAAAGCTGGAAATTGGGTTTCAGAAGTTGTTACTGTTCATCAGAAGCTGGAATGGTCTTCAGACGCTGGTACTGTTCATCAGACGCTGAACTGGTCATCAAACGCACTATTCAGACGTTGACTTTTGTTGACCTTCAGAAGCTGCCTTCAGACGCTGACTTTTGTTGACCTTCAGAAGCTGCACTTCAGAAGCTGCATTTCAGAAGCTGGTTTCTACGTCTGAATTCTGTTAATTCTTTTTAGTATCTTTTGAAGATTTGTTGAAGATTTATCAAGGCTGATGTTTCCAGAAGGCTGATTATTTCGTGTGAAGATCTTTCTTGCAGATTTGTTTATTTTATTGATGAATATATTTTCAAAGGAATCTTTGCAAAATATATCTCAGAAATATATTTGCTTCTATGAGCTTCTAAAGTATTTCAGAACTATATCAATTGAAGATTATTGTGTTCAGAATTATGTTGTTGCTGAAGACTATTTAAAGAAGACTTTGCTATTGGAGAATTGACGTATCAAAAACCAGAAATTAAAGTTTTTGAGTTTTTGAGTTTTTGAGTCTGTAAGCTATTGCTTTGTTTTGTACCACTCATCTGTTAAGAGTTGGTTGTGTTTGTTTAGTGTGTTTTCACTTAAAGCTTTTAAGCACAAGTGATGTTTTTGTTGTTTTGAAGAGTGTCTTCATCGTACTTGAGTTTATTGGAGAGTTGTTAATCACTGGGTTGTGGTTACTTGGTTGGGAAGTAAGTAGGGTTCTTATACCTAGGTGTTCCTGGGTAGAAGTCTAGACAGGTAGAGATTAAGTGACAAGACTGGGAACAGGGGCTGTGTCTTGAGTCTTAGAATTAATTCTACTTAGTGGATTTCCTTCCTGGATTGGTATCCTCCAGACGTAGGTGTTGTTTATCACCGAACTGGGTTAACAAATACTCTGTGTTCTTTATTTTCTGTCCTTTACTTTGCTGCTTCTGAACCTGTGTTTAAGTACTCTGTTTTGCATTTATAGTACTCTATTTTACGTTCTTATTCAGTTAGGGTGCTAATATAAAATAGAGTTTTTTTCGAACTTTCCCCCTTTTGCTCGGAAAAAATAAAAGATCGGTGGTGAACTTAAAATTGCGAGTCAACGCTAACTAATAGCTTGATATCCAAAAATCACCGCGACAAAAGTGTTCTAGTACATTTTGGTCCTTTACACTTTCATGTTCAAGTTTCTATCATCTTCATTAAAACAGGTTTGTTATCTTCACCATTCTCATTTTTCTTCTTTCTATTTTCATTTTTCCCTGGTAGATAACCTAGTAAACATGGAGTTTTCTGGTAGAAGGGTGAGACGGTGCCGGTTACGGGTGGATTCCACTGTAACTAAGTAGTTTTTAGGATTTAGAACCCTTATTCCTTTTGTTTTTGAACCACCGGTGGCAGGTTTTTAACCTGTTAAAGGTTTAACCTGTCGCCATCATGAGTGGTGTAGCACCGCTATCGGTGGTGGTTTCCTCCATGCCTTTTAGTTTTCCCTCCAACTTGTTAATTTTTGAATTTTTTCCCTGATTCAAGTCGTTCGCGAGGATGTTAGAGCCCTTCCTCGCCATGATCATATTGATAGGTGGAGGAACGGTGGATTTGAATGTAAAATTCACTTTTTTCCTTCCTCCCCTTTCAGGTTCGACATGGCAGGCAACCTTAATACAAACGAGGCTGGCAACCTTAATACAAACGACATGGCAGGCAACCTTAATACAAACGAGCTATTGGAGGGGGTGTCCGTTTGTTCCCGTAGGGGATGGCGGAAACTCCGTTTAGCTCTGTAGGAAAGGGCGAAGATTGGGAAGTCAGTCTTCCAAGTGTCAGCGACATCGTTTGTTTACGATATACGGAGAACGAATTTCCCATGTATGAGGTCGTCTTTAGAGACATGGGTTTCAGACTTCCCTTCTCATATTTTTAGAGGGAGGTTTTTCAGTGGATGGGGTTGTCCCCCTCGCAACTTCACCCCAACTCCTACCCCTTCATGAAGGCATTCGAGCTTGTGTGCCAATATCTTCAAATCACCCCAACCATGAACTTATTCTTCACCCTCTTCACTGTTCAGCGAGGAATGGAGAAAGGAGGAGGCCAAGGTTGGGTTTCCCTCCGGCAAAGTAGGAAAATCTTTACTATTTTCATCGGCAAGGTCAAGAGCTTTAAGAACCGCTTCTTTTTAGTGCGACCGAGGAGTGAGGCCACCTTAAACAACATCATGAAAACCGTGGATAGGCCCTGTCAAGATGGTAGTTTGGTGCTGACCTTGGTCCCTCGCTTCCCTTTTTATTGGTGTAGGGACCACTTCAATTATAGGCCTGGGGATTTTGGTCATGGTTATGCCCGCTTGACCAAGAGGGAGAAGGCGGACTGTGATAAGTTATGGTCGTATGCTTGTTCCTTTCAGCCTGCCAAGATGGGGGAGAAGGACGGGAGTCCGGTGTTTGATTCTGACTAGAAGCCTGTGACCAAACCCCATTACATCAACACTAGAGACTTAGTGCTCTCTGATGATCTAACAGAGTTGCTTGGTAGGAATGTTATTTCTTTATAATTTGCAATCTGAAATTTCTTTAAGTCTTGATGACTAATTTGTATTCGACCTTTGTTTTTGCAGGAAGAATGACTGGTATGCAAGAGCTCATCAAGAGGAGGTAGGAAGAGGGACGTTCAAAGCGTCAATGTTATGATCATAGGAGCTCTGGGCGGCTCCTCTTCCTAGATGGCAGTTCAGGTCGTTGATGATGACCAGGTGGAAGTTCTCGGGGAGTCCTTCAAATGAAAAAGGACCGAGTATGCTACTAAGGGAAAACAACTGTCTGTTGGAGTTGAGCCCGACGAGTCTGATGGAGGAGAATTATTACAGCTGCCCAATGTGTGGTCTGATCCTAATCGTTATGGTTCGCAGTCGTCCCTTTTCTTAAGTGGCTCGAAATTAAAGGTCATTGATGACTTAAGGGTTGCTTGGCCAAAACAAAGCGACGACGAAGGGGATCATCGATGCGTTGAATAATGCTTCGACTGAGGATGTGGTCCGAGCAGATGTGGTTGTCAAGGAAAGGGATAAGCTAGCGACCAAGGTGGAAAAGTTGGAGGCAGGCCTTGCTGATGCCAAGACAAAGGCTAAGGAGAAAGATTGTAAGATCACTTCTCTAGAGAAGAAGGCTGCGGATGATATCCAGACCATCGACCAACTGATGGAGGCCCAACGTAAGTTTGCTGAAGAGAAGAAGGAGCTTGAGAATGCCCTGCGTGATGCCACCGTTCATGGCGAAGACGATCCTAAAGACATAGCTTGTCTAGATCGCTTCGGTTTGGTGTGCAAGATTGATGAGTTGGAGAAGAGCTTGGTGGGTGCTGCTAGCCATGGATTCAACAATGTGGTCGAGCAGGTTAAGGTTTTGAATCATGGGGTCGAGCTTTTGACCGAAGGGATTCACTTCCTCAAGTTCGTTGAAGATGGAGTGCTGGTGCCCCTCCCCAAATGAAGAAGAAGATGATGAGCGTTTTGATAACGCTCAGGTGTGAATGGCCTTATAATTTTCTTTTCCTTCAAACAATTTGTGAAGCTCTGTAACCGGCCTTGTGCCATGACAATGTGCGCCTTCGTGGTTAGCACCCAATTTGTACAATGTTTTTTGCTTTAATTTCTGTTCGCATCTTTCTTTTATACTTGCTTGAAAATGTATGTTTAATTTTCTAAGTATAATATGTGATTATAATGTTCGTAGTGTGAGGCTTTCTTTTGATCTTGAAAACCGTTTTAAACTTTCAAATGTTGAGCGTGACCAATATCCTCGTTGATGAGAATGAATCAATCTGTATGCTCGTAGGAATTTTGAAAGTTGTTCTTTTTTGACTTAGATGTATGCATGCAAGGTTAATTTGAATAACCAAGCATTTTTAAATCAAAAAATAGATTTGATAGGTTGAGGGTAAGGCCCACCCCCTCGTAGTCATTGCTTCGTTGTGAAGCGAGGACTAGGATCTTTCTGAGGGTTGAGGTCGGTTAATGTCGAGCAAACGACTAGTCTCTTTAAATCGTTGTTTAATCTAAAGAAGTTGCCCTTCCTCCCCCAAGTATTTGCCTCGTTTGTTAGAGAAAAAATACTTGTGTGTTATTGTACAAGGGGATCCAAGCGTGACTGTTCTAACCTTTACGCGGGGTATACGTTAGAAGCATTCACGTTCAAGAGAGGTTTATCTGAACGTGTGTTCGAAGATGTGGTTTGAACGAAAATGATGGATGAACGAAAAATTTAATTTAAGTTCAATGCCTTGAGGCGTGAATCACCCATCGCGAGCGGGGGTTTTGCCTAACATGTCAAGCAGTGATGTCGCAACTTTGAGCGAACATACTGAGGAGTAAACGAATCTGTTGTGTTTAGATTTTATCTATTCTTAATTAATTTTTTGGATTTGGAGTGGCACAAATTTCCTCTCCCGTTGTGACTGCTCGTTCATGAGAGAGTATAGTTCATTAGTTTGGACTTTGTTGTATATACAATAGAGCGGTTTGTATGCTCGCTACTTAGGTGTAATACCTTTTAAGTTTTTCTTCGTTCTATGTTCGAGGAACTAGACCCTTTACGAGGTCTTCGAGGTCGTACGCCCCCGCTCCTGTTTTCATGTGGATTATGTAAAGGCCTTCCCAGTTGGCAGCAAGTTTCCCTTCGTCAAATCCTTTTGGTTTCTTCAGAGGACGAGATCGCCAACTCCGAATTCTCGTTTTATCACTTTTTTGTTGTGACGAGCGGCTATTTTTTATTTTATCGTTGTTTCTTTCAGAACTGCTTCACTTCTGATTTCGTCGACGAACTCGAGTTCCTCTCATAGGTTCTCATCGTTACCTCGGAAGTTAGTGTTGTACCCTAATTTTGTCTGTCATATTTTTGACCTAAGATTCCATATATATATATATATATATATATATATATATATATATATATATATATGTCTTTTCGCCCGAAACTTGTTGTCCTTTCGAGGAAAATTTCGGCAGAGAGGTATTTTAAAATACCTCATTTTTGGTTCGTTTTAGGCCCACTTTTTATTTTTATTTGTTTATTTTCTTTTACTTTTAATCTTTACTTTTATTCTCATTTTTATTATTTTTACTGTTATTCTGTTTTTTATTAGTATTATTATTATTATTTTTTCTTTCTTTTTTATTTTTTTTTATTTTCTTAAAAAAAAAAGAAGAAAAAGTCAAAAATGCTGCAGACTGCAGAGGCAGCGCCCCATTTTCTGCTTTTTTTCATCATCCTTTGTTCAAAATCAGACCCAAGTCTTCACCAAAATCACAAGGCAAGGTCACTTCCTCCCCTTTTCAATAAATGTTAACCAAAATTTTTGCCAAAGCACACACCAAATCCAGCATTCAAGGGATCTCATGATCACAAAAGAACACCAATAATGCCTATATATTGTGAGCGAAAATCAAAGGCAGGAGAAGAGAAAGAGAAAAAAAAAAAGAAAAAAACCCTAGAGTAAGAGAGGCAAGAACAAGAGTTCTTAATATGGAACAAAAGAGTTTAAAACAGCAACAAATCATACAAAAAAAACATCATACAAAGAGAGGAGATTAGTAGCAAAAATACCCCTTTTGCTACTATTCACTTTCTTCACCTCTACCTCCAACAAAAACCACAACCACTCAAAAGCCCCCTTTCATTTTCGTGCATCTACACCTTTGCTAGGAGTTTTGTAAGTATCTTGGACCCTTTTATTTCATTTTTCGCATTTGTTTAAGGGATTTGTAGCTTTTAAAAAAAATGCATTTTTCACCATAAGTTCATGAGCATGACTTAAGGCAGAAATATAGTTAGTTTTAGGACATCTTTTGGTAAATCTAAGACCACTAGGATGTAGTACTCATGACAAGCTTTACAGTGATGTTTTTACTTTCATATTTGGTCCAGTGCTGAGTGAGAAATCAAACTGAGAAGTTGAGAAAAAATCACAGAAACTGCATTCTGCTGTTGCTGCATTTTTTATACTCTTCATTTTTAGTCATTTTAACTCATTTTTGCACTAAAAAATCATACAAAAATCCAAAAAAATCACAAAGATTATAACAATCACCAAAGCAGAAATGGTTTGTTTCTTCTTCTTATTGTTTTTAACATTTTACCCCTGAGGTTCTGAGTCTGTAGAGTCTGAGTCTGAGGTTTTGAAATCAGAGTCTGAAGTCAGCTTCTGAAGTCAGCTTCTGAAGTGAGCTTCCGAAGTGAGCTTCTGAAGTCAGCTTCTGAAGTCAGCTTCTGAAGTGAGCTTTTGAAGTCAGCTTCTGAAGTGAGCTTCTGAAGTCAGCTTCTGAAGTCTGAGGTTCAGAGTCTGAAGGTTCTGAGTCTGAAGTTTCTAAGTCTGAAGGTTTGGAGTCTGAGGTTCAGAGTCTGAGAATCAGAGTCTGAGGTTCTGAGCCTGAAGGTTCTGAAGGTTCAGAGTCTGAGTCGAATTGATTCTGAAGGGGCTATAACTCATTTTATTTTATTTAAAGATAAAAAAATATAACAAGTGTTATTGCTTTTAATTGTAGTTTATCATTAATTTTCGATAATAAACTTGAATGAAAAAGGAATGGTCCGACGTATGTCCTTCCATTCCCCGGTTGCACGGGCACTTGACGTATGTCTCGTTGTTCGAACAATCGTAATTCCTTTTCAAAAACACAAAAAATATATTAATTTTCGATAACAAATTTGAATGAAAAAGGAATGGTCCGACGTATGTCTTTCCATTCCCCGGTTGCACGAACACGTGACGTATGTCTCGTTGTTCGGACAATCATCATTCTATTTTCAAAATACAAAAACATAAAAAACAAATTCAACACACCAAACTAATTTTTGGCCCCCCGCGGTCAAATAAAAATCAAATCTCTTTTAACAAACGGACGATGTTTTATCAATTCTAACGTGATACGAACAAACGCTTAAGCCTCCCATGCGCAAGCATACAAGCTACGTTTAACCGCTAGAATACGATCAAAAACACCGTTCTTTAAAATCAACCAACAAACAAACATTTTCTACCAAGAACTACGTAGCTTGGAATTCTTCATCGCACCAGGAGATACGTAAGAGCAAGATCAAACTTTTGTCAAGCACGCTAATATAAAAAACTTTTTTTCCCCTTTTCTTGTATTAAAATGCTGCAAGCAACCCTTAAAACACCTTTTAACCTTTAATTAATTAGGAGGTTCCCGTTGGGTACAACGGATGCGAGGGGTGCTAATACCTTCCCCTTGCATAATCGACTCCCGAACCCGTTAATGGTTACGATGACCATCCTTCCAAATTGTCAAGGGTTTTATCAACGTTTCCCTTTAAATATAAAACTTTGGTGGCGACTCCGTAGTTATTCCGAGCGTTAGTACGCTCGAGCGTTTTTAGCGGCGTGACAGCTGGCGACTCCGCTGGGGAACCTTGTTTCTCACTAGCGAGTCAAGCCTATCCTTGTTAGCTCTTAGGTTATGTGTTTTTTGTTTGCTTGCATGTTTTTGTCTCATGTCTTTATCTTCATTTTTTCTCCCGCCTCTATATCTATGATTCATTATGCTTTATATTCACATATATATGTCAACTGTGGGTTGTCGCATGAGTGAAGCTCTATACCCAAGCTTTGAGAAAAAACTTAAGATAAGATGGTGGTCGCGTAGTGTTGACCTTCCTGTCGTATGTCTTTCAAGGTTGGCATGAAAACCCCGCCTATAGTAGATTCTCTTGGAGGCGTTGTTGTCTTGCGAGTATTTGCAATGGCAGCGGTACTTTCTTGTAGGATCCATGACTCCGGCGACCTTTTTGAACCAGTCTAGAACCCATAAACATGTTATTAGGGACCTCCGGTTAGAACAAGAGTCGATGGTCGTGTAGTGTTGAACTTCCTGACGTATGTCTTGTAGGGTTGGCATGAAAACCTCACCTAGAGGAGATCTTTTGGAGCGTTGTTGTCTTGCAAGTATTTGCAATGGCAACAATATTTTCAAATAAGATCATCGACTCTAGGAACCATTTTGAAATCTAGAACCTACATATGAGAATGGGGGGTAGTATTGAACATTCCTACCTTGGTAACTTATGCCTTGACCTCTGTTAACCACACCTCTGCATGCCATAACATTTGCATCCATGAAAATAATTTTCGCATATACATTTTACTTTGTAGGGAACTAAAACAGGCAAAAAGAAATAGACAAGGCTGAAAAAAGAAAGGCCGTTTGAATTGTATTTTCATTAATTGTGCCTTGTACTTTAATTCAAATGTTATGTAATCAATGATAATTTTTGAAGCAATGTTAATTTCTCTACCTTTAGTATTTATGATTGCTTATAATAACTGTGCGCCTGTAATTTCCTTCCCAAGCAAAATAAAAAAAAAAGAATGTTTTTTCATCTACATCGCATACATGCATTTTACAGAAAAACACTCATACCATTCCCCCCAAAAGTACCCGACCTGGTGTACCGTTGCGTTTTGATGAGATCCCGAGCAACTGGAAGGCCATATAAATTCCAGAAATCATTTCTTTGTCCAAGTAATTTATCATGCTTTGAAAAAAAAATCATTTTGCTCTGCCCAAGGCAAATGATTAACTTTGTGGGGCCCCCTGTTTCAAATTATTTCTATCATTAATAAAATTGCATTTTGTGAGTTTCATTTTTCTTCTGTTCTTTAATAGCAATACTTTACCCATTTTAAAGTTCCGCAACCATAAAATAAAAAACATACTCATGCAGATCCATAAATACACCCACCGAAAATAACACTGCTATAATCCTTACGACTTCGATTTCCCGATTAACCAAACGGAAGACGATATAATGAGGACGATTATGAACTTCCTGAAGGATTGTCCAGGCCTGGGGATCAAGAGGATAAGGTTATACAACCTCACCAGGAACCAATAGAAGTGATTAACTTAGGGACCGAAGAGGACAAGAAAGAGGTCAAAGTGGGAGCCTCCCTGCAAGAAGACGTGAAGGAAAATCTGATTAAGTTACTACGAGAGTATGTAGATGTGTTCGCTTGGTCATATCAGGACATACCAGGATTAGACCCCAACATAGTGTTAGCACCGGTTCGCCAATTGAGCTCGTTTAACTCAATGGGAATAACTGCTTCGGTTCCGCATGTGAGGCGGAAATGTGATTCTCCTGTCGATGAATGATGGGTCCTTCGACAGGTCGATAGAACCGTGGGAAGTTCGTCGACCAAGTTACCCTTAGCCTAATCTAATCTCTGACGTATTCCGCGGAAGATGACTCTGTTTGTTGATTCAGCTTGCCCGTTTGCTTGGGGGTGCTCGATAGAGGTGAAGCTGTGTTTGATGTTCAAGTTCCGTAAGTAGTCTTGGAACCTTCGATCGGTAAATTGAGTCATGTTATCAGAGATCACGAGGGCTGGTACTCCGAACTTTGCTAGGATGTTTCTCTTGAAGAAACAGAGTACATTTTTCGCTGTAATCTTTGTGAGGGTCTCAACTTCGATCCATTTTGTTGAGTAGTCTACTGCTACTACTAAGTATTTCAGTGGACATGTTGCTTTGGGAAAAGGTCCCAAAAGGTAAATTCCCCACCATGCGAAGGGCTAGTGTGAAGCTAGTGAAGTGATTTCGGCGCGCGCGGGGGGAGGGGATATAAGATAGAAACCAGGATTCGCTTCGATTCCTCATTCTATAAGATAGAAACCAAGGAATTTACCCTCTTGTACCCCAAATGTGCACTTTTCTGGATTAAGCCTCATGTTGTATTTTCTGGTTTGTTCCAACACCGTCTTGAGATGGGCGGTATGATCAATCTCTTGTTTGGATTTTACGATCATATTGTCCATGGAAACTTCAAGAATGCCGCCCACAGAATTTTTGTCGTACAATTTGTTCATCATTCATTGATAAGTGGCACCTACGTTTCTAAGACTGAAAGGCATTACATTGCAGTAATAGTTTCCTGATTCAGTCATGAATACGGTTTTAGTTTTATCTATTTCAGCCATTGGTATCTGGTTGTACCCAGAATAGGCGTCCATGAATGATAAAAGTTTATAGCCAGATGAATTATCAACTAATTTATCTATGTTAGGAAGGGGATATGCAACTTTGGGGCAGCCCTATTGTGATCGGTATAGTCAACACACATACGCCACTTTCCATTAGATTTTTTTAACGAGTACAACATTGGAGAGCAAAATTGTGTACTTGGTCTCCGAAATGAAATTTGCCTATAGGAGGTCTTTTATAGCTTTTTCAGCAGCCTTTGTTTTCTCAGGAGATTGCTTCCTACGTTGCTGAGCTACAACGCTAGCACTAAGACTAACTGTCAGCTGGTGATAAGCGACGCTAGGGTTAATTCCAGGCATGTCAGCCACACTCCAGGCGAAGAGATCAACATTTTCCCTCAAGCAAGCGATCAGCTGGGCTTGAACGAGGTCTGGGAGGTCCTTTCTGATTTTGAATTTTTTGGTAGGATCTTCCCCGAATGGAACCAGCTCGAAGTCTCCATCTGGAAT
Source organism: Medicago ruthenica (assembly GCA_018208015.1). NCBI lineage: Eukaryota > Viridiplantae > Streptophyta > Magnoliopsida > Fabales > Fabaceae > Medicago > Medicago ruthenica. The sequence continues at coordinate 51,776,203 of CM031377.1, read as the reverse complement.
GTGTCTCCGGATTTCAGCGTTGAGTGGATCCTTTTTCTCTTTCTTCTGCTCCTTTTGTTCAGACTTTTTGAACCTGGAGTCGAGCTCGATCATGTTAGAGTCCAGAATGCTCGCAACAACTTTCTCCTTATCCTTGGAGGATTGTTTTGCTGATGAAGCCGAGTTCTGGCTCTTGTTTGCTTGCAGGAAGCATCTTCTTGCGGCTTCAATATCTCCATGCAGTGTGGCGACAATGTCATTTTTTGCATGGTACTTGAGTTTGAGGTGGGCAGTCGAGCATGCTGCTCCCAGCTCTGCCATCCCTGTTCTTCCTACTATGCAGTTGTAGAAGGAGGGGCGGTCAATAACTAGGAATGAGATCTTGATCATTTTTCTAGCATCTCCCTACTCGAAGGTTACCAGCTGTAACACCCATACTAACGTTAACTAGTATATTAGTATGTGCGTTAATCTGATATTGGATACATTAAAATTTACAATAATTAAAATATACAAACCACTGAATGAGTACAAATAGCTCGTTTACATAAATATCCAAATGTCAGATACAATTACTATTTCATATACATACATAAAAATCTATCAACCTCCTGAGCTTGCCTTGACGAGCATCTGCACACCATCCAGCGTCTTCCTGAAGATCTTCATGAACAACACCTGATAACCTATGGACCTGCACCAGAAGGATAGGGATGAGACATAATGTCTCAGTGAGCTCCTACCCTACCTACTGTTGGCAACCACGGGGGAAACCTAGGGTCGCCGTGCCTACTCTCGGCAATCTTGGGAATACCTATGATCGCCGTCTTTCTCTACATAATTCGCGATCAAGGGGAAACCTAGGATCGCTACATATCTTTATCTTTCTTATACTGTTCATGTTCCTATGCTTACGTGTTTCATACTCTATTCTTATCTTAGTCTTAAGCGTAGTGATCTTGGGGACATCCTATGATCACATCGCGTTCACTAGGAACTAATTTCCATGTCTCGTATTACATATAAAATATACGTATTCATTTCATATTCGTATTCATCTTTTCATATCATAAAGTTAGAAGTTAGCGTTGAACAAACAATGTATTATCTTGGTTCATTTTACGGAGTGCATCCGGGTGGAGTAACCCCGAAGTACATCTCCCATCATACCGGTGAAATTCCTATCATATCAGGCTAACACCGGACTCCTCTTATCTTTGTGTAGGCAACCCTCTCGGTGAAGCCCCATCCGGCATAATCCGGAGCCTGCTGGACACATCTTGCATGTAGACAACCCTCTCGGAGAAGTCCCATCCGGCGAATCCCGGAGCCTGCTGGACATGCTTAAGTCTTTTAACATACGTGTGGACAATCCTCTCGGTAGAGTCCCATCCGGCGAATCCCGGAGTCTGATGAACACGTTTAATATCGTCTTGTAAATTACGTGTGGATAGCCCTTTCGGAGAAATCCCATCCGGCATAATCCGGAGTCTGATGAACACGTTATCATATTCTTTGTCATTAAATTTCTCATCTTCAGTTCATATACATGTCTTATACGTTCATAATCATGTACATATCTAACGCATTCTTAATTAACCATTCTTAATTGCCTAACCTATAATTAGGTCCTTAACTTAAACATTAATTCTCATACTTTAGTACTTGTAAGTACTTCTAATACTTTCTCTAGCCTTGGCATAATAATGCATTCTTAGGGGGAAATAACCTCCCAACACATAACTTATTAACATAGGGTCTTACGCTCATTGTTCTCCTAAGCCTTGCTTGGTGATATGGAAACATTCTATAGCTTAATAATTCTCTCTTGACATCTTAGGGATTGAGTATTCATATCCCATAATACACCTATCCTCATCCTAAGTCAATATGTGCAATTCTGAGGAACAGAGAAATCGGGGGCCGATGTGCAAAAATCGGGGCCCGATTTTTGCCGTAAGTTCCATGGAAATTAAGCCTTGAAATCGGTGGCCGAACCCTCCAAATCGGTGGCCGATTTTGTTATTTGCAGGATTCAATTTCTTGCTTCCTAGGCCAACCAATCCATTCCAAACATACAAACAGCTTATGGGAATAAATTTCCAAAACATATAGGTAGCTAACAACATGATTAACTAAGGGATTTACCAAGCATAAGGAATTGAGCACTAATTATAAACTTATCCAATAAACAACTTAAATATCAAAACTTAACAAGGTGGGTGCTAAAACCCCAAGGGAACTCACCTTGTTTGCTAGCTTCCTTGACAAGCTCTCAATCATCAAACTCTAGCTTAACCCATCTTCTCTTCTCTTGATTCTTCTTCAATTCTCCTTGTTCTTTCCCTTGCTCTAGCCTTCCACTACAAGCTTGCTTGCAATATCTTCCTACATGAGTTTGAATTAAGAGTTGATGGATGTTTGAAGAGGGAGAGGGGCGTGAGAGTTAAGGGAAGAGGGAGGAAGAGAGGCTGATTTTGAGAGAGTGTGAGAGAAGTAAGAAAACACTAATGGAAAATATCTTGCCATTCCTTTGTCTTATAATCCCTCTTTTTGAATTAATTACCAACTTGCCATTACCATTTATTTACTAAATTGCCAAGCTTGCTAAACAAGTTTCCAACACTAATAATTGATACTCATAAGTGGGATAACACACTTACCGTATAAATAACCCATTAACTGACAATTTACCAAACTGTCCTTTGCTTAAAACATCTCCGATACATCGTCTCAATATTAATAATTGTTCGAGTCTTAGGTGGGATGTTACAATCTACCCCCCTTAAAGAAATTTCGTCCTCGAAATTTAGAATCCACTATCATACATGAATTAATCTCACATACTACTTCCTTCATTAGCCAAGACTCCAGTTCTTCTTACTTATCGGAATCCCTTAGATTCCAACTCTATAAGTCTAATGTATTCGACAATCTTTTCATTATCTGAAGTGCTTGATGTGTATTACACTTTTCTTGCATAGTAGAATATGAGGTTATTCGAACCATCGCATCCAACTTGTTAACTATATCTCTGTTTATATACTTCTTGCAAACCCAAACTAGAGTTATCCAATCCTAATACTTGTGCTGAATCTTATAATCTCGTCATAGTTCGCGTAATCTCACTTTGATGACATTGGACGTTCTTATTATCCTCGACGATTCCATTGAATTCTTATATTCGATCTTTGCCTTATACAACGGCATCCTACATATATAATTTTACCATAATTATACCATCCTTTATTGAGGATAAAACTACCGCACTACCTCCATTATGCAAATACAAGGAGGAGGCATCCTGGTGCGTTACTTTCCATAATCTTAATCATTGCTTCCACTACGGAATTCCTCAAGGGCTCGCGAAATCTTACTGATTACCCGTGTTCTGCTTCGATGGATCTATGACGTTACTTATCTTAATAACTTAGGAATCATTCTTCATACTAGGAGTTTGCCAATCTCCCATCGTTCTTGTCACAACTTAATCTCGTTTTCTTATCGTAGCATAAATGTTTTCTACACCGATAATCCCAAACCTATAGGAGTTCAGTCTATGTGATGAGTGACTTAGGTCGTCTCACATGTCATCATATAATATATTTCATAACATACAACTTACATACATAAGCGAGCTCGTGTACACTATACATTATCTCATCTTTGTCCGACTAACGGGACATCATTCTTAACCTTAACATATTTGAGACACTACCACATCAATTGGGAATCTTTTCTTACTCTTATCTCATTTCGTAACATCCGGGATTTGCCTTTCAACTGGCTTGCCAGGCTTGCCCCGCCAATGTTACTCATGTTTATTCTTAAGTATACGACAACCTATAATGCAAATTATGGTTACAAATCACCGGTTTCACAAACTTATTTCTCGTCCAGGACGTCGAATTCAAGATTCTTATTTCCGACAGAAAACTCTACTTGATTGCTACCTATATAGCACACTCAGTCTTTAATCCTTTAGTCACAACCTGAAATTACGCAGCCCTTTTACCGCGGACTACGAATAACTTTTAATCTTCGTAAAAGTTCTCCGTCCTTTTATGGTGAACATCAAGTTCAAAACTTCCGAAATCTTCGGCTAATATAGCTTAACATGACATGGTTACAACATGGAATTAAACTTACTCACCACTGCATTGTCGTTTCTGGTCAAGGCCACTATTCAAATATTTCATTCCTCATGGATTTCGAGGTTTAAAGTATTCATCAACTTAACTCCCATAACTTTCCATTAGAACTCATGATACGCTCAAATCACTTATACTTACTACTATCCTGTATAATAGGAATTAAACACTTAACATCTTCTCATACTTTAAGCCTCAGCTTAGCGTTGATTATCATATCATTCTTGGATTATCACTCCGCTGCGCCACTCTGATTTTAACACTCGAGTTAGCATCGGAGGAAGACTTCACTATTGACACATAAAGTTCCATCGATCAATCATTTTACTCTATCATTTTGTAATCACTGTAACAAATTTGTCTGACGTTACATTTCTCTTGGTCAGCTCTTCATGTATAATTCATCAAACATTGCAGAAACCCGATTGGAAGTATGTTTGAGGCAGCTTAAATTCATGTACATCCATTTGTGGCGACTTCTAAAAACACGTATAGCTTCTGAAGGTTCATACCTTTCATTGAGGTCTTGTTACTATTCTCTCTTGCTTTATCCGTAATGATTTCATATCCATAATCTTCCCGGGACAACTTTGGTCTCGTTAGCTCTATCATGTCCCTTAAGTTACTCTTGAGTTTCTACAGAACAATCCGTCCTGAAAAGTTCCAAACCTTACCGGTTCTCTAAAACGCCCAACATAGGTTGCGTTTCTCCGAGTGCCCGATTAATCGATCTTAAACTTTTGCACATTATCATAATCCATTGGATTCCTCCAGTAGCTCGTTATTGTATTTACAATTCAAGTCTATACCTCATTACTGCTCTTGGAAACTTATCAACACGGGGTTATCTCTTTCTATTCTATAAAATTTGTGGAAGGAACCTCTTCGATGGGGAGCATATAACTCCTTAGCATTAACCTCAATCCTAAACTTTCATGTTCAAGACGATCCTCCGTATAATAAAATCTCAACATAATTTCTTGGCTGAAATCCCGATCATCCTTCAACACTGGTCTACTATAACATTGCGTTATCTTGAACTTGCATTCTTCAACCAATCAAGGAAATTCAATAACGTTCGTCTAATCAAGAGTGTTCAACTTAATTCGTCCATCAGCATAATAAATTCCAGCAACTTATCATTTATTATCCAACCTTCATTAAGTAAAATTCCAGTCCAGCTTATCTTACTTCTAATCTTCTTACCTTTAGGATACATCCAACAATTGATTCACGCTTTGTCCTGCAACGAGTCTTATTGTTACCACTTATTCATCCATCTTAGTTCTTAGGCTGTACATCATCTCCTCTTCTTATTTCACAAATCTGGTTCAGTAGACGAGGCTGATCTGATGGGGGTCAAACTTACTTGTGATTCATACTCAATAACCACACTTGAGTGGATAGTTTCATCTATTCAAATAACTCTCTTAATCCATAATTAATTCTCTTAACTGTCCGGACATTCAAATCTCATCCGATTCAAGTTCGATTCTTCAACCCTGTACTCAGAATTGTTACTTAGTCCACACTTCACTTTAACTTCTCAAACTACGGTTTCCGTCAAGGTTCCACGTCATTCTTTAGAGCATTCCATGATTCCTCAATCCTTATGTCTTCCGCAGACGAGGCATCGTCCAACGATGCGTCCAACTGGGTTAAGGCTCTTCACCTTATCCTTAAATATTTCTGACCTTCCTGAAACTCTACCCTAAACAGACTTAGTCACTTCACTGCTCGATGGCCACCATTTGGCGTTGATTACTTCTTCACTAAATCCGTCTTAGAATTCTGTCACCTTAATCTTCGCCCTTCATACACTTCATTCCTCCTTGGTCACATTCAGCTCTCAGACATTTATCCTAACTGTCATATACTAGATTGAGTTGATCAGGCTCAACTAGATGTGACCTTTAGAACAATATCCGGAACCCAATGGTCCCACTACTTTTATTGAAATTTTAATGACCCAAGGCACGGTCTGAATCGACCTGCTCTGATACCAATTGTAACACCCATACTAACGTTAACTAGTATATTAGTATGTGCGTTAATCTGATATTGGATACATTAAAATTTACAATAATTAAAATATACAAACCACTGAATGAGTACAAATAGCTCGTTTACATAAATATCCAAATGTCAGATACAATTACTATTTCATATACATACATAAAAATCTATCAACCTCCTGAGCTTGCCTTGACGAGCATCTGCACACCATCCAGCGTCTTCCTGAAGATCTTCATGAACAACACCTGATAACCTATGGACCTGCACCAGAAGGATAGGGATGAGACATAATGTCTCAGTGAGCTCCTACCCTACCTACTGTTGGCAACCACGGGGGAAACCTAGGGTCGCCGTGCCTACTCTCGGCAATCTTGGGAATACCTATGATCGCCGTCTTTCTCTACATAATTCGCGATCAAGGGGAAACCTAGGATCGCTACATATCTTTATCTTTCTTATACTGTTCATGTTCCTATGCTTACGTGTTTCATACTCTATTCTTATCTTAGTCTTAAGCGTAGTGATCTTGGGGACATCCTATGATCACATCGCGTTCACTAGGAACTAATTTCCATGTCTCGTATTACATATAAAATATACGTATTCATTTCATATTCGTATTCATCTTTTCATATCATAAAGTTAGAAGTTAGCGTTGAACAAACAATGTATTATCTTGGTTCATTTTACGGAGTGCATCCGGGTGGAGTAACCCCGAAGTACATCTCCCATCATACCGGTGAAATTCCTATCATATCAGGCTAACACCGGACTCCTCTTATCTTTGTGTAGGCAACCCTCTCGGTGAAGCCCCATCCGGCATAATCCGGAGCCTGCTGGACACATCTTGCATGTAGACAACCCTCTCGGAGAAGTCCCATCCGGCGAATCCCGGAGCCTGCTGGACATGCTTAAGTCTTTTAACATACGTGTGGACAATCCTCTCGGTAGAGTCCCATCCGGCGAATCCCGGAGTCTGATGAACACGTTTAATATCGTCTTGTAAATTACGTGTGGATAGCCCTTTCGGAGAAATCCCATCCGGCATAATCCGGAGTCTGATGAACACGTTATCATATTCTTTGTCATTAAATTTCTCATCTTCAGTTCATATACATGTCTTATACGTTCATAATCATGTACATATCTAACGCATTCTTAATTAACCATTCTTAATTGCCTAACCTATAATTAGGTCCTTAACTTAAACATTAATTCTCATACTTTAGTACTTGTAAGTACTTCTAATACTTTCTCTAGCCTTGGCATAATAATGCATTCTTAGGGGGAAATAACCTCCCAACACATAACTTATTAACATAGGGTCTTACGCTCATTGTTCTCCTAAGCCTTGCTTGGTGATATGGAAACATTCTATAGCTTAATAATTCTCTCTTGACATCTTAGGGATTGAGTATTCATATCCCATAATACACCTATCCTCATCCTAAGTCAATATGTGCAATTCTGAGGAACAGAGAAATCGGGGGCCGATGTGCAAAAATCGGGGCCCGATTTTTGCCGTAAGTTCCATGGAAATTAAGCCTTGAAATCGGTGGCCGAACCCTCCAAATCGGTGGCCGATTTTGTTATTTGCAGGATTCAATTTCTTGCTTCCTAGGCCAACCAATCCATTCCAAACATACAAACAGCTTATGGGAATAAATTTCCAAAACATATAGGTAGCTAACAACATGATTAACTAAGGGATTTACCAAGCATAAGGAATTGAGCACTAATTATAAACTTATCCAATAAACAACTTAAATATCAAAACTTAACAAGGTGGGTGCTAAAACCCCAAGGGAACTCACCTTGTTTGCTAGCTTCCTTGACAAGCTCTCAATCATCAAACTCTAGCTTAACCCATCTTCTCTTCTCTTGGTTCTTCTTCAATTCTCCTTGTTCTTTCCCTTGCTCTAGCCTTCCACTACAAGCTTGCTTGCAATATCTTCCTACATGAGTTTGAATTAAGAGTTGATGGATGTTTGAAGAGGGAGAGGGGCGTGAGAGTTAAGGGAAGAGGGAGGAAGAGAGGCTGATTTTGAGAGAGTGTGAGAGAAGTAAGAAAACACTAATGGAAAATATCTTGCCATTCCTTTGTCTTATAATCCCTCTTTTTGAATTAATTACCAACTTGCCATTACCATTTATTTACTAAATTGCCAAGCTTGCTAAACAAGTTTCCAACACTAATAATTGATACTCATAAGTGGGATAACACACTTACCGTATAAATAACCCATTAACTGACAATTTACCAAACTGTCCTTTGCTTAAAACATCTCCGATACATCGTCTCAATATTAATAATTGTTCGAGTCTTAGGTGGGATGTTACACCAGCATTTCCACGTAGCCCCACGGTCTCGTTGAGGACCCGTTGAACCCGTAGAGTTCGGATCCAACGTAAGAGGAGAGGTTTTTCTCCGTTAGCTGGAGAGTTTTGAATAGCCCTGTGTACATGATGTTGCAAGAGGCCCATGTGTCAATTAGGACTATGCGAACATCAAAGTTGACCATGTACGCATGGACGAGCAAGGGTATGGATGACTTTGGGGCTCCGCCGGGCAACTTATGGTCATAAAAGGCCAACGATGGCCGCCCCCAGACTGTTTGTTAGGGAGGACCAGTTGGTTGACGCTCATCAGCTCTTTGAACTTCCTTTTCATGCTTCCCCGGTGAAGTTCGTTATTCCGCTAGTAATCACGTTGACGGTGGGGAATTGTTCCTAGGCGCATGTGTAAGGATTTACTTTGACGTGCTTTGGGAATTCATCAAGCTGTTTGACACACATGGCAATGACGACATCTTGATTGTTGCCAAGCGATTTTGTCGACGGTCTTTCTTTTCGGTGAAACATTCTTGGTGAATTGCTTCAGCCAATCTCGTTGTATGAGGATTTTGATAGCACCCTTGAGATGGATGCAATCGTCAGTGTTGTGCCCGTTGCACTTGTGGAACCGACAATATTTAGTCTTGTCAGTCCCTTTCTTCTCCTGGGTAGGAGGTTTGGGATATTTTATTCCGGCCTCTTTCAGATCGGCGGATGCGATCTCAGCCAGAATTTTCTCTCTGGACATCGCAAGGGGTGTATATTTAGCGAAGCGACCGATGGGTCCTTTTCTTTCACGAGCAGGCTTGCCTTCCTTCTTTTTCTCCTGGAAGGGCTTTTTGGAAGATTCCGCTACATGAGCTTCCTTCGTGGTTTTGTTCAGATTATCAGCGTACAACTGCTCCTCGTACCTGATGTAAGTTTTTGCGATCACTAGGAACTCGTTCAGAGACCTTAGATGATCGAGCTGAACAGTTTTCTTCATGTTAGTGTTGGGGCGAAGCCCTTTCTCGACGTGATACTTCTTCATTGTCTCGTCAGTACCTCTAACTTGAACAACTTCTTTGTTGAACCTCTCGATGTAGTCTTAAAGAGGCTTGTTTTTTCCCTGGACAATGGCTTCAAGGGACGCCACAGTTTTGGGTTGGGTCCTCGAAGCTGTGAAGTGAGCAGTGAATTCGTGGCACATGTCATCCCAGGAATCGATGGAATTCTTCCTGAAATTTTTGTACCAAGTCATGGTGATGAAGAGCTTGTATTTTACTGCGCCCCGCACCTCTCTGTAGGTGAGGACAACTTCAATGTTCTCGATATGCTCGTCAGAGTCAGTTGTTCCATCGTACGATCTTTTTCAATCCCTGGGGGATGCGAGCTTCTCTGATGCGCCTTGTGAAAGGGCCATATGTCTACGATTGTCATTAGAGTATGATGAAGACCACGAGCGTCTGTTGCGCCTAGGCGGGGTCCTTTGTTCATGAGATCGTCTAGAAGATCCCCTGTTGGGCGATCTTTGGCTTGGAGATCTCACGCTCACAAAGTGCCTGGGAGATCTTGACCTTGACGGGAGAGGACTCTTTCCCCTTTTGATACGTGGTGGGGAACGATGTCTGTTGGGAGGCGATGGCTGCTTCCTCGGACGATCTTTTTCAATGTCCATGAGGCGACGGTTCTGCTCCTCGCTAATCAATGTGTGACATTGTACCGTGCGGAGTAGGTTGTTGAGCATGGCATCAGTAGGAGATATGTTATTCGCCTCCTCGTCAGGTCTTGAGGGACCAAGAAGGGGCTGCTCCTGTATAGGTATCACTATTTGAGGAATCTGCTGGGAGTTTTTCTCTCTGGGGCTATCAGCAGGAGACGTTGTAGAGGTTTGTCTGTCGCGATAGACACGGTGGACTTCACTCTTGACATGGAAACTGGCACCTTGGTAGTCATCGTATACATAATTAGTTTGAAAGCTTTGGTTTTTTGTTAGTTAAAAAACAGGGAGAGCTTATATCTCCCACAGATGGCGCCACTGATCGTACCTGATCAGAAATGGACTACCAGAGCAGTTGTATGCTTCTTGCAGTTGACTGGAACGGCGGGGGGGGGGGGGGGGGGGGGGGTGGTGTGTACCTGTAGACACTCTGATGCTCAAGTCAGTATTGACTCAGAATGGGGGATGAGAGAGTAAGGAGATTCTAACCTTGGGGACTGCTAAGAGTCCCCTTTATATAGAGAGTGGAGGTTGCAGGGCCCTTGTCTGGCACACATAGGGCTCGGCGGTTACGGAGTTGTAGGAATCGTAACCGCCGAGTGAGATTCGCGAGAGACATAGAGGGAGACGTTACCAAACATTTGAACGGGTCTCTGTTTGCTCCGAGCACCCCCCTAGTGGGGAGGAGGTGTGTTGCGAGTAATTTGTCCAAATGCTGGATTTGGTTCATTTTGTATTGGACCTATGTAAATGGGCCTTTGAGCATTTGCTCGGTCCAGAACAACAGGTATGAGTTAATTTGATTGAACATGGTATATATGTATTCGGTTATAGTTTGATATATAAGGCATGTCTGAATGGTGGCTAAGGGTTTCACTTATGGCATAGGCTACTCGGAGACATTTTTCTCCTGTTTAAAAATTGAACCATGTCATAATACTTTATCGCTTGATGTCAACCTATATTGGCCTATGTTGATTCCTCATGCTTCAAACGATTGACGCTAAGCGAGAAATTTTGTCCCTCAGTTGTGGGCTCCATAACATTTCCAATAGAGCGTTAGGTACAATTGTGTTTGGGATTAAACTACTCTAAGAAATACCTAAAATTAAAATTAAAAGCATAAAGCTAAGATAAATAGATAAATTGCACAAAAAAAAAAAACTTGTTTGATTGATTATATGTGTTATTTACAATGTATGAACAAAGTATTTACTGTGTAACTATTGCCTACTAGCCAAATGACGTGATCTACAATGCTTAATCCTCCATTCGACTAGTTTCACAAGTAGTGCATGATAACTCCCATTCTAGTTGGGTTGTGGCGCCCCATGTTTGGCTTCAATCTCCTCTCCTTGACATGATCCGTTGACAAGGTCCTTGGTGCATAGCTCCACTAGAGAGCTTTTCTTTTCCCTCACTTCTCAAAGTGGTTCTAAGAACAATATGGTAGATAATCTCATTTAGGTCGTTAAAATATTCGCACTGTGATCAACATACAATCCTTTGATATTCACCATGCATGTGAGGAGGGATTGTAGTGGGTAGTGTGTGTGTTGATGGTGCAACATACATCGCAAGGACCGTCATAGTAAAGTATATCCCGTCGTGGCTTATATGTACGAGGGTAGAATATAAAAGTGATGATAAAATTGTCATTAAATAATTATAAAGTTAATTAAACTAAAGAATCCATCTCATACCTCCTAACATGGAAGGGAAGCAAAATAGAGAAATGTAATGGAATGTGATAGAAAGAATACCATTATGTTCCATTCCATCCTATTTTAATATATCCAAATAATGGAAAACTATGTTATTCCATTCTATCTCACTCCATCAATTCAAATATAGTCTACAGGAAGCTCAAAACATTTACAAGCTAAATGGAATGGAAATAAGTGTTGTGAAATAGATTATAATTTTTTTATTCTATTTTTACTCTTACTTAAAATAAATTCTATATTGTCCATAAATTCTAACTTAATTGATAAAAATGCTAAAATTATTAGGTTGAACGTCATGATTGAAATTCAAACCCCGACTCTACCACTCGTATGTGTGAGTTTTCAATAAATAATTAAGGTAACATATATGACGTAAGTCCTACTTTGAATACACATTTTAGATAGAAATAACTAACTTGGGAAATCCAAAGAAGGCTTTATAGTACGTTCATTACAAAAGATTTCTAGATCCCAATAGGCCAAATGTCAAATAGCCGCCAAAAAGCATAAGCCCGAAAACACAATATGTGCCACGGCCACACCTTCGTAACTTCAAATACCAGGATTCGTTATAGTCCCTCATGTGATATTCCAACCACCCCATGAATCGAGTCATGAAGGGTATAACGTATCATTGTATATTCAAGTTTTTTAATGAATTAACAGATTTAAGTTAAGAGACCAAAATGACACATTTTGAACTTTAAAGGATCTGAATATACCTTAAAATTACGTTCACGGACCAAAAAATATATTTAAGCTTATTATTTTATTTGTACTGTATATAAATGGACTAATTCGTATAAATATGTTCGCAAATTGCAATATTTTGACTAGGCAGATGTATATTAATTTCTAGATAATCTCAAGATTCCTTCTACGACTAAAAACAAAATAAAACTACAAAAAAACAACTTTAAAAAAGAATAATAAAGTGATTTTTCTATTTGGATTGACTAGGCAAGGGCATATTGTAAAACCCTTTAAAAGTTATCAAATCTCAAACCTAACAATCCACACCACCAAGCAAATTAAAGATAAGTGTCAACATAGATAATATTGAGATGGAGGAAGCACTCATTTTTGCTCCATCTTTACCAGTACCAAATGTTCAAGAAATGGTGAAGACGAATCCTTTGCAAGTTCCAACAAAATATGTGAGGAACGAAGAAGAAATGGAAAAAGTAAACTACATGCCTCAACTTTCTTCTGAGATTCCTGTCATTGATTTTACAATGCTTTCAAATGGGAGCATGGAGGAGTTGCTGAAACTTGAGATTGCATGCAAGGACTGGGGTTTCTTTCAGGTAATTCATCAACTATAGAATTGTGAGGTACACAGAAATGTACAAACAAAAACATGTAATTTTTGCCTATTTAATATGTCTAACTTTTTATATAATGTTACTAAAATATCTTTTGTGCATACACCTACCTAACTATATTTCATCTTCTAAAACAAATAATTGGTACTACTAAATAGTATATATAGAAGAAAAAATAATGAATATATCTGGTAATTTAAAATGAGACTTTTATTTAACTACACCTTTTTATTCTAAAAGATTCTTATAATTAGAGACAAAGATAAGAAAGAATATATTGTACACACCTAAAATTGATGATTGTAATGATAATACTAGTAATACATAGTAATAAAAAATAGTAATTTATACTATATATATATATAAAAAATAGCCCCTTTTGGGAGGATTTTGGGCTGATTTTTTTGTTATTTCAATTATACCCTTAAACAAATTTTTTTATAATAATGATATATTGTTGATGCTATTAAAAAAGATAAGAATTTTTTTATTTTTTGAGGGAAAAAGGTAAGAATTTTTATTATATTTGTTATTTTATTGTTGTCATTGAAAAAGATAAATATCTTTTATTACATTTGAAAGTCACAAATATCTATATCTACTATATATATACTTATAATTTAAATATATATATATATATATATATAATATCATTTATTATTTACACGCAAATTTCTATTAAATATCATTGACAATCTACACGCGTTAGCGCAATAAAAAGAGCAGAAACACGGGCATGAGCACGTGAGTGCCCGTCTTTTCGCTAGTAATAATAAAGATTTTAAGTCGCCGTTGCTATCATAATACAATTCTTAATCTTGTAAGAAATAACAGAAAAAACTAGGGATCCAGCTTTGTTGGAAATTAAGAAAGTTCAACATAGAAGGGAACATGGATAACAAAAGTGTTTATAAGTGGTGGAGAGTTTTAGCTCATTGGTCCGAATTTTTGGCCTCCACACTTAAGAACACCAACTAGTCAACTACTATGCCACACTCTAAACAGTTATATGTGCAATAATCCAACTTGTATCAAAGGCAGGTCTATTAAAAAAAGTAATGAATTGGGCGTGACACTCAAAAACCTCGTAAAAATAAAAATGTCTAGAAGTTACAAGTAGGTCTAACCAATTCACATTAATGCATTGACATATTTCTGAAATTAAATTCCATTTTGTTTGGTTCATAATCAAGTGCTTTATAAGATTTCAATATATGTCTTTGCAGATGGTGAATCATGGTGTGCAAAATGACCTTATACAGAGAATGAGGGATGCATCAAATGGGTTTTTTGAACTTCCAATAGAAGAGAAGGAAAAGTATGCAATGCTCTCAAACGACATACAAGGATATGGGCATGCATATGTGGTTTCTGAGGAGCAAACACTTGATTGGTCAGACGTACTATTTTTAATCATTTATCCCAACCGGTATAGGAAGCTTCAGTTTTGGCCAAAAACCTCACATGGATTCAAGTACACACTTTTGACATTTTCAATCTAGAATTAAATATCATTTTAGTCTCTACATATATAAAGTTTCTGCTAACTGTTCTTTAATAGTTAGTTATTTAATATGTACATATATTTAAATTTTGAAACAATATATGTACATTTTGTGATTTTGATAAAACTCATTTGCTAATGCAGAGAGATAATAGAGGCATATTCAAGTGAAGTGAAACGAGTTGGTGAGGAACTTCTAAGTTTTTTGTCTATTATTATGGGGTTGGAGAAGCATGCTCTTGCTGGACTGCATAAAGAATTAATTCAAGGTTTACGTGTGAACTATTACCCTCCTTGCAACACCCCTGAGCAAGTATTGGGTTTGAGTCCACACTCTGATACAACCACCATTACCTTACTTATTCAAGATGATGATGTGCTTGGATTAGAAATCAGAAACAAAGGATATTGGGTACCGGTTAAACCAATATCAGATGCTCTAGTTGTCAATGTTGGAGATGTCATAGAGGTAATGTTGTTTTGTCTTAACCCTAAGGTTTTTAGGAAAAAGGGGTCATGGTAATTCGGGATTCAAATGAGAGGTAAGTAAACTTTAACAAAGAATTGTTCGAAAGTACATTCAAACTCCGGTACTTTCAAACGATTCATTCTTAAATGAAACTAATTATACTCATCAATCACTTATGTCCAAACACTAGTTTTTATAAACAACTTTTTTTATTATAAAAAAATAAATAAATTAAATTAGGTCCGACACATCATCGACGGTCGAAGAGAAAGACAAATCTCTACAACATTTTAATATGAAAAGTCAAACTTACTTTGTCAACCTATGTAGCGCTGACACTTTAGGGATAAGGCATGTGAGGTATTTCATACGTGCTTGTGTCCGACCCTGTTATATATGTGTGTGTTTTTGCATTCCGTCACTATTTTTTTTAAATGTATGATCAATGTCTAAATGTTCATGTCGATGTCATGTCTAGTTATTGTATCTTAATTAATGCTTCATAGATGTCATGCTCAATTCGCACATTGTTAACATAAAGCTTAAAAAGAAAGTAACACCAAGGGATAAAGTGACTTAATTAATTCTCTTAAAAATAAGTGACTTAATTTATGCCTTTTTGAATGTGAGCAGATATTGAGTAATGGAAAATACAAAAGTGTAGAACACAGAGTAATGACAAATCAGAACAAAAGAAGGATTTCTTATGCATCATTTTTGTTCCCTCGAGATGATGTTGAAGTTCAGCCCTTTGATCATATGATAGATGCTCAAAACCCCAAGATGTACCAGAAAGTCAAGTATGGAGATTATTTGAGGCATTCCTTAAAGAGAAAAATGGATCGAAAAACACACACCGATGTGGCAAAGATAAAGGAACATGTAATAGAGAAATAACAAATCAAAGAAAACAAGGAAAAAGATGAAGATTCCGTGATTGTCTGCTAGTTAATAGTGCATATTTTCTGTTTTTTTAAGGAATTTTCTGTTTTATTTTATTGTATGTTTTGCTTCTGTTTCCTAAAATCTCTATGTGTACTCTCTCTATTTAAAACAGTTTTAGATTGATGAATAAAGCAAAACAACATTACCCTAAAACTTTTCTACAAGGTATCACAAGCTATAGGTTTTAAGGTTCTAATATAAAGTGGTCTAAAATATAACCCGTTTCGCAAACCAATCCTTTTCATAACCCGTTTTTCCATCACCATAATGCCACATAACACGTTGAATACAACGACAACCGCACAAGATCTGCAGCTGCAGACGGCATTGACAATGGTGATCCTAGTGATGATGAATTTGAAGTGGTCGAAAACAACACCAGCAGATGCGAACTGATTGTTACCAACAAAGAACACCATCAGGCCAGGTCGCGATTGCAGAAATATTATGGCCATTAAGAATCTTATAATTCTCTCAAGGTCGAGGTTCAATGTCTCATTGGAAAAAATTACTTGTAGTAGTTCCAAATCGAAAGATTGATACTAGGCAGCAAAGGAAAAATGATTTTCATACTGACTATGTTCCGGAACCTGCAACAGATCCAAATTACATGTCCGGAAAATCTAAAAACTCTTTAATTATTGTCTGCCTAATTAATTCGAAGGAGACAGGTATTGAAAACCCTTGATGCTTCTCCCTACAATAAAATAAGTCTGGGATTTTGTAAAAGACATCAATAAAAGTTACCAACTTTTAGAGACTTTCAAGTTTTCATCAAACATAATAACATCTAAGAAGTAATCGATTTCACAATATTCACACTATAGCGAAAAATAATAAAGCCAGATTGATTGGTATGCAAACAAAGCTCTCAGAACATCAAATTGCATAGTAAAACAACAGAAAGAAAGAAAAATTGGAAACTATAGTCATGCATCAAGTGGTAACTAAAAAATATGGAATACTAACTATAGTCATCCTAGAATAAAAAGATAAGCCTATGTGGTAGAAAAAAAAGGAAGAGTGCTTTACCTATTTGTTGAACAATCCCAGAAAATTGATGAACAAGCCCATAACATTTTGAGCAAAATCAGACGACTACCACACTATCGAATTCGTCTTTCAACGTAAACATCGCTTTCAATATCCCATCTTCGCTGTGATCACATTATCTCCAACCAGAACTTCTTCATCTAGCTTCGTTCTTCTTTGTCTTTTTCAGCAAAAGAAGCCCTTTGGTTTTGGTTTCTTTATTTTTCACCTTCTATTTTAATGCCTAAACTAAAATATTTACATACATAGATAGCTAAGGTGACACTGAGAATATAAGTTAACTACAGTTTAGACAAAAAATAAAAACTAACTTGTATTAAGAGATTTAAGTTAAGAGACCAAAATGACTCATTTTAAAGTTAAAGGACCAAAAAAAACCTTAAAAATACATCAAGCGACCAAAAAAATATTTAAGACAATTATTTTATGTTTACTGTATATGATGGTTCCATTTTGTTCGTTGCAAAACATAACAGCAGTCCATTACCATAGCACATGAAAAGGCAATAAGACTATATGAGATTAATTTTGTATAAACCACAAAATATGTTTGCAAATTGCATTATTTTGCTTTCTCTACTTGGCCTAACTTTGTTCACATCCCAGCTTACCTAAACAGTTGAAGTTTATTTAATTTGGAAACTCCAATCCAAGGCATAGATTCGATAGATGCAAAGCAATGTAGATAAAAGTGCACTAAAGTGATTTTTCTATTTGGATCGACTAGGCAGAGGTATATTTATTTCTAGAAAAAATCTCAAGATTCCCTCTACTAAGAAACAAAAAAAACTTAACACATAACCCTTTAAAAGTTCTCAAATCTCAAAGCTAACAATCTGCACCACCAAACAAATTAGAGATGAGTGTCAACATGGAGGAAGCACCAACTTTTGCTCCATCTTTACCAGTACCAAATGTTCAAGAAATGGTGAAAAAGAAACCTTTGCAAGTTCCTAAAAGATACATGAGGAGTCTAGAAGAAATGGAGAAAGTATATTACACGCCTCACCTTTCAACGGAGATTCCTATCTGTTGTTATTGACTTCAAAATTTGGGATTTTGAAGAAGCTAAAAATCGTGACACGATTTTGGCATCGTGACACGATTTTGGAGGCAGGGAGCATGGCGTTTTCTGGGCTAAAATCGTGACACAATTTTGTGCAACCGTGACACGATTTGTGGATAAGATTTGTGTACCTTGGGTCGTACGCAAGGAATCGTGACACGATTAGGATAATCGTGACACGATTGTGTCAGTTGCAGGCTACTATTTAAGCTTTCCAGTTCAGATTTTTGGAGGAGAGGCTTAGAGAGAGAAACTTGGAGAACAAATGAGGTAACTTTAGGGTTGAGTGTCTTTGTTGAGAGTGATTCTCTTGGGTTGGGAAACATTATAATTAATCATCTTGGGTAGTGAGATTTCATAATTGGAAGGATCAAAAAGCTTCCTTTTATGTTTATCTCTTAGGATTCTTTGTGAGTGTGGGTGATTGAAAAATGGGTAGAAATTAGCGTTTGTTCTTGTGAGGCTAATTTCTTGTAACTCATTTGTATCATTTTCATCTTAGTGGATTGGAGAGCTGCTCTCTCCCCCAGAGTAGGTCATATTGGACCGAACAGGGTAAACAATCTTTAGTGTGTTTGTTTCCTTACTTTTATTTCTTTGTTTATGCTTGTGGTGTTGTTTTACACTAGGACTTAAGTCTGTTTTTTGTTGTTGTTACTTGAGGCTCTTTAGCTCATTGATTACCTACTTCCTTTGCTCCACACATCTTTGTTTTTCATTGGTGTGATTTTGTAAGAATTCACAACAATTGGCGCCCACCGTGGGGCAAAGGTGTAAATTGGTAAAGTTGGTATCATGGGTTCAAAGTGGGACATCGAGAAGTTCACCGGAAGTAATGATTTTGGGTTGTGGAAAGTTAATATGCAAGCAGTTTTGACACAACAAAAGTGTGTAAAGGCATTAAAGGGTGAAGCGGCTATGCCAACGAATTGGACACAAGCGAAGAAGCGTGAGATGATAGACAAGACAAATAGTGCCATTGTTTTATGTCTCGAAGATAAGGTTTTAAGGGATGTCACGAGGGAAGCTACCGCGACATCGATGTGGGCTAAGTTGGAGTCATTGTACATGACGAAATTTTTGGCTCATAGGCAACTTTTGAAACAACAACTCTACTCATTCAAGCTGGTGGAGTCTAAATCAATCTCGGAGCAGTTGACGAAATTTAACAAAATTCTTGATGATTTGGCCAACATTGAAGTTAATATGGAAGATGAAGATAAGGCTTTGTTGCTACTTTGTTCATTACCAAATTCTTGTTGATTTATGGTAAGGAGGGCACCACTACTTTGGAGGAGGTCCAAGCGGCTTTGAGAACCAAAGAATTGATAAAGTTCAAGGACTTGAAGGTTGATGAGGGTGGTGAAGGCTTGAATGTTGCAAGAGGGAGGAGTGAGCATAGAGGAAAAGGCAAGGGGAAGTCGAGGTCTAAGTCTAAGTCCAAGGGGTTTGACAAATCAAAGTTACAATGCTTTGGTTGTCATAAGATCGGTCACTTCAAGAAGGATTATCCTGAAAAGGGGGGCAATGGTAGTTCTTCCGTTCAAGTTGCGGTGGCGTCGATGAAGATAGTTATGAGAGTGCGGGTGCATTAGTGGTCACAAGTTGGGAACCGGAGAAGAGCTGAGTTATGGACTCGGGGTGCTCCTATCACATGTGCCCTAGGAAGGAATATTTTGAGACTTTGACTCTAAAAGAAGGAGGAGTTGTTCGACTCGAAAATAACAAAGCTTGCAAAGTCCAAGGCATGGGCACTGTTAGTCTAAAGATGTTTGATGGCTGTGAATTCCTTCTAAGGGATGTGAGGTTTGTTCCTGAACTTAAGCAAAATTTAATTTCCCTTAGCATGTTTGATAGTCTAGGTTATTGCACTAGAATTGAGCATGGGGTTTGTAAAATTTCGCATGGTGCATTAATTATTGTTAAAGGGTCTAAGATGATTGGTTTATACATTTTAGATGGTTCCATTGTAATTGGTCATGCATCGGTGGCTAGTGTAGCAGCTCATAATAATTCTAAATTGTGGCATTTGAGATTGGGGCATGTTAGTGAAAGAGGTTTAGTGGAACTATCTAAACAAGGTTTGCTAGGAAAAGATAAATTGGACAAGCTAGAATTTTGTGAGCATTTCATACTAGGCAAGCAACATAGAGTAAAGTTTGGAAGTGGTATGCATCATTCTAGTAGGCCCTTTTAGTATGTGCACTCGGATCTTTGGGGTCCTTCTAAAACACTTACTCATGGGGGAGGTTCATATTCTCTTTCCATTATTGATGATTATTCTAGAAGGGTATAGGTCTTTGTTTTGAAAAACAAAAGTGACACCTTTGAAAAGTTTAAGGAATGACATACTCTTATAGAAAATCAAATGGGAACTAAACTGAAGGGTTTGAGAACTGATAATGGCCTGGAGATTGTTTCAGAGCAGTTTAATGAGTTTTGCAGGTTGAAAGGAATTAAGAGGCACATAACCGTACCAAGAACACCGCAACAAAATGGTCTTGTTGAATGGATGAATAGGACCCTTTTGGAGTGGGTAAGGTGCATGCTTCTAGGAGCTGGGTTACCAAAGAGTTTCTGGGGTGAAGCAGTGACAACTGCTGCTTATTTGATCAACATATGTCCATCATCAGGAATAGACTTCAAGACACCTATGGAAGTATGGAATGGGAAATCGGCAGACTACTCATCTTTGAAGGTTTTCGGAGCCTTGGCATATGCGCATATCAAGCAAGACAAACTTGAAGCTAGGTCTGTGAAATGTGTCTTCATTGGTTATCAAGAAGGTGTGAAGGGTTACAAGTTGTGGAAATTGGAATCTGGTGGAGGATCAAGAGTCTTAATTAGTAGGGATGTTAACTTTGATGAGACCCGTATGGGGATGAAGTGTAAAGACCTAGAGACATTAGTACCAAAAACAAGTGTGGAGGAAACTCAGTTTGAGGTGGAGCTTCCAAATGAAGAGAAAGAAGATGTGGAGGATGAAGCTCCGGCATTGGATACAAGTGAAACTCAACCTGTGGTGGATCCTGATTATCTATTGGCAAGAGATAGAGAAAGACAGACCATTACAGCACCTAGAAGATATGGTTATGCAGACTTGGTGTGTTATGCTCTAAATGCGGCTGAAGAATTGCAAGACTCGGAGCCAAGAAACTTCAAGGAGGCATTTGAGAGCAAAGAAAGCAAGTTTTGGTTGAAGGCGGTGAATGAGGAGATGGATTCATTGAAGAAAAACCAAACTTGGAAACTTGTGAAGCTACCTAAACACCAAAGGGTAGTGGGATGTAAGTGGATCTTCAAGAAAAAGGAAGGTATTCCAGGAGGTGAAGGTCCTAGGTACAAAGCAAGACTTGTGGCGAAAGGTTTCACTCAAGTGGAGGGGATTGACTACAATGAGATCTTCTCACCGGTGGTGAAACATTGTTCCATAAGGATACTTATGGCTATTGTGAATCAATTCAACCTTGATTTGGAACAAATGGATGTAAAGACCGCTTTCTTACATGGTGACCTTGAAGAGACAATCTACATGGAGCAACCAGAAGGTTTTGTGGAGGACAAGTCTAAGGTGTGTCTTTTGAAGAAATCTTTGTATGCGTTGAAGCAAAGCCCTAGGCAATGGTATCGTCGGTTTGATGAATTTCTTTTGAAGACCGGCTTTCTGAGAAGTGGGTATGATTCTTGTGTGTAAATTTTAAGGAGGGATGAGAAAGTCATTCTCTACCTTCTTCTATATGTGGATGATATCTTGATGGCAAGCTCTAGCAAGGATGAGATTGTGAAGCTCAAAGAAAAGTTAAATGGTGAATTTGAGATGAAAGATCTTGGTCCGGCAAAGAAAGTTCTTGGAATTGATATCTTGAGGAATTGTGACAAAGGAAAACTTTTCTTATCTCAACTTAGTTATGTGAAGAAGGTGGTGGAGCATTTTTGAATGACCAACTCTAAACTCTTTAGCACTCCCTTGGGTCACCACACAAAGTTGTTCATAAAACAATGTCCTCAATCCGAGGATGAGAAGAAGATGATGGAGAGTACTCCCTATGCTAGTGGGGTTGGAAGCATCATGTATGGAATGGTTTGTAGTAGACCAGACTTAGCTTATGCGGTTAGCATTGTGAGTCGGTTTATGGCAAATTCGGGAATTTTTCATTGGCAAGCTTTGGAGTGGGTGTTGAGGTATTTGAATAGATCTTTGAAGGGCGGTTTGAAGTATATAAATGCAGCTAAAGAGAAGGACGCTTTGGAGGGGTATGTACATGCAGACTATGCGGGCAATAAGGACACTAGAAAATCTTTATCGGGTTTTGTGTTTACTCTTTATGGCACGACTATTAGTTGGAAATCAAATCAACAATCCGTGTTGGCATTATCTACAACTCAAGCGGAGTACATTGCCCTTGTTGAAGAGGTGAAGGAGGCCATATGGTTGAAAGGTATGATTAGTGAGTTATGAATTACTCAAGAATGTGTAAAGATACATTGTGATAGCCAAAGTGTCATTCACTTGGCGAATCATCAAGTGTATCATGAGAGGACAAAGCACATTGACATTCATTTGCACTTTGTGAGAGACATGATTGAATCAAAGGAGATTGTGGTGGAGAAAGTTGCATCAGGAAGAGAATCTGGCGGATGTGTTTACCAAGTCATTACCTATATCAAGGTTTAAGCATTGCTTGGACTTGATCAATTTTATTGAAGAGTAATTCCAGATTGGAGAGAGCAGCATAGTGGTTGATGGTTAAATTGACATCATCACCAATTTTTTGTCAAGGTGGAGAATGTTGTTATTGACTTCAAAATTTGGGATTCTGAAGAAGCTCAAAATCGTGACACGATTTTGGCATCGTGACACGATTTTGGAGGCAGGGAGCATGGTGTTTTCTGGGCTAAAATCGTGACACGATTTTGTGCAACCGTGACAAGATTTGTGTACCTTGGGTCGTACGTAAGGAATCGTGACACGATTGTGTCAGTTGGCAAGCTACTATTTAAGCTTTTCAGTTCAGATTTTTGGAGGAGAGGCTTAGAGAGAGAAACTTGGAAAACAAAGGTGGTAACTTTAGGGTTGAGTGTCTTTGTTAAGAGTGATTCTCTTAGGTTGGGAAACATTGTAATCATCTTGGGTAGTGACATTTCATAATTGGAAGGATCAAAAAGCTTCCTTTTGTGTTTATCTCTTATGATTCATTGTGAGTGTGGGTGATTGAAAAATGGGTAGAAATTAGGGTTTGTTCTTGTGAGGCTAACTTCTTGTAACTCATTTGTATCATTTTCATCTTAGTGGATTGGAGAGCTGCTCTCTCCCCCAGAGTAGGTCATATTGGATCGAACTGGGTAAACAATCTTTGGTGTGTTTATTTCCTTACTTTTATTGCTTTGTTTATGCTTGTGGTGCTGTTTTACACTAGGACTTAGGTCTGTTTGTAGTTGTTGTTGCTTGAGGCTCTTTAGCTCATTGATTAGCACTTCCTTTGCTCCACACATCTTTGTTTTTCTTTGGTGTGATTTTGTTAGAAATCACAACACTATCATTTATTTAACATGCTTTCAAATAGGAACATGGAGGAGTTACTAAAACTTAAGATATCATGCAAGGACTAGGGTTTCTTTCAGGTAATTCCTCAAATTATAGAATTGTGAGTTATAACACAAAAATATACAAACAGAAACACGTAATAACTTGGTCCCCTTTTTGTCATTTTCACGTAGTGCATTCAATATATTACTAAAATACTCTTCGTATCTGTATGCAACTCAAAATCTTCGTCTCCAAAGAAAAATTAGTAAAATTAATAAGAGATATATTCGAAGAAAAAATCTAGTAATTTAAAATAAAATGTATACTTGGTAATTTAAAATCTAGTAATTGCAGCTGCAATGTGACGCCATTCTTTATAATGCAGAAAATTGTAGTAAAAACAATTGATGCAGCTTTAATTGTGTCATGTTGTAGTTGTGGAGACGTCAAAAATATTCCAATAACAAAGTATATAGCCTGCACAGAACCATATAGCCTGCACACACAAGAGAACAAAACAAAACTGCAGAGTACAGCACACTTGCAAACCAGAAACGAAAAGAGAAATCCAGGACATCAGTCACAAACTTGACAGTCTTCAGACTCAGCATCAGAAGTTGCTTAGTCTTCATTAGACACAACATCAGATGCTGCTCAGTTGATGTGTGCCTCAGGCACATTCAGAACCTTCTTCCCAGCAATCTGCTTCTCAAGATCAGCAATTCTCTTCTGAACACAGGGCATGGTATCATGCTTAACAACATTTTCAGACTCACAAGAAATTAGTGCCTTCTGAACAGGAGCAGGAACCAACACTTTGCTCCAGACTTTAGATGGTCCAGCACCAGAACTCTTCTGTCCTACAGGAATGGGCTTGCTGTCAGCAGCAACAGCCTTTCCTTTCCCTTTGTTCAGCCTCTAAGCAACACTTGCACACTTTGGTCTCCATTCTTTCTTGATCTTGCTTTTGTTCACAGCTGGTTCCACTTTTCTGTGGTGAAAATGCTTGGGATATCCATGCAGTTGGTAACAAAAAGGTTTAATGTGTCCCTTTTTACCACAATGATGACATACCCAAGGATGAGAAGCTTTCTTGTCTTTAGAATCCTGAGGTTTGTTCTTAGGTTTCCTCATCAGTGGAACATGAGTAGCAGCAGGTATGAGCCTCTTAGCAGGATTTTGCTGTTTGATGCTCAGATTCTTATCAACAAACCCTATGTCATTTGGCTTCCCTTGATTCTGACTCTCTAGTATTTCTTCTAGCACATCAGTAGCAGAGTTCATCATTCTGACTTGCTTCTTCATATGATCAAGTTGAAAGTTCAGTTGGGTTACCTCATCTTTGAGATCAGAAATCTGTGCTAGATGATCACTTCTTTCAGCCTGAAGTTGACTTATAGTCTTCTTCTGATTTTCTAGTTCCTTGCACACTTCTTCAGTTCTGATGTATAGTTCTTTGACATTAGGTCTTGGCTTTCTGTCCAATCTCTTCAAATTTTTATCAAATTGCCTGATGCTTTCTTCAGTATCACATTGAACAACTTCCTTATCCATTCTTGCCAGAAAAACCTTCCCTGGAGCTCACCCAAATACAGGCAGGGTGCCTGCTCTGTTGCCAATTGAAATTCTGGCAAGTACTGGTTCTGAACTAAAAAACAGAGTCTGAAAAACTATAGTTCAGAAGCAGAAAATAAAACAGACAGAAGATAAAGAACACAGTTATTTGTTAACCCAGTTCGGTGCAAACTTCACCTACATTTGGAGGATACCAATCCAGGAAGGAAATCCCCTAAGTAGTATTAATTCTAAGACTCAAGTCACAGCCCCTGTTTTTCCAACCTTATCACTTAATCACTACCCGTATAGACTTCTACCTAGAAACTCCTAAGTATAAGAACCCACTTACTTCCCAATCAAGTAATCACATCCCAGTGATTATCAGACACTTAAAAACAAAAAAATTACGAAGACAACCTTCAAAACATCAAAGACATCACTTGTGCTTAAAAGCTTTAAGTGAATTACAACTCAAAAACACTAAACCAACTCTAACAGATGAGTGGTGTACAAAGACAGAGCAACAGCTCACAGACTCAAAAACACTAAGACTCTTTTAAGTATAACTTCTGGTTTTTCCTCGTATCGTCTTCAATAGCAACGTGCTCCTTAAATAGCTTCAACATCAACCATAATTCTGAACCAAATCTTCAAAGATATAATCCCAGATTTATTTTAAAAGCAAATAGAAGCTCTTATTTATTCAGAAATATATTTTCCAAAGATTCCTTTGAAAATATATTGATAAATAAAAGAAACTAATCTTCAACAAGATCTTCACGTAAAATTACTCAATCTTCTAGAACCATTAGCCTGGATAACACTTCTAATAAATCTTCAAAAGATACGCAGAAAGAATTAACAAAAAGAACGCAGAAATTCAGCTTCTGAAGGTCAACAGAAGTCAACGATTGAAGGCAGCTTCTGAAGGTCAACAGAAGTCAACGTCTGAACAGTGCGTCTGATGACCAATTCTACGTCTGATGAACAGTTCAGCGTCTGAAGACCATTCCAGCTTCTGATGAACAGTAACAGCTTCTGAAACTTCTGAAATCCAATTTCCAGCTTCTGAAGACATAAATAGCTTCTGGAGACGCATTGCTTGCACATTTTGATTTTACCAAACATGTAGCCAACCTTCAAATATCCAACAAGTCCTGTTATCAGAGATCACGAGTGCTTGTACTCCGAACTTTGCTAGGATGTTTCTCTTGAAGAAACAGAGTACATTTTTCACTGTAATCTTTGTGAGGGGCTCAACTTCAATCCATTTTATTGAGTAGTTTACTGCTACTAATAAGTATTTCAGTGGACATGTTGCTTTGGGAAAAGGTCCCAAAAGGTCAATTCCCCACCATGTGAAGGGCCAGGGTGAAGCTAGTGAAGTGATTTCGGCGGGGGCGATATGCATGTCTCTGGTTTGCTGACACTTAACGTAGTCCTTAGCATCTTTTAACATGGTAAGCCAGAAGAAACCTGCTCCCAAGACTTTCTTGGCAAGGGCCTTGGCCCCAAGGTGTTTCCTGCAAATACCTTCATGTGTTTCGACGAGGGTTTTTCAGGCTTCGGTAGGATCGAGGCACTTGATCAGAAAAGTGATGAAACCTCATTTGTATAAGGTTCCCTCCACTAGCGAGAATGAGCAAGCTCTTCATTTCAATTTAGTTCTTTTCGAGGAATCCGAGGGGAGTTCCCTACTAGTAATGTAGAGGATAAAAGGGCCCTCTCCAATCTTGAATCTTTGAAATCTCGTTGATTTCGAGCAGTCGAGTCTTTTCCCTTTGAACGCTTGGTTCTGTAAGGACTTCTTGTATAACAGTTTTGTTTCCGTTAGCAGTCTGTATGCTTGTGAGCTTAGAGAGAATGTCTGCTCAGGCGTTATGTTCGCGCGGAACATGTACCACTTCAACAGACTCTAACTCTTTCATTTTGGTTTACACAAGCTAGACCTACTCTTGTAGATGTTTCTCCCTTACTTGGTATTCGCCCATAACCTAGGGAGGCCACGAGTTGAGAGTCAATGCAGATTTTGATCATTCCTGCTCCTATATCTGTAGTTATTCTCAAGCCAGCTAGGAAAGCTTTGTATTCTGCGGTATTGTTAGTCATCGCAAATGATAGTCATAACGATACATCGATTACGATTCCTTCGTCGTTTTCAATTATCACTCCTGCTCCACTGCCCTTTGAGTTAGAAGACCCATCGATGTAGACGGTCCAGATGCCCTCCTTATTTTCTTCAGGGGAAATGTCATTTCGGCCACAAAATCAGCGAACACTTAAGCCTTGAGTGATTTTCGGGACTCATAATGGATGTCGAACTCAGATAGTTCGAGCGACCATTTCATCATCCTTCCCGCAACATCAAGAATAAGAAATATTGTCTAAGTCTCCTAGCGGCCATCACCAGTGCGAGGGCTACTTTCTACATCGTTTCTGGCCCTTGTAGGGCCTTGCTAGTGAAGTAAGCGGGTCTCTATCCCTCCAGAGTTTCTTTGATCAGCACTACGCTTACCGCGTCAGAAGAAACAGAGAGATAAAGATAGAGAGTTTCACCTTGAGTCGGTCGTGACAGGACGAAAGTTTGGGAGAGTGCAGTTTTTAGATGTGCCAAAGTGGCTTCACATTCGTCACTCCTCTCAAAAGTAGTTTCCTTTCGTAAGAGTTTAAAGAAAGGGAGAGCGTGTTGAGCAGATTTTGCAACGAAGCGTGAGAGTTTGAATGCATTTTTTCGACGTTGGGGTCGGGTATTCAATGAATGCTCGACATTTGTCAGGATTCGCTTCGATTCCTCATTCTGTAAGATAGAAACCAAGGAATTTACCTGCTTGGACCGCAAACGTGCACTTTTCTGGATTAAGCCTCATGTTGTATTTTCTGGTTTGTTCGAACACTGTCTTGAGATGGGCGGTATGATCAATCTCTTGTTTGGATTTTACGATCATATTGTCCATGGAAACTTCAAGAATGCCGCCCACAAATTTTTTGTCGTACAATTTGTTCATCATTCATTGATAAGTGGCACCTGCGTTTCTAAGAGTGAAAGGCATTACATTGCAGTAATAGTTTCCTGATTCAATCATGAATGCGGTTTTAGTTTTATCTATTTCTACCATTGGTATATGGTTGTACCCAGAATAGGCATCCATGAATGATAAAAGTTTATAACCAGATGAATTATCAACTAATTTATCTATGTTAGGAAGGGGATATGCATCTTTGGGGCAAGCCCTATTGAGATCGGTATAGTCAAAACACATACGCCACTTTCCATTAGAATTTTTAACTAGTACAACATTGGAGAGCCAAGTTGTGTACTTGGTCTCAGAAATGAAATTTGCCTATAGGAGGTCTTTTATAGCTTTTTCAGCATGCCTCTGTTTTCTCAAGAGATTGCTTCCTATGTCGCTGAGCTACAACACTAGCACTAAGACTAACTGTCAGCTGGTGACAAGCGACGCTAGGTCAATTCTAGGCATGTCAGCCGCACTCCAGGCGAAGAGATCATCATTTTCCCTAAAGAAAGAGGTCAGTTGGGCTTGAACGAGGTCTGGGAGGTCCTTTCCGATTTTGAATTTCTTGGTAGGCTCTTCCCCGAATGGAACCAGCTCGAAGTCTCCATCTGGAATGTGTCTCAGGATTTAAGCGTTGAGCGGATCCTTTTTCTCTTTCTTCTGCTCCTTTAGTTCAGACTTGTTGAACCTGGAGTCGAGCTCGATCATGTTGGAGTCCAGAATGCTCGCAACAACTTTCTCGTTATCCTTGGAGGATTGTTTTGCTGGTGAAGCCGAGTTCTGGCTCTTGTTTGCTTACAAGAAGCATCTTCTTGCGGCTTCAATGTCTCCATGCAGTGTGGCAACAATGTCATTTTTTGCATGGTACTTGAGTTTGAGGTGGGCAGTCGAGCATGCTGCTCCTAGCTCTGCCATCCCTGTTCTTCCTACTATGCAGTTGTAGAGGGAGGGGCAGTCGATAACTAGGAATGAGATCTTGATCGTTTTTTTGGCCTCTCCTTGCCCGAAGGTTACGAGCATTTCGACGTAGCCCCACGGTCTCGTTGAGGACCCGCTGAACCGGTAGAGTTCAGATCCAACGTAAGGGGAGTGGTTTTTCTCCGTTAGCTGGAGAGTTTTGAAGAGCCAGGTGTACATGTTGTTGCAAGAGGCCCCTGTGTCAATTAGGACTATGCGAACATCAAAGTTGGCCATGTACGCATGGATGGGCATGGGTATGGATGAATTTGAGGCTCCGCTGGGCAACTTATGGTCATAAAAGGCCAACGGTGGTCGTCCCCCCAGACTGTATGTTAGGGAGGACCAGTTGGTTGACGCTCATCAGCTCTTTGAACTTCCTCTTCATGCTTCCCATGGTGAAGTTCATTATTCCGCTAGTAATCACGTTGACAGTGGGGAATTGTTCCTAGGCGCACGCGACGTGCTCTGGGAATTCATTAAGATGTTCGACATACATGGCAATGACGATAACTTGATTGTTGCCATTAGCGATTCTGTCGACGGTCTTTCTATTCGGTGAAGCATTCTTGGTGAATTGCTTCAGCCAATCTCGTTGTTTGGGGATTTTGATAGCACCCTTGAGATGGATGCAATCGTCAGTGTTGTGCCCGTTGCACTTGTGGAACCGACAATATTTAGTCTTGTCAGTCCCTTTCTTCTCCTGGGTAGGAGGTTTTGGATTGGGTCCTCGAAGCTGTGAAGTGAGCAGTGAACTCGTGGCACAGGTCATCCCAGGAATTGATGGAATTCTTCCTGAGATTTTTGTACCAAGTCATGGTTTCTCGTCGTAGAGTGGTGACAAAGAGCTTGTATTTTACTGCGCCCCGCACCTCTTTGAAGGTGAGGACAGCTTCAATGTTCTCGATATGCTCGTCAGAGTCAGTTGTTCCATCGTACGAGTCCATCAGTGGGGGCTTCTCCAATCCCTGGGGGATGCGAGCTTCTCTAATGCGCCTTGTGAAAGGGCCATATGTCGTACGATCGCCATAAGAGTATAATGAAGACCGCGAGCTTCTGTTGCGCCTAGGTGGGGTTTTTCGCTTATGAGATCGTCTGGAAGATCCCCTGTTGGGAGATCTTTGGCTTGGGATCTCACACTCACAAAGTGCCTGGGCGAACTTGACCTTGACGGGAGAGGACTCTTTCCCCTTTTGATACGTGGTGGGGAACGATGTCTTTTGGGAGGCGATGACTGCTTCCTCGGACGATCTTTTTCAATGTCCATGAGGCGACAGTTCTGCTCCTCGATAATCAATGTTTGACATTGTACCACGCGGAGTAGGTTGTTGAGCATGGCATCAGTAGGAGATACGTTATTCACCTCCTCGTCAGGTCGTGAGGGACCAAGAAGGGGGTGTTCCTGTATAGGTATCACCGTTTGAGGAATCTGCTGGGAGTTTTCCTTCTCTGGGGCTATCAGCAGGAGACGGCGTAAAGGTCTGTCCGTCGCGATAGACGCGGTGGACTTCACTCCTGACATGGAAAATGGCACCATTGGTAGTGATGGTATACATAATTTGTTTGAAAGCTTTGGTTTTTTGTTAGTTAAAAAACGGGGAGAGCTTATATTTCCCATAGACGGCGCCACTGATCATACCTGATCAGAAATGGACTACCTAGGCAGTTGTATGCTTCTTGCAGTTAACTGGAACAGCGGGGGGTGTGTACCTGTAGACACTCTGATGCTCAAGCCAGTATTGACTCAGAATGGGGGATTGAGAGAGTAAGGAGATTCTAACCTTGGGGACTGCTAAGAGTTCCCTTTATATATAGAGTGGAGGTTGCAGGGCCGTTGTCTGGAACACGTAGGGCTCGACGGTTACGGAGTTGTAGGAATCGTAACCGCCGAGCGAGATTCATGAGAGACATAGAGGGAGACATTACTAAACATTTGAACGAGTCTCTGTTTGCTCCGAGCACCCCCCTAGCGGGGAGGACGTGTGTTGCGAGTAATTTGTCCAAATGCTGGATTTGGGTCATTTTGTATTGGACCTATGTAAATGAGCCTTTGAGCATATGCTCGGTACAGAACAACAGGTATGAGTTAATTTGATTGAACATGGTATATATGTATTCAGTTATAGTTTGATATATAAGGCCTTTCTAAAGGTTTACATTGGTGGCTAAGGGTTTCACTTATGGCATAGGCTACTCGGAGACATATTTCTCCTGTTTAAAAATTGAACCATGTCATAATACTTTATCGCTTGATGTCAACCTATATTGGCCTATAGTTGATTCCCCATGCTTCAAGCAATTGACGCTAAGCGAGGAATTTTGTCCCTAAGTTGTGGGCTCCATAACATTTCCAATAGAGCGTTAGGTATAGTTGTGTTTGGGATTAAGCTACTCTAAGAAATACCTAAAATTAAAATTAAAAGCATAAAGCTAAGATAAATAGATAAATTGCACACAAAAAAAAACTTGTTTGATTGATTATATGTGTTATTTACAATGTATGAACAAAGTATTTACTGTGTAACTATTGCATACTAGCCAAATGACGTGATCTACAATCTTTAATTCTCCATTTGACTAGTTTCACAAGTAGTGCATGATAACTCCCATTCTAGTTGGGTTGTGGCAATGTTTGGCTTCAATCTCCTCTCCTTGAAATGATCCGTTGAACAAGGTCCTTGGTGCATAGCTCCACTAGAGAGCTTTTCTTCTCCCTCACTTCTCAAAGTGGTTCTAAGAACATGGTAGATAATCTCATTTAGGTCGTTAAAATATTCGTGTTGTGATCAACATACAATCCTATGATATTCACCATGCATGTGAGGAGTGATTGTAGTGGGTAGTGTGTGTGCTGATGGTGCAACATACATCGCATGGACCGTCATAGTAAAGTATATCCCGTCGTGGCTTGTATGTACGAGGGTAGAATATAAAAGTGATGATAAAATTGTCATTAAATAATTATAAAGTTAATTAAACTAAAGAATCCATCTCATACCTCCTAACATGGAAGGGAAGCAAAATAGAGAAATGTAATGGAATGTGATAGAAAGAATACCATTATGTTCCATTTCATCCTATTTTAATATGTCCGAATAATGGAACTCTATGTTATTCCATTCTATCTTACTCCATCAATTCAAATATAGTCGAAAGGAAGCTCAAAACATCCAATTAAAAATTTGGATGGAAGATTTTCAAGAGGTACAAGCTAAATGGAATGGAAATAAGTGGAGTGAAATAGATTATAATTTTTTTATTCTATTTTTACTCTTACTTAAAATAAATTCTATATTGTCCATAAATTCTAACTTAACTGATAAAAATGCTAAAATTATTAGGCCGAACGTCAGGATTGGAATTCAAACCCGACTCTACCACTCGTATGTGTGAGTTTTCAATAAATAATTAAGGTAACATATATGACGTAAGTCCGACTTTGAATACACACTTTATATAGAAAGAACTAACTTGGGAAATCCAAAGAAGGTTTTCTAGTACGTTCATTACAAAAGATTTCTAGATCCCAATAGACCAAATGTCAAATAGCCGCCAAAAAGCATAAGCCCGAAAACACGATATGTGCCACGGCCACACCTTCGTAACTCCAAATACCCGGATTCGTTATAGCCCTGTTTACCTTGAATTTTGGTAAACAACCGCTGGTTATAGGTTTATTACTTGCGAGATCAACCAGTAATCTCAGGCCATTGTGTGTCAAATTTATTTGAGGATCTTTGCATTTTCTTGTGGATTTTTACGTGTTTTGAATGCAAGAAAAGAACAAGTAATCTTCAAGTTCGATTGCTTGAACTTGTCAAATGAAAATTACGATGTAAAAGTAAATTGCAAGAATTAACTTAGAGTAAAACAAATTGCATTGATTCGAAATAAAGGTTGTTCACAAGGATCATACATGATTCATGACTCTTTTCTCGCTGTAACTTGGATACTTCGAGTGTATAGAATGTTATGCATGTGATTTTGTGACCCCGTTTTCCTCATGGAAAACTCTTATTTATAACAAAGAAAATAATTGTACAATCCTAT
Source organism: Medicago ruthenica (assembly GCA_018208015.1). Classification (NCBI taxonomy): domain Eukaryota; kingdom Viridiplantae; phylum Streptophyta; class Magnoliopsida; order Fabales; family Fabaceae; genus Medicago; species Medicago ruthenica. Next base: position 51,742,830 of record CM031377.1, on the reverse strand, counting down.
CCACATTTCTAACTGGTACTAACATCTAATAAAAGAGAAAATAACCTATTTGAAATTCAAATCTTGCCCCTTCGACAACCACGAATTCCGACAGTTTGTCAAAGAACCTCTTCAGAGCACAACTAACTCTCGCGTTGTCGAGATGCATTTCGACCAGCTTTATTCCTTCGATTCTGTCGAACGAACATGTGCAATCTTTAGAAACTCTTTAAGTCCAAAAATTCCACTTTTCTTCCGTGCGTTCAGTCAACCCTCAAGGACTATATTTAATATCCTTTGTCGAAAATACAGGCTAACACACTGCCCCCCAAAAATGTTGGTTTCGACGGAAGAAACTGTAGAAGAAAATTAACATTTTTGAAAAGACCCTTCTGAAGGAAATCCCCACGTCTTCTTGAAAGGTGACGTCACTTACTTCGAACAATTCCCCAAATCAGTCATCATTACTACACTATTTTCGAAGATCTTTCAGTTCATAGGAGAAATAACTGACGGTTGCGTTCAGAATTCCTTCAGACTTCTTTCTCCACGTGGCCAGACCTTTTCAGTTTCCTTTCAGTAATGAGTATAAAAAAACCCACTTTTACTCCTTTCACTATCATCCCTTTTCAAAAAAAAAAAAACTTCTTTTCTCGCTTCGAACATCTTCATCCTCCATCTCTTTCATAAACTTTTCTCCCTTTTTCTCCAGCATGGACCAATTTGCAGAGGATCTTCTAATCAAAATCACCCAGAAGATAGCTGCTACATGAACCCAAAACTTGCTCAACTTCATAGCAACTTCTACCACTCACCATCGGTTGGCAGACAAGAAGACATTTTTTAGGGCTTTACCACGCAACTTTCTGTGGTACTTCTTTGATCATTTCTCATCTGCAACAAAACGCGCCTTCATGCAGAGGATGATTCATAGTGGTCATGAAGCATTCAGCCTGGTAGAAGCAGCAAGAATCCTCAATGACGATCCTAGCAATCTGGACGAGGTTCTCCGCATTCTACGCAAAGTAGCCTCTCCTGGTGTAGACGGAGCCAAGTATTTTCTGATGATATTAAAAATCCTTTCCAAAGACGGTTTTTCAATGAGGGAGGTTTTTCCCACCTTTAAAGATCTCTTCGACCGTCAACTGCTGGCTGAGTGTAGGAGGTCTACCTGCGGATGACAAGGTTTTCTTACTTCCTGCCTTATAGGTCCCATTGTGGTATTAGGCCATTTCCCTCAAGTTTGGTCTTCCGACTCACCTGCACTGCTCAAGGAAAATGCAAGGGAGATGGGAGAAAACCTTGGATTTTCTGGCCTTTACCAGGTTCTATTGATGAATATTGGAGGACCGAACTTTGCTTCTATTGCCGTCTCGACTTGGAGATTATGTGGTTCCTGATTGAGTTTCGTTTCCTAGAAGATGAAAACTTTTAGGGTTATGCTTTAAGTTTTTTGTAGGGCCTTGAAGCCATTTTGATGTATTTTGTATGTCAAACAATGTTTCTGATGTCAACCTATTTCAACACTATGTAATTTGCCCATTTCTTGGCTTCAACTTAACTTAATCAAATGCCATTTTATTTTCTATTACAATTCTTTTCTGACTTTCAAATAAAATTTGAACAATAGAAAATCTTTACTCAAACTCTTATGTCGAATAATAACTTCAACACTTCGACTCTGTGAAAACTGAAAAGGTAGTTTTGCTTTTATTTGAAAACCATTTTATGGCACCACTCTCGCAGGAGCTAGTGGGCCACATTTTGGACTAAGTAACGCCAAAAAACCACCTTTTAGATTGTCAACGTGGGATGTTGACATCTTTCACAATTTAAAGTGAGAGGAAGTATAAAGTTATACCTTGGGAAGTACAAAAAGTACTTTCTTAACTCTTCTCACACACTTTTCCACCATGATTGATAGGAAAAATAGAAAACCCTTTTTAACTGTTCATCTTGTTTTCTAAACCCATTTTTCCTCTTAAAACACCAATTTATCAAGAAGAAAGGTTTTGTTTTCACTATCAACTATCATCCAGAAAACTCAGAGAACATCAATGACGTCTACATCCAACCCTCAACCGTTCGGCACAGCGGATACAGCAAACTTCTCCGTACAGCTTCAACCAGGGAACTTCAAATTCGTTCCTGAACCTGATTTGAAGGATGAACAAGCACAAATTTGGAAATTTCAGGTAATGATCCCTTGCCCTAATTCTCATGCATACTTGGGTCCTTTAGCATTCTTGGGTCCTTTACCCAGAGAGCGAACAAATAATGACAAAATCAAGTAAATTTTCCCAACTTATCACCATTTTACCTCTAGGATTTTCCAAAAAGGACCATATTTTATGAACTTCATGGATGCACCCACTAGAGTGTTTAGGATTTGCTCCTCATGTCGGAAGTGAAACATACCTGAAATGGCTGAACAAAGTTGAATCGAAGAAAATGGATTTCTGGGAAACCTTAGGCATCTTCGACCTTATCCAACTGTCGAGGCTTGGGCCAAAATATCAACCCAATATGTTGATAGCAGCATTACACTTCTGGGACCATTCTACTAGCAGTCTTCACCTCAAATGTGGAATGTTAACCCCAACACTTCTAGATGTTACTGCAATTACTGGCCTGAAACCCACTGGAAGAACTTTCGACCCTAGTACCGTTTTGACAGATTTTGACTTCAACTTCAGCGTGCTGCTTTTTCATCTTACATAGAGGACCACTACGACACTACCAAGTGATGATGTTTCCGACATGGAACATGTAGCGTTCCTGACCCTCTGGCTATCCCTCTTTGTTTTCTGCACTCCTTCGCTGCAAGTGGCGAAGATGTACATCAAACTGGCCATGATGTCAGCTTGAGTCGACTCATCTTGGGTGCCCTTTATGACGCTCTTGGTAATGGGTCTTTCGACTTGAAACACGCAAGTGACGAAAGAAAAACCTTGTCCGTGTCTGGGCCTATTTGGCTTTTCCAACTGTGGTTGTTAGCCACTTTCGAATCAAAATTCCAAATCTTCATTCCTGATGAATACAAGAATATGGTCGAACAACGAAGATTTGAAGGCACTCACCTAGCTGCGCTGAAACTTAGAGAAATAGGCCAAAGCAATGAAGCCTTATTTTTGACAGTCTTCAACGTGTTTTTAAGATGTGACACTCTCGTACCTTCAATGGCTCCGTTCGTAAACAGGACTCACAGACTAGAATGGTTTACTAAAGAATTCCCAGAGCCATCTGTCGACCGCAAGGGGGAACATTTTGAGATCTGGAAAACTTACCTGACTCCCAATCTCCTTTCATTCAGACTCTCGACTGGGATAGGGAAAGAACTTTTTGGAGTAAGTGGCTACCAACCAAATTTGGTAGCTAGATAATTTGGCCTTTGCCAGCTTAGACCCAGATCTTTCTTTCTAAGTAACAAGTATCTACGCCATCCTGAGACCGAAAAAGCTTGGCTTGAACGCCTTGCCAAATTTGATCAAACTGCCCCCAGTTTCGAACCCATAGCTTTCAACACATCATTCTTATGCACCCAAATTTTTTTTACTTGGTGGAAAAATTATTATAAAACAAAAAGTGCTAATGTTGATGAAAACTCTTTACTCGAGTAGCTGATATCTACTTTTCCTTCTGTGCAGAATAAATAAGCAAAGACCAAAGGTATGCATATTCGAGAAATTCAAGCATTTCAAAAATATTTCGAAACTGTGTATGATCCAAGGCATCTTAGTCGGACCAGTTACTCAGGCAACAAAAACTTTAAAGGAGAAAATAAATGAAAAACTTCACATGGTGAAAGCTCCTTCTTATGTGAAAGAAAAATACACTTATGCTTTGCATTTTAAAACTCGATTTCCAGCTTTACCAACCAGCAAACTTGCTTTGGCTTTTCGACCACGTTACCCTTATTGGTTCTTTTGTGGTTCAAGATTAGCCTTCAAAAATCTTTTTGCTAAAAAACCTGATAGAGTAACTCCGACTAAGCATGACATACATAGTTTTGGAGGTCATTTGCACCTGTTTTTACACTTAACGACTTCATGTCTTTTACAACCTTACCTCTTACTGCTAAACCACCGTCAGACGATGAACCCGACAAGGAAGAGACCAAGAAGAAGGCTAAACCTTCTAAGTCGAAAGCCGTCGAGGTAAGATTTTCCTGCTTTTGATGACAGTATATTTCTTGTTGACCATTTCTTGACAATGAACGCGACTTTCTAGAAACGGAAGCAGTGCCAGTAGTTCCTGCAACGTAACTACCTCGAAGAAACCCAAGAAATACATCAACATATCAAGCGAAGATTCAGAGGTATGCAGAATCCTTTGATTCTTCGATTTTTTTTTTACAAACATCTTCACCGACAGAATGTTTGGTCTAATCCATACCTTCTTCTCTTTTTTTTATTTTTCAAGATGATGGATCTTCTCCACATGCCGACGCTGCTAAAGGCCCCTCGACCATGGTCGAGAGAGAGAAGAAACGGAAACATGAACTGGATTCAACTGTTGAACCCTCAAAGAGGAAACTTTACAAGGCGAATAAAATTCCAAGTGAAGGACTCTGGTGTCCGAAAGGTCAATACAAAGGTAAATGGCAAACCTTAACTACTCGCAAACCAAGTTGTTGATTTATTTTCCTAATACACCTTGTTAATTATCCATTACAGGTGTGGGAGCCTAGTAACGTCGAGATTGAGAGACAACCGACGTCTACTTTGCAACATGATCCTCCGATTTCTAGAATAGTCGAAGAAACGAATGAAGATACAATGACGGACCAAAACAATGCTGGAGGACCGTCTGTTGACTGGTTTGAAAATGTACTCATCACCACTCCAATCGAACCTAAACAGACTGAAACCGGTATCGAACATAGTGAAAGTCCGTCAAAGGGTGATCGTCTCGCTCCTGTTGCAGGCAAGAAATCTTTTGATCCTACTGGCGGAGAAACCACCCTAACTGAGCCACTCCAAAACCCAAATTTTGTCGAGACAACCGGAAAGGACGACGATGGCACCACTAGTGAAGATGAGAGCAGTGAAGATCTTGAGGATGACGAAGCCGAAGGAGGAGAGGAAGGCCCACGAAGTCCCGAAAGCATGGATGAATCCCCTCCAAAGAAAACGCATGCCCCCAGTGCTACCCTAAGCCTGGACGAAATAGAAAACCTTAAGGCAAGCGATCCCCTTGAAGCTTTTAAGCTCCGTCGACTGCATCCGTCGGCGTAAGTTCCGAAACCTCTGAGGAAGATTTAATCCAAGAGCTGCGGGCGAAGATAATTGGGGTGGACCTCCTTCAGGCCATCAAGCTAAACTCAAGCCTTACTTTCGACCTCAAAAGTTTGGTCCACAAGTTGTTAAAGTTAACCCATAACCAGTCTTTGTTAGCTTTCCTGGTCGACCTCGAGCCTCTCTTGGATCGAATAGCCACAAAACTACGGTGTGAATCTGAAAATGATACTTTAATAACACGATAGCACAATCAGCACAAAGAAACCCTGAAATTAGTTGAAGCATCTAAAACTAAGATTGCCTCTCTGGAGCTTGTTAATGCAAATGCTTCTGCCGGGGCAAAGGATTGTAAGTCAACCATTGCTACTTACAGAGAACAAATCGCATTCTTCGAGTCGAAGATCAAAAAAGAAGAGAAAAAGTTGGCTGAGTTCTAGAAAACATTGGATCCTTCGGAGTTCGAGCTTCGCCAAGAAGCCAAATTGGCGACCGACAATTTTAAGAAGGCCAAATTGTGTAACAACGAAATCAACAAGTTGATCAAAAATGACTCTCGGACCCAAGCCATGCTAGATATGCCAGAAAGGCTTTGGAGAGGCTGACAGCTGGCTTTACTTTTTAAGCTGTTGTTTCTTTACTTAAATTGTAATATGTACTAGTGTAACCTCTTTTGAAAGTCTCGACTATGTTCTGGCAGCATGTGCCATGATTACGAATTTCCTGTTACCTTTTTATTCGTGTGTAATTTTAACTTCTTGCAGCATTGGCTTATACTTTTTCAAATATTTGCCATTTACTCGTAGAACTCGATTATCTGCGCCTATCTCTTCTATCTCATACGCACCATTGGAGAAGACCTGCGTGATTTCGAGTGGTCCTTCCCAATTTGGCGACCATTTGCCTAAGACTCTGTCTTTTCTATCCATAGGCAGGATTACTTTCCAAACTAACACTCCAAAAACAAAAGATTTAGACTTTACCTTTTTGTTATAGGCTTTAGCCACTCTCTCTTTCTACCTTGTGAGGACATCTAATGCAAGTATCCTTTCTTCGTCTAGATCTACCAATTCATCTAACATCATGTCCCAATAATGGTTCGTCGGAATTTCAAACTGTCTTTGAATTCTGGTCGATTGTAAATAAACTTCGATGGGTAGGACTGCATCATGTCCGAATGTGAGCCTAAATGGGGTAGTGTTAGTCGATTCTTTTGGAGAACTCCGACAAGCCCATAAGGCTTGGTTCAAAGTATTATGCCAATTTCTTGGTTTACTACCCACATGTTTCTTTATCAAATTAATGATAATTTTATTGGCAGCTTCGACCTAACCATTTGCTTGCGCGTAATAAGGTGTCGAAGTTAATAATTTTAAACCAATTTCAAAGGCAAATTCTACCCTTTTTCGTCCAGTGAAGACTGGCCCTTGATATGTTGTAATAATCTCTGGGATTCCAAACCTGTACAAAATGTGGTCTTGAATAAACTTGATAACTGCCTCCTGATCCACATTTGATAAGGGAACGACTTCCACCCATTTGGTGAAATAATCTATCCCGACTATTATATAACGGTGGCCTTTCGACGAAGTAGGTTTTACTTCCCTGATCAAATCTAAAGCCCAACCTCTGAATGGCCAAGGTTTTACTATTGTGTATAGTTCGCTTGCTGGTACATGTTGTATTCCTGCATGCTTTTGACATTCTTGACAGCCCTTGGCGAACTCTATACAATCTTTTAACATCGTAGGCCAATACCTTGTCGAAACAAAAGCCATTTCATTTTGTGGTCTGCTTGATGAGAACCACAAATCCCGCTATGGGTATTGGAAATTGCCAAATATGCCTCGTTTTCTCCAAGGCACTTTAGTAAAACTTGTTCAGGAGTTTTCTTGAACAATTCATTTCCAATTATTACATAGCTTAAGGCCCTATATTTGATTTTTCGACTAGTGCTTCCGGAAGGATTTTCCAGATATTCGACAATCTGTTTTCGCCAATCATTATCTGCCATGTTGTCAATGACAAAAACTTCAAATTGAAATTTTGGGAAATTTTCGACTGAAAGATTGTCTATTTCCTCTGCCTCCTCAGTTTTTGTTGTTGACAATTCAGTTTGGGGAAAGGAAACCGGAGTGATTTTGTCTCTTATTTCTATCAACTCCTTTAATTTTGCTTTGGAAGCTTTATAGCCTGAAGCAATTTGTGCCAACTCATTCGCCTCTTGGTTATTCATTCGAGGCACATGTTCAATATTTACATACTGAAAACGCTGTAACAACGTGTTGGCTAAAATAAAATACACAATCAGATTTTCTTTAATGCATCTATATTCTTTCGTCAATTGTTTTATGACTAATTCGGAGTCCCCTTTTATCTCGACTTCTTTTGCCCCCAATTCTAACAAGATCTCAAGTCCTGCTATTAATGCTTCATATTCAGCCTCATTATTTGAGCACCGTTTATTATTCTGAACTTAAAACTAGTCGGAATGTTAGTAGGAGACACAATTAACATACCAATCTCAGTGCCATTTTTATGACTGGAACCGTCAAAATATAGTTTCAAGGGTCGAGTCTCCACTAGATGCTTGGTGGCTTCGACTGCAGAGTGGTCAACTATGAAATCAGCCACGATTTTCCCTTTAATAGCTTTTAAGGGCATGTAAGTCAATGAATATTCTGTGAGGGCTAAAGCCCATTTGCCAATCCTACTGTGTAAAATAGGTTTCGACAACATGTGTTTAATAATATCAAAATAAGAATAAACACAAACGTCGACTGGCTTTATATATTGCTTTAACTTTGTACAAGAGAAATACAGACAAAGGCATAACTTTTCCGTCGGATGATACCTTGTCTCAGCATCATTTAAAATCCTACTAAGGTAGTATATGGCTCTTTCGACACCATTTTCATCCTCTTGGGCTAACATGCTACCTATGGATGATTCTGACCCTGCTATGTACAATTTCATCACTCTATTCTTCAGGGGAGGTAAAAGAACAAGTGGTTTTGTTAAATATGACTTAATTTCTTCAAAAGCCTTGTGATGCTCTGGTTCCCATCTAAACATATCTTCTTTCTTGAGTCGAACTAATGGCGAGAAAGCTTGAGTCTTGCCACTTAAGTTCGAAATAAACCTTCTTAGAAAGTTGATTTTGCCTAGAAGAGATTGCAACTCTTTCTTGGACGAAGGAGCCTTCATTTCCAAGATGGCTTTTGTCTTGTTTTGGTTTATTTCAATACCCTTTTGTGGACCACGAAACCCAAAAAATCACCTGCATGGACACAGAAAGCACATTTCAAAGGTTCATCTTTAAACCATATTTTCGCATTCTTTCGAACGATTGTCGAGATGACTGTCCTCTGTCGAAGATTTTACGACAATATCATCTATGTATACCTGCATAAATTTTTCTATAAAATCATGGAACATAAAATTCATTGCCCTTTGATATGTGGCGCCAGCGTTTTTTAAACCAAACAGCATGACTATCCATTCATAAACGCCTATGGCCCCAGGACATTTGAAAGCTGTCTTTGACACATCTTCTTTGGCAATAAAGATCTGATTATAACCAGAATTGTCGTCTAACATACTTAAGTAATCAAAACCTGCTGTCGAATCGACCAACATTTCTGCCACTAGCATAGGGTATTCATCCTTAGGAGTGGCATTATTTAGATCTCTAAAGTCTATATAGACTCTAAGGGTTCCATTCTTTTTTACTACGGGAACTATGTTAGCCAACCATTCGACATATCTAGCCGTTCTGATGAACTTGCTTCGTAAGAGTCTTTCGACCTCTTCCTTGATTTTCAACAAGATCTGGGGTGCAAACCTCCTTGGAGTTTATTTTAATGGCTTCTTTCCTGGTCGGATTGGTAGTTTCGATTCCACCATGTCTCGACTTAGACCTAGCATTTCATTGTAATCCCAAGCAAAACAATCTTTGTATTCCTTTAAAAGTTCAACGATTCGAACTTTGAATCTCTCGCCAATTTTGGCACTAATATAAGTTGGCCTTTTTACAGAGCCATATCCCAGATCAACTTCTTCCAGAGGATCTTGTGCCACAATTTTCTTGGCGGGACCCAGTGGATCTTTTTCAAATCCCAAAGGTTCATCATCACATATGTAATCCAACCTCTGGTCTTCGATCAGCTCGCCTTTCTAACGATCTTCAATGGTCTCGACGACCATTTCTTGTGGCATGGCAGCTTCCAAAGCCGCATTTCTTCTATTTTCGGCCATGTAGGCCGTAATTCTTTCCCATGAATTGGGAATAGACATGATTACTGTTTGGCGTACCACCCAGCCGGTGGGGTTTCATCCTCAGAAGAACTTCCGTCTTCGATTAACTTCCTTTCCCAAAAAAAATCACGGGTTGGATGAAGTTTAACAGAACTCTTTACAAGTTCTGGTCTAACTAGACCAAAATCCGAGGATCGACATGGCGAAATATACGCCAAATGTTTATCAAAAGTCTTTTTGATAATATGGTTGACTTCAGCCCTGAAATAGCTTTGGTCAGCTTCAATATTCTCTAACAATCCATCTTCCCTCCAGATGGATAGCCTTTGATGCATAGTCGACGGGACTGCTCCGACACCATGTATCCACTCTCTGCCAAGTAACATGTTGTAATTGGCTTTGGATGGAATTACCAAGATCAACGTCGACCTCTTGACACTTCCGACAATTAACTCAACTTCAATTGCCCTATAAGAATGGCCAGATTTACCCTCATAATTCGAAAGCACCACATTATGGGATGTTAAATCGGATTCTTCCTTTCCAATTTTCTTAAGTAAGCATAATGGCATCAAATTCAATGCAGCACCACCATCCACTAAGACCTTATTAATCCCAATGTTATTCACCTTAGCCTGGACGAACAAAGGTTTAAGGTGGTTCCTCATGTCTCGACTGGGCCTTTTGAACATGGCCTGTTGTTCTTCGACGCAGCCATTGTTCATCACATAGTAGCAAACTGGCTTGTGTTCAGCCATATCTTCTGTAAAATCTTCTTCCCCCTCACTGATTTCTGACACTACATCGAATTCGATTGGTAAAATCGACACGACGTTGCATATCACATCAATGTCTGGTTCACAATCAGAAAAGTTTGACTCCATTTTTTCATCTTCTGCAAGATGATTCTCTTTGACGGAGGGCAGTGGAGGAAAGAGCCTCTCTTTTGCTGGCTTCCTGATTTCGGTGACAACCAATTCCTTCCCTTTTGCAGAAGTTCCGACACCGTCGGCAGCATCAGCTTTTTTTTGACGTTGGAATCTACGCTAATGAATTTTGGTCATGGGGTTCTTTCCTTTGTATCCGTTTCTGTAGGCGTACTTATTGTCGACATGATAAATTTCTCCGTTCATTGACGTGGAAGAATGATGACCGACGTTTTTTCCGCCATAATGGATCCATTTACCCACAAGAGTTTCTGAGGATGGGACATAAGTTCTTGTCGAAGGCACCACCCTATATGGGATCCCTCTTTGATTGAAATTGAACTTAGGCTTATTGTCGACCTATTTTCCATTCCTCTTCGACGCTAGCTGTTTTCCTTCGAGGCTTCTTGCTGCTTTTTTGTCGAACACTGAAGTGCATTTTGGGCAGATCGTGATCTCAGAATTGCTTATCTTGCAACGGTTCAGAAAAGCAACTAGACCCTCTTCAGCATTAGGATATACAGCTTTCAATTGTTTCTCATACTGATCTTCAGTGATCATTGTAGGTACCATCATGAGGCTTTCAGTAACCTCTTTGGGGTTGCTGGAACTCTCCCCTGGCGTCTCTCCCATAACTTCGACAACATTGACGTCTAACGGCTCAGCATACATTGCGTCGGTGACTGGAAGAGGATCAACGTCCACCTGCATTGGCGATTTTGCCTTGTCGCCAAATTTCAATCTTCCCTCATTAAGTGGTTTCTGCACCAAGTCCCTGAAAAGAACACAACAGGAAGTATTATGATACAAAAAGTTATGAAATTTGCAAAACCCTATTTTCTTCCTTTGGTCTACTGGTGGTAATTTTAAACCTTTAGGCACTATGATTTGACCATCAGTGACCAATAGGTCAAAAATTTCATCACATTTAGTAACGTCAAACATGTATGTTTTTGCGACGAATTTATCACTTTTTGGTTCGACGGGGGCCTTTCCTTCTGACGGCTTTACTAATTTACAAACATAAGGAGGTCCAAGTTTTAATTCAGCCACATTGACTTCATTTTCTTCAACGGAAGTATATTCGACATCAAATTCTTGGTCGTTGTCGTTATCATCGACATATGCAACTTTCTTTTTCTTGTGAAATCTATTGGACCTAGCCTTTTCAGCTTTTAACCTTTCTACTTGTCGAACACTATCGGCCAATTGTGCCATATCTCTTAAATGTTGGGTATCCAATTTCTTTCTGACAGAATAATCTAGACCCCATCGGCCATTTCGACTAACTCATGTTTAGGCAATTGAGTGAAACATCTTGCCTTCAACAGTCTAAATCTATTGAGATAATCATCAATAGACTCGGGCATTTTTCGCCTAACACTAGCCAATTATTTCAAGCTTATCTTAGATTGACCCATGTAAAATTGTTCATGGAACACTCTCTCTAATTGGTTCCAATTATGGATTGAATGTGGAGAAAGAGTAGTGAACCATGTGAAGGCATTCTTTGTCAAGGAATTGGGGAAATATTTCATTCTTAAGTTTTCATTATTTGCAATGTCCCCTGCCAACGGGCAATGTGTTCGACAGTAGATTCATTTGTTTCTCCAGCAAACTTTGTGAACTTAGGGATCTTCATCCCCTATGGAGTTCAGTTTGCAAGACATATTCAAACAAGGCTGATACAAAATTTGGTCTGCATAGGCCTACATTAAGGCCATTCTGGACCAAAATTGTTTCGACGAGGTGGGCTATATTATCTTGTCCTCCCAGATTATTCTGTTGGACTTGTCTAACCACTTCGTCTGCGTTTTGATTTCTATTTACCAAAACGACTTCAGGGGCTTGTTGTGCTGCCCCTAAAACTGGATCTTCAACCACTTGGGGCGCCGGTGGTGGCCCCTGATTCACTACATTGTCTCCCCTTCCGCCAATTTGAAGCGGTCTAGGATTTGGTGGTTGAACTGGCGCAAAGAAATTGGCAATTCTCTCCATTTGAGCAGCCAACATTTGGTAACTATTGTTAATAGCCTGGATCATAGGATTAAACATTGTCCCAATCTGTTGGGTTAACATATTCACCATATCATGATTACTTTCGTCCATTTGTTGTCTTATTGACGCCACAAACGTATTAGTCAGTGCCAAAGGGGTGTTTCGACCAGGGATGCTCATTGCAGATCCATGTACTGGTGACAGTATGATATTTGTGTTATCTGCAAATATAGACATATTTGTCCCAAGGCCTACCATCAAGGTTGTTGGCATGCCATAAGGGGGATCCCTCATTGTCGTTGCGAGCGGAAAGTGTGGAATCGAGGGCGCAAAGGGTCCTGCCAAAGTATTTCTATCCACCTGTTGTATCAATGGTCTAGAGGCCGTTGGGCTCGCTTGCGTCGATGGAATGGGGGTCTCGATAACTGCAGGACTAGTTGATGTCGGTATCGACGTAGACGATGACATGGAGTCTGTAACCCCAGTCACATTTGATTGGGTTTGGCTACTAGCAGTCATTTCTTGTGAAACTTGTGCATTGAACTGCGTACTAGATGAGGAAGCGGATGTTGAACTTGGACGCACCATTTCAGGAAGACACTTACCCCCTCTCAATTGTATACAAATTAAGATCACAAAAGTTTCTTTTAAAGAAGAAAGCGAAAGAAAAGATTCAAATAATATGAGCTTTTGACACACAAGGTCCCACTGGGCATGCCAATTTGTTTACCTTGAATTTTGGTAAACAACCGCTGGTTATAGGTTTATTACTTGCGAGATCAACCAGTAATCTTAGGCCATTGTGTGTCAAATTTATTTGAGGATCTTTGCATGTTCTTGTGGATTTTTACGTGTTTAGAATGCAAGAAAAGAACAAGTAATCTTTAAGTTTGATTACTTGAACTTGTCGAATGAAAATTACGATGTAAGAGTAAATTGCAAGAATTAACTTAGAGTAAAACAAATTGCATTGATTCGAAATAAAGGTAGTTCACAAGGATCATACATGATTCGTGACTCTTTTCTCGCTGTAACTTAGATATTTCGAGTGTATAGAATGTTATGCATGTGATTTTGTGACCCCGTTTTCCTCATGAAAAACTTTTATTTATACTAAAGAAAATAACTGTACAATCCTATCCACATTTCTAACTGCTACTAACGTCTAATAACAGAAAAAATAACATATTTGAAATTCAAATCTTGCCCCTTCGACATCCACGAATTCCGACAGTTTGTCAAAGAACCTCTTCAAAGCACAACTAACTCTCGCGTTGTCGAGATGCATTTCGACCAGCTCTATGCCTTCGATTCTGTCGAACGAACACGCGCAATCTTTAGAAACTCTTTTAAGTCCAAAAATTCCTCTTTTCTTCCGCGCGTTCAGTCAACCCTCAAGGATTGTTTTTAATATCCTTTGTCGAAAATACAGGCTAACAAGTCTCTCATGTGATATTCCAACCACCCCACGAATCGAGTCATGAAGGGTAACGTCTCATTGTATATTTAAGTTTTTTAATGGATTAACATATTTAGGTTAAGAGACCAAAATGACACATTTTTAACTTAAAGAATCTGAATATACCTTAAAATTACGTTCACCGTCCAAAAAAAATTATTTAAGCTTATTATTTTATTTTTACTGTATATAAATGGACTAATTCGTATAAATATGTTCGCAAATTGCAATATTTTGACTTGGCAGATGTATATTTATTTCTAAATTAGACTACGTATACTAAAGTGATTTTTCTATTTGGATTGACTAGGCAGATGTATATTACTAGATAATCTCAAGATTCCCTCTACGACTAAAAACAAAATAAAACTACAAAAAAGAACTTTTAAAAAAGACTAATAAAGTGATTTTTCTATTTGGATTGACTAGGCAAGGGCATATGTAAAACCCTTTAAAAGTTATCAAATCGTAAACCTAACAATCCACACCACCAAGCAAATTAAAGATAAGTGTCAACATAGATAATATTGAGATGGAGGAAGCACCCATTTTTGCTCCATCTTTACCAGTACCAAATGTTCAAGAAATGGTGAAGACGAATCCTTTGCAAGTTCCAACAAAATATGTGAGGAACGAAGAAGAAATGGAGAAAGTAAACTACATGCCTCAACTTTCTTCTGAGATTCCTGTCATTGATTTTACACTTCTTTCAAATGGGAGCATGGAGGAGTTGCTGAAACTTGAGATTGCATGCAAGGACTGGGGTTTCTTTCAGGTAATTCATCAACTATAGAATTGTGAGTTACACAGAAATGTACAAACAAAAACATGTAATTTTTGCCTATTTAATATATCTAACTTTTTATATAATGTTACTAAAATATCCTTTTGTGCATAGACGTACCTAACTCTATATTTCATCTTCTAAAACAAATAATTAGTACTACTAAATATTATATTTAGAAGAAAAAATAATGAATATATCTAGTAATTTAAAATGAGACTTTTATTTAACTACACCTTTTTATTCTAAAAGATTCTTATAATTAGGGACAAAGATAAGAAATAATATATTGTACACACCAAAAATTGATGATTGTAATGATAATAATAGTAACTAGCGAAAAGACGGGAACTTCGCATGCCCGTTTTTCCTCTCTTTTTATTGTGCTAACGTTTGAAAATTATAAACGGTGTTTTTTCATGAAATTTTGATTTTGATTAAAACTAAAAATACAAATGTTTGTTACTTTCAAGTGATAACAACCAAACTAATCATGATTATCTATTTCAATGACACCAACAATATAACGGAAAAATATAATCTAAATTCTTATTTTTTTAATGACACCAACAACAATCTTTATTATAAGAAAAGTTGTTTAAGGGTATAATTTGAATAATGAAAAAGTAAGTATAGATATACTCATCTAATTTGTTATACTTTTTAAATGATAAAGAAAAAAAATGGACATATATCTACCTATATCATGTTTGTTACACTTTTATTTTAATATTTGAATTTACTCTTATTTATTTGTTATATGTGCTATTTGTATTGCAAATTGAGGGTAATTTTGGAAAGAGAAAAAAATCAGTGCAAAAGAGCCAAAACATGCTATTTTGTGTATATATAGTACAAATACATAATAATAACAAAAATAGTAATCTATACTATATATAAAGAAAATAGCCCATTTTGGGAGGATTTTGGGCTGATTTTTTTGTTATTCCAACTATACCCTTAAACAAATTTTCTTAAAATAATGATATATTGTTGGTCTTATTAAAAAAGATAAGATTTTTTTATTTTTTTTGAAGGAAAAAGATAAGAATTTTTATTATATTTGTTATTTTATTGTTGTCATTGAAAAAGATAAATATCGTTTGTTACATTTGAAAGTCACCAATAGCTATATCTATACTTATAATTTAATATATATATATATATATATATATATATATATATATATAAATATCGTCTGTAATTTACACGCAAATATCTATTAAATATCATTGGCAATCTACACGCGTTAGCGCAATAAAAAGAGCGGAAAGATGGACACGTGAATGCCCGTCTTTTCGCTAGTAATAATAAAGATTTTAAGTCACCGTTGCTATCATAATACAATTCTTAATATTGTAAGAAATAACAGAAAAAACTAGGGATCCAGCTTTGTTGGATAACAAAAGTGTTTATAAGTGGTGGAGAGTTTTAGCTCATTGGTCCGAATTTTTGGCCTCCACACTTGAGAACACCAACTAGTCAACTACTATGCCACACTCTAAACAGCTATATGTGCAATAATCCAACTTGTATCAAAGGCAGTTCTTTTAAAAAAAAAAAAAAGTAATGAATTGGGCGTGACACTCAACAACCACGTAAAAATAAAAATATCTGGAAGTTACAAGTAGACAAACGATCTGGGTTCGTTGAAGACAAACCCAAAAAGAAAAAGATGAAAATGGTTTTACCCTCAACCCCTACATTTTTGCTTTCACCCCTACAAATCAATAAAAATGGTTTTAATCCTTTTTGCAATTTAAATTTTTGCACCTTCATTTTTCACTCACATTTTCACCCCTACTATGTACTATCCAAGTCACAAACGAGCCAAAAAAAAAAAAGAGTCTCGTTTGGATATGAGGGAGAGGTTGAAAATTAATAAGTCCCAAATAGGAGGGAACGATGATAACTAAAGTGTTTATAAGCGGGTGGAGAATTTGAAGTCCATTAGTTTGAACTTTTTGACCATGGACCTCTGTACTTCAGAACACTAACTAGTCAGCTACTATGTCACAATCACAATGGACTTGTGCAATAATCCAACAAGCTTTAATTACATCTATTTGTAGTTGTGGAGACAATAAAAAACTTGATGATAAATTGTGGTTGTTGACTTTTTTAAAACAATGATTACAACAACAAAATAGGTCTAACCAATTCACCTTAATGCATTGACATATTTCTGAAAGTAAATTCCATTTTGTTTGGTTTTAATCAAGTGCTTTATAATATTTTAATATATGTCTTTGCAGATGGTGAATCATGGTGTGCAAAATGACCTTATACAGAGAATGAGGGATGCATCAAATGAGTTTTTTGAACTTCCAATGGAAGAAAAGGAAAAGTATGCAATGCTCTCAAACGACATACAAGGCTATGGGCAAAATTATGTGGTTTCTGAGGAGCAAACACTTGATTGGTCAGACGTACTAGTTTTAATCATTTATCCCAACCGGTATAGGAAGCTTCAGTTTTGGCCAAAAACCTCACATGGATTCAAGTACACACTTTTGACATTTTCAATCTAGAATTAACTATCATTTTAGTCTCTACATATATAAAGTTTCTGCTATCTGTTCTTTAATAGTTAATTATTTAATATGTACATATATTTAAATTTTTAAACAATATATGTACATTTTGTGATTTTGATAAAACTCATTTGCTAATGCAGAGAGATAATAGAGGCATATTCAAGTGAAGTGAAACGAGTTGGTGAGGAACTTCTAAGCTTTTTGTCTAATTATTATGGGGTTGGAGAAGCATGCTCTTGCTGGACTGCATAAAGAATTAATTCAAGGTTTACGTGTGAACTATTACCCTCCTTGCAACACCCCTGAGCAAGTATTGGGTTTGAGTCCACACTCTGACACAACCACCATTACCTTACTTATTCAAGATGATGATGTGCTTGGATTAGAAATCAGAAACAAAGGAAATTGGGTACCGGTTAAACCAATATCAGATGCTCTAGTTGTCAATGTTGGAGATGTTATAGAGGTAATATTTGTTTGTCTTAACCCTGAGGTTTTTAGGAAAAAGGGTTCATGGTAATCCGGGATTCAAATGAGAGGTAAGTAAACTCTAACAAATAATTGTTCGAAACTACATTCAAACTCGGGTACTTTCAAACGATTCATTCTTAAATGAAACTAATTATACTCATCAATCACTTATTTCCAAACACTAGTTTTTATAAACAACTTTTTTTATTATAAAAAAAAATATTAAATTAGGTGCGACCCATCATCCACGATCGAAGAGAAAGACAAATCTCTACAACTAGTTTAAAATGAAAAGTCAAACTTACTTTGTCAACCTATGTAGCGCTAACACTTCAGAGATAAGGCATGTGAGGTATTTCATATGTGCTAGCTTGTGTCCGACCCTGATATATATGTGTGTGTGTTTGCATTCCGTCAGCTATTTTTTTTTATAAATATATGATCAGTGTCTAAATGTTCATGTCGATGTCATGTCTAGTTATTGTATCTTAATTAATGCTTCATAGATGTCATGCTCAATTCGCACATTGTTAACATAAAGCTTAAAAAGAAAGTAACACCAAGGGATAAAGTGACTTAATTAATTCTCTTAAAAATAAGTGACTTAATTTATGCCTTTTTGAATGTGAGCAGATATTGAGTAATGGAAAATACAAAAGTGTAGAACACAGAGTAATGACAAATCAGAACAAAAGAAGGATTTCTTATGCATCATTTTTGTTCCCTCGAGATGACGTTGAAGTTCAGCCCTTTGATCATATGATAGATGCTCAAAACCCCAAGATGTACCAGAAAGTCAAGTATGGAGATTATTTGAGGCATTCCTTAAAGAGAAAAATGGATCGAAAAACACACACCGATGTGGCAAAGATAAAGGAACATGTAATAGAGAAATAACAAATCAAAGAAAACAAGGAAAAAGATGAAGATTCCGTGATTGTCTCCTAGTTAATAGTGCATATTTTCTGTTTTATTTACGGAATTTTCTGTTTTATTTTATTGTATGTTTTGCTTCTGTTTCCTAAAATCTCTGTGTACTCTCTCTATTTAAACCAGTTTTAGATTGATGAATAAAGCAAAACAACATTACCCTAAAACTTTTCTACAAGGTATCACAAGCTATAGGTTTTAAGGTTCTAATATAAAGTGGTCTAAAATATAACCCGTTTCGCGAACCAATCCTTTTCATAACCCGTTTTTCCATCACCATAATGCCACATAACACGTTGAATACAACGACAACCGCACAAGATCTGCAGCTGCAGACGGCATTGACAATGGTGATCCTAGTGATGATGAATTTGAAGTGGTCGAAAACAACACCAGCAGATGCGAACTGATTGTTACCAACAAACAACACCATCAGGCCAGGTCGCGATTGCAGAAAAATTATGGCCATTAAGAATCTTATAATTCTCTCAAGGTCGAGGTTCAATGTCTCATTGGAAAAAATTACTTGTAGTAGTTCCAAATCGAAAGATTGATACTAGACAGCAAAGGAAAAATGATTTTCATACTGACTATGTTCCGGAACCTGCAACAGATCCAAATTACATGTCCGGAAAATCTAAAAACTCTTTAATTATTGTCTGCCTAATTAATTCGAAGGAGACAGGTATTGAAAACCCTTAATGCTTCTCCCTACAATAAAATAAGTCTGGGATTTTGTAAAAGACATCAACAAAAGTTACCAACTTTTAGAGACTTTCAAGTTTTCATCAAACATAATAACATCTAAGAAGTAATCGATTTCACAATATTCACACTATAGCGAAAAATAATAAAGCCAGATTGATTGGTATGCAAACAAAGCTCTCAGAACATCAAATTGCATAGTAAAACAACAGAAAGAAAGAAAGAAAAATTGGAAACTATAGTCATGCATCAAGTGGTAACTAAAAAATATGGAATACTAACTATAGTCATCCTAGAATATATAGATAAGCCTGTGTGGTAGAAAAAAAGGAAGAGTGCATTACCTATTTGTTGAACAATCCCAGAAAATTGATGAACAAGCCCATAACATTTTGTGCAAAATCAGACGACTACCACACTATTGAATTCGTCTTTCAACGTAAACATCGCTTTCAATATCCCATATTCGCTGTGATCACATTATCTCCAACGAGAACTACTTCATCTAGCTTCGTTCTTCTTTGTCTTTTTCAGCAAAAGAAGCCCTTTGGTTTTGGTTGCTTTATTTTTCACCTTCTATTTTAATGCCTAAACTAAAATATTGACATACATAGATAGCTAAGGTGACACTGCGAATATAAGTTGACTACAGTTTAGACAAAAAAAAAAACTAACTTGTATTAAGAGATTTAAGTTAAGAGACCAAAATGACTCATTTTAAAGTTAAAGGACCAAAAAACACCTTAAAAATACATCAAGCGACCAAAAAAATATTTAAGACAATTATTTTATGTTTACTGTATATGAAGGTTCCATTTTGTTCGTTGCAAAACATAACAGCAGTCCATTACCATAGCACATGAAAAGGCAATAAGACTATATGAGATTAATTTTGTATAAACCACAAAATATGTTTGCAAATTGCATTATTTTGCTTTCTATACATGGCCTAACTTTGTTCCCATCCCAGCTTACCTAAGCAGTTGAAGTTTATTTAATTTGGAAACTCCAATCCAAGGCATAGATTCGATAGATGCAAAGCAATGTAGATAAAAGTGCACTAAAGTGATTTTTCTATTTGGATCGACTAGGCAGAGGTATATTTATTTCTAGAAAAAATCTCAAGATTCCCTCTACTAAGAAACAAAAAAACCTTTTACGCATAACCCTTTAAAAGTTCTCAAATCTCAAAGCTATCAATCTGCACCACCAAGCAAATTAAAGATGAGTGTCAACATGGAGGAAGCACCAACTTTTGCTCCATCTTTACCAGTACCAAATGTTCAAGAAATGGTGAAAAAGAAACCTTTGCAAGTTCCTAAAAGATACATGAGGAGTCTAAAAGAAATGGAGGAAGTATATTACACGCCTCACCTTTCAATGGAGATTCCTATCATTGATTTAACATGCTTTCAAATAGGAATGTCACGACCCAATCTCAGGTCATGACCAGCGCACAGGCTAACACTGACTCGTCATATAATTAGTCTGGCAAGCCTAATAACTATTCTAAAATATTGAAGTAAAACAAAAAGGTGGGTCATAAGAAGCCAATGAGAGTATGAAAACCAAAGTGGACAAGAAAAATGGATGAGAATTTCACGGTTTTTATTTTCACAATCTTATTTTAAACTAAAAATCTCATCGTTTGAAAACTCATTTATGCTTATAAGAATACAACATCCAAGATAACACGTCGACAAAAACAATCAATAGTTAATCGTACACAAAGTTCTACAACACATCCAGAATAAAAACATGATAATAAATTCAACACATTTCATATTATTTATCATTTATTTCCTTTTTCATCATGTGCACATAGACCACATTATCTCTTCGTTATGGTGAGCGGAGATAGACCACATTATCTCTTCGTTGTGGTGAACAGACTCTACATAGGCCGTATTATCTCTTCGTTACGGCGAACGGTCTAACTTAGACTACATTATCTCTTCGTTGTAGCAAATAGACTTCACATTGGCCGTATTATCTCTTCGTTACGGCAAACGGTATCACTTAGGCTACGAGCACTTGGCACGTAGACTGCATTATCTATTCATTGCAGTAAACGGTATTCATTTCAAAATACTATGAGCACTTGACTCATAGACTGCATTCTCTCTTCGTGGCAGCTAACGATAATCATAATTACTATGAGCTTGTAACTCATACGCTGCATTATCTCTTCGTGGCAGCAAACGATTCTAATAATTACTATGAGCATTGAACTGATAGGCTGCATTATCTCTTCGTTGCAGCAAACGACTTTCTATCATAACACCCAAAATATCAAATCAATTGCAGTTCCCTTGAGTATATGATAAAGGTAAGAAAAAACTAACAAGTGATTTTAGCACTTCTCATACAAACATGCATCGAAAGAAACACACAGCATCATCAACAGTAGAAAATTTAACACTTTTTTCATCTCAAATTATCCATATTGAAGAAACCCATAAGAAGAACTTCAAATTCATAAAGTCAATTTTTCCACAAACAATTCACATAAAACAATGGTTTTAAAGGTTGTAAATATCACCTTAAAATTTTCATCGAATGAAAGAGTTTACTTAAAGCTTGGTCCTGAACCCTCCCATTTTTGCTTGATGAAATCCTATCTCTTTTTTTTTCTTTTCTTCTTTCTCCATTGAAGCTCTCTCTCTTCTCTTGCTATCGCTGCCCTTTCTTTTTCTTTCTTTTCCTCTCCCCTCATTCTCGTTCATTCTCTGTTTTTCTTTTCCTTTTTTTTCCTTTTTTTTCTTCTCGTTCTCATAAAAAAAACCTTCTTCAAGTCAAAATTTTATGTGATATTGGCTTTTCTTGAGGCTTCTCGATGGCCCTTCTAACTTCATAAAATAATTATTTTATTATAAATAAATAACAATAATAGTAATGATGATAGGACATAACACTTTTTTTTCTCTCTCAATATTTTAATAATAATATAATGAGATACTCCCTTTTATTTAATTTAAAATATCATTTCACTTATCTTACAATAGTGTAATAAAATAATGTTTACAATTTAATTTACAATTTTTTTTATTTTTTTATTTTCTTTATTACCAAATTTACCTTTTAAAATTTTTAGGATATTACAAGGAACATAGAGGAGTTACTAAAACTTGAGATAGCATGTGAGGACTAGGGTTTCTTTCAGGTAATTCCTAAAACTTGGTCCCCTTTTTGTCATTTTCACATAGTGCATTCAGTATATTACTAAAATACTCTTCGTATATGGATGTATGCAACTCAAAATCTTCGTCTCCAAAGAAAAATTAGTAAAATTAATAAGATAAAATGTATACTTAGTAACTTAAAATCTAGTAATTGCAGCTGCAATGTGACGCCATTCTTTATAATGCAGAAAATTGTAGTAAAAACAATTGATGCAGCTTTAATTGTGTCACGTTGTAGTTGTGGAGACGTCAAAAATATTCCAATAACAAAGTATAAATCATGGATGTTGATTTGTTTTTCTTAAAACTCTGATGACAACAACAAAAGCAATAGGTCCAACCAGTTCACATTAATGCATTGACATCTTTGTTAAAGTAAATGAGATTTTGTTTGGTTAACCATCGAATGCTGCTTCAAATTAGAAATACCTTGGCAGAGAGTAAATCATGGTGTGCAAAAAGAAATTCTGCAGAATATGAAGGATGCAATGCTCTCAAACGACGTACATGGCTATGGTCAATGCTTATGTAGTTTCCGAAGAGCAGACGCTTGATTGGTCAGACACATTGTTTTTATTCATTTATACCACCCGGTTAAAGAAGCTTCAATTCTGGCCAAAAACACCACATGGATTCAAGTACGCATTTTTTACAATTTAAATCTAAAATTAAATATGATTTTGATTCTTTAAATTATATATGTAAATCTTGCTATGAAGCACAGACACCAACACCAATAAAACACTAACACTGACAAGCCGAAACTGTAACAATTTAATAAAATGAATTAATTGAAAGTAATACATTAGAAACTCACGATCTGCCTTCTCTCTAGAACTAAACCACCGTACACCTCCCTTTCTCCTCCAATAACCAAACCTTCACATTTCAAGATGTAGATCCGACAGCTGGGTGGTGCTCGCGCTGCTTCACAGCGGCACCATCGTTACCCCGATGGGCCTTTAACCCACAGGGGTGGTTCCAAGTTTTCTTCCGACAGCATGGACATGGTGGTTTTGTGGTTGTGGTGGTTTTCAGGGCGATTTGTGGTGGTTTCTTCATCCCCTCAAGGTCGTTTCTTGTCCGTTTGCTTGTCTGTTGTGTTCAGATCTGATCCAGTGTTGTGTTTCCTAGCGAGTTTTGTGGGTTCCATTTTTGCCTCGCCTTGCAGTTGTGGCTGGCTGCGTCGGTGACGTCCTTTGACACTGGTCACGAGTTATGTTGGTAATGTGGTGGTGATGGGGTGGTGTTTCCAGTTGGTGATGATGGGGTGATGATGTGCAGGTTTTGGGTGGTGGTCTGTGATGTTGATGAGGTTGTGAGGCGCGTAGTTTTTGAGGAGGTCTTACGGTGGTGATGGCTGGTGGTTTCGGTTGGTGTGCAGCTGGTGAGAGTGAGCATCGACGTTGGTGAAAGGTGTTTGTTGGTGTGGTTTGTCTGTGGTGGTGATAGCGGTGTTGCAAGATGGTTTGGGGAGGAGGTGTAGGTGTTGGTTTGTTTGTGGTGGTTGTAGTGGTGTGGTTTGGATGAGGTGGTTGTGGATAAGCTGGACTCGGATCTCTCGGAACGCTTGGTGGACAGGAACTAACTAAGAGGGGGTGTTGGTCGTTAGTTTAGGTAGGGAGTTGGTTGTTTATGTGGGTAGTG
The DNA here is from genome assembly GCA_018208015.1 of Medicago ruthenica. NCBI lineage: Eukaryota > Viridiplantae > Streptophyta > Magnoliopsida > Fabales > Fabaceae > Medicago > Medicago ruthenica. The sequence continues at coordinate 51,718,718 of CM031377.1, read as the reverse complement.
CTGAGCTCTTGAGGTGTTTTGTTGTAGGCCGCCTCTGGGATTCATTTTCACCATCGCTAGCTCTTGTTGTGTTTGGGTGTTTTGAATGTGGGTGGTTTTGGAGCTGAACTTGTTTCCTTTTCTGACATGATTTTTGTTTTCACACCGCACATCCTGTCGGAGGCCTTGCAATTTGTGTTCTGGATTCTAGTGGGCCGATCACTTTTGGTTCGAGATCGGGAGTTAGTATCTAGTTTGCAAGTTGTTTGACTGATTTTGGTGTCTTCTTCAGTGGCTCGGGGATGAGGAGTACCTTACTGATTTGTCTCTGGAGTCTGGTGGACCGATCACTTTTGATTCGACATTGAGAGTCAGTGCTTTGATTCAAGTTTGCTTTGGTCTTATTATGGTGTTTTTTCTTCGGTGGACCAGGGGTAGAGAGATGGTGGAAGCCGAATGAGTGTTGGAATAGGTCGGGTGTGGCTCAGCTATGGTGAGGTCAAGGGGTTGTTTGATTTGGGGGGTTTTTTTGAGTGAGTAGTGGCGATGGGTGTTTATGAATTTTGTTTACGGTGGTTATTTGCGTTGGAGTTTGATTTAGGTGGTGAATTTGGTTTTGGTGGTGGTGGGTCTTAATGGTGTTTGGAGGTTAGGCATTAGATATGTGATGTTTGTATTCGTGTCTTTTATGGTGTTTATTTTGGGTGTTCCGCCTACATACGGCGCGTTTGTAGTCTTTGATTTACCGGTCTCAGTTCATCTTGAGCAGAGATCTGGTTTTTAATAAATTTTGCCGTTCAAAAAAAAATTGAAAGTAATACATGTGTCAATGTCACTATCAGACACCACCGGACACCTTCAATCAGAAACGCTAGTGTTAAAGAGTTTAGAGTCATATTGTAATTTAAATGGAATTAATGTAGTAATACAGGGAGATAATAGATACATATTCAAGCGAAGTGAAAAGAGTTGGTGAAGAACTTCTAAATTCTTTGTCTATTATTATGGGGTTGGAGAAGCATGATCTTGTTGGACTGCATAAAGAAGTACTTCAAAGTTTACGTGTGAACTATTACCCTCCTTGCAACACACCTGAGCAAGTCTTGGGTTTGAGTCCACACTCTGACTCAAGCACCATTACTTTACTTATGCAAGATGATGATGTGCCTGGGTTAGAAATTCGACACAAAGGAAATCGGGTACCAGTTACTCCAATATCAGATGCTCTAGTTGTCAATGTTGGAGATGTAATAGAGGTAATTGAATAATTTCTTTCTTTTGTAAACAAAATATTTAAATTAGTAGAGAAAACTAAAAATATCAATGGCAGTTTTTGGTGTAATGTCCAACTTGATGTGTCAACCTATGTAGTACGGACACTTTAGGTTGAAGGCATGTTAGGTGTCTGACATATCTTTGTGTTTAACACCGACACATACAGTTACATTCAATCACTTTCATTTTCTTAAATTATTAATAATGCCTAAGTGTTATTGTTGTGTCATGTACGATATCCATGTCTTTATTTGTGCTTGATTGGTGTCAACTCCAATTGGCATAATTGAACTATTTCTGTAGTGACATAATCAACACTAAATACAGAGTGCATAACAAGCTTGAAAAGAATGAGATGTCAATAGAGTCACTTAATTATATATCAACATTTTCAGTTTATTCCTTTTTTAAATGTGAGCAGATATGGAGTAATGGAAGATACAAGAGTGTAGAACACAGAGCAGTGACAAATAAAAACAAGAGAAGGACTTCTCATGCAACATTTGTGTTCCCTCAAGATGATGTTGAAGTTGAGCCCTTTGATCATATGATAGATGCTCAAAACCATAAGATGTACCAGAAAGTGTTGTATGGAGATTATTTGAGGCATTCCTTGAAGAGAAAAATGGAGGGAAAAACACACACTGATGTGGCAAGGATAAAGGAACATGTATTAGAGAAATATCAAATCAAAGAAAAGGTCGAGTTTGAGAAAATGAGGAAATTAAATAAGTTTACCTTTTCATGTTTATAAATGTGCTTGTATAATGCTAAAAAAATATCATTTACATCAAAATAGCATGGAGTCTTTATTTAGAAGATATCAGATGAAAAAGTCTGAAGAAACCAACTTTGAGTTTTTTAGCTACTAATTTTATTTTTTTTTGCAAAAGAGTTGTTTAGTGATTAATAAGAGACTCTACTATGTTACTCCCTCTAGTCTTTATTATAAGAAGAAAATCCAAAAAACATCAAAACCAAATCCTTTTTAGGTCATTGAGCACTTTTGGTTGTGATCGGCAGATCACCATTTGATCTTCACTATGTAGTGATTGATTGCAACTTACATCACGTGGACCCTCATGGTAAAGTCGACTATGAATAGACCTTGTTCCACCATTTCTTACAAAAGATACATTGCTTATTTTAAGGAATTCCACATGACACCTAGATTAGCTTCATTTGAAGAAAATATGGAACAATTGCTTAGTTTATGAAGACCATTGTAGTCAGGATCGAGTGTTGGCTCGTAGGATCGTACGATTCTACGTCCTACAACACCTCGACCTTGCTTTGACTTTACTCTGGTTCGTTTTTGCCTTGTTTTCCTCTGTTTTCTTTATTTTTTGCTTGGTTTCTCTGTTTTTCCTCTATTCTCTCTGTTTTTTTTGCTTGGTTCCTCTGTTTTTCCTCTATTTTCTCTATTTATTTCTATCAACTCTATCAAAAACCTACCGTCCTACTTACAAACCGTGTTATGTTCCTTGTGTTAACGTTCTTTCACCGGCTGACCGATCCTACGTAGGATCTCGATCCGGACTACATTGATGAAGACACCACATTGTATATGCTATTAAGTTACAAGAGTACTCATACCTTTATATCTTTAAGTAGCATTGATGACCAAGTCACTATTGATTGAATCTATAATCCGTCAAATCTATATGATTTACACTAATTTAAATAAAAAGAGAAAAATGATACAAATGGGTGATTCCATTCCATGTCCAAAAAATTACACCCTTCTTCCTTGGATGAAGAAGAACAGAGGTTAGAGAGAAGATGAACTTCTCTCACTACAAAATTATACCCAACTTTACTTTAAAAATATTTTAAAGGTTAAATTGATCACCCAATCTCTTAACTAATTTATGTGTTTTAAATTGTTCTCATACCTATTAAAACGTTCAATTTCATCCCTTATCAATGTTGTCCCATATACCTTACTAAGTTTTTTAATTTTAATCATATGATCTTTTTTTTTCAAAAAGGAGATCATTGGATCATGTAGCGTTTTATTTGGAGAAGAATCTGAAGTTAAAGGGGCACCGCAGGTTCGTCATACATACCTCTGACGGTCTCTTTTTTAAAAAATAGATCAAAGGGTTAAACTTAAAAAAATTAATTAATTCTATGAAAGACCATTTACAATGTTGGTCTATCTTAAACATTTAGGATTAAAAACTAACGATTATGACCAATATGATTAATGACAACATTGATAAAGGAAAAAAAATGAAAATTTTGGTAGTTATAAACCAATTTAAAACACAAAAATTAGTTAAGGGATATGATCAATTTAAACTATTTTAAAAGTATTGTACATTCAACTAAGTAAAAAGCACAATTTGATTAAAATAATTAATTTTACATAAAAGTCAGTATTGATTGAATCTATAAATTTATTTTCAAATTAGTAGATACGTTTATTGTTTCTTTTCTGAATAAACCCTCAATTAACAATACTACGTGCGTTGTTGGAATATGGAAAGACATTTTCTTAATTAGAATGACAAAAAACAAAAGGTGTTTTTAAGAACAAACGGAATAAGTTTTTATTGTTTTTTTTATCATGATGATGTTAATTTATTTTTATTTTTGTTTAAAGATATTAATTTTTATTGGGTAATAATTATTTTTATTTTGATATATAACGAGTAGACACAATAATCACTTAATGTATCAAAATTTCAAAGTAGTATTTTATTGTACACTTTATTAATCAAAATAATATCTGACATTAAAATAGTCGTTAAATTAAAAAAAAAAAACAGTTTTCCTCTTTTTTCCCAAATGCTTTTGCACAGCTTTCCGATCGGGTTTGGTCTCAACACCAACCAACGCCAACCATATCAATCCACACATCTAGCAATAAACATATCAAAGATGAGTACTCTCAACGGAGCTGAAAATGTGTTAGTAACCACTCAGAAGAAGGAATCACCCACTTTTTCATATATTCAAGAAACTGTGAGGAATAATCCTTTGAATGTTCCAGAAAGCTATGTTAGAAGTGAAGAACAAATGGAAAAACACCTTTATATGTCTTACCTCCCAATCATTGATTTTGGATTACTCTCAAATGGAAACAAAGAGGAGTTGTTGAAACTAGATGTTGCTTGCAAGGAGTGGGGTTTCTTTCAGGTATGTATGTCAATTCAATTGTATAAGTAAATTACATACAAAAATTAATTAATATATTGCCTAGGAAACATTGACCTATATCTTTTGTGGAGAAGTCTGGAACCGGGGTTCGAACCCGGGCCCCCTGCTTATTATTTACCAACTGAGCTGTGCTTACAAGACTACTCAATCTGTTCTTAACCATACACTTCTTTTAAAATTTAGATAGGTTCAGAAAACATAGTAAAATTACATATATACAATGAAACGCGATAGAAAAAATAGATAGATGTGCATATTAGTGACCGTCTTTCCACTTGTAGTAATAACAGGTTCAACAAGTTCACAACAATGCATTAATATCTTTACAATGCAATTACTTTTACCAGATAGTGAATCATGGCATGCAAATAGACCTGATGCAGCGACTAAAGGATGCAGTAGCTGAGTTTTTTGAATTATCAATAGAAGAGAAGATCAAGTATGCAATGGTCCTAGATGATATGCAAGGTTACGGGCATACTTCAGTTGATTGGTCTGATTATCTAGTCTTACTCGTTTACCCAATGCGGTTCAGGAAGCCTCAGTTTTGGCCCGAGGAATTGAAGTAGGTATTCTTGATATTTTAGACGGTTACAGTATCTTAGTTTATCTCGTAGGATTAATTTCGAATATCTCTTGTTATATTAACATAGGGATACGATAGAGGCATATTCAAGTGAAATTAAACGCATTGGCGAGGAAGTTATAAATTCTCTGTCATTGCTTTTGGGGTTGGAGGAACATGTTCTTCTTGGTCTACATAGAGAAGTACGTCAAGGTTTCCGTGTGAACTATTACCCTCCTTGTAACACGCCTGAGAAAGTACTGGGTGTGAGTCCGCATTCTGATGCAAGGACCATTGCAATAGTTATGCAAGACGATGATGTACCTGGGTCAGAAATTCGATACAAAGGAAATTGGGTACCAATTACTCCAATACCAGGTGCTTTAGTGGTCAATGTTGGAGATGTAATAGAGGTAAGTACTTATTGATTTCTTTCTATGGTGAATGAATACAAAAGAGAATACTTAAAATTGAGAAAAACTAAATGTTTAAGAAAGAAAGTAGTAATAATATACCAAAAGATAAAGTCACTTAATTAAGAACATTTTTTTTTTCCTTTTGTAATCTTTACAGATACTGAGTAATGGCATATACAAGAGTGTGGAACACAGAGCAATCACAAATAAGAACAAGAAAAAGACTACTTTTATATCATATTTGTTCCCCCAGGGTGATGCTGAAATTGGGCCATTTGATCATATGATAGATGATCAAAATCCCAAGATGTACAAGGACACCACATATGGAGAATATTTGAGGCACATGCTGAATAGGAAATTGGAAGGAAAACCACATATCAATGCAACAAAGATAAATGAATGGACAGAGTAATAACAACTTTATGAAAAGAAAATAAACTTGTTCTCCCTCGTGTTAGTTTTTAATGTTGTCAATTGTTCATGAATAATTCTTAAAGAATGAAGTTGTGCCTATTTACTAATACGGTCACAAGAAGGACCAGCGAATTTAGAAAGAGAGATTCATGGGATGATTCAGCTTATATTAGAAAGGAATAATGATTCGGCTGGTTCTTGAAGAAAATATGTTGCGCATGTTGTTTTAGTTTGTTGCTTGTTGTGTGTATGCATCAGCCCTATAAACTTTTTATGCTCTAGAATCAATGAAAAATATAACAATTTTCTCTTCTTTTTACTCTAGTTTCCCTCTCTAAATTGTATAGTGTGACTCGAATTGGGTTGTAACAATTGGTGCTTTCATTTCGGTCTCATTCCCACTAGTCAAAGATTGGCCTGAAGGTTTTGAACTTTGACAGCAACGAAGACGTGTAAATGGTGTATTTTTGCACTGAAAGATCCTTCAGTGGAAGGTGAATATCAATGGCAGGGAAGATGATCGAAACTGCAAAAGCAATGTGAGGCTCCGCTCTCACATTGTGGCTATGGTGGTTTCGCCTCATCTACAGGTGAATTGGGAAACATTCACAGTTTATTTTCTTTGGCGATTTAAGCCTGAATATTCACAGGAGGAGTCACACATCAATTCCCAGATTCGTGACCTGGAACGTCCAGAAATTGATTGTTCCGGCTCTGAATCATTCACTGCCTCCACTCCTGTCTTCCCCGAGATGCAGCCGTTTGATTTCATATTTATGCAAGGTGGCCTTACAATGACAACCTATGGAGAATCAATTTCTTATTTGGATATATAAAAAATAGATTCCTATCACACCTGGAGGGGTTATTTCTTGGTTCAACAGGTTGAAATTCAAGACTATGGAAGCTTTTCACCTTCCAATACCAATGGTAATATGTCTTGCTTTCTACATTGACATTAATAACATACTTGTTGTTTACTTGGATATGCCTGTTTCAGTTATTTATCAATTCCATCGATATGTGAGTCAAACCAAGATTGAGGGCAACATAGAGATAATATTTGTTCTTGTCTTCTCAAACACATTGCTTGTTCTTGTTTCTACTAATGTAAATGCACTGATGTGGGATATCAATACATGAGTCAAACTAAAAATAGAAACTTGTACAGAACTATATTAATTGCTACAGAACCTGCAGTTTTTTTTTTAAGGATGGATATGCTTGCTTTGTGATTTGGACTTTGAACTTTCACTAGCTATTGTCCTTCTTTTAGCCACACACACTTCCAATACTTGTGAATCAGAATGTGAATAATTGGAGAAATGTGTCCATTCCTACTCATCAAAGTTTCTAAACATTTAGCGGATTAAGTCTGCTCTCTCTTGAAGCAAACTATATATTCTCATAAACATATTTTCGTTTGTTGCGGATATAATTTTTTTTTTTTTTTTTGATTTGCTTGCTCCCTACTTGTTATGCCGCTATTGTTGGGACTTCCTTTGCCTATATTGAAGCTTACAAGATATGCCAAAATAGTGGCTTGCTGCTCAGATTTTTTTCTACATACAAGGTCTTTGATTGCCATGCATTTCCTATTCCAAGAGTGGCCAAATTTACTGGTGTTTTCTTGACCATCTATATTATGCAAGCAACAATCATGTCCATTATATCATTCATTTTTACCTCTGCCACTAAAACTTGGTGGCATGTTGAAGAGGTTACTATGACATGTTTATCTTTAGAGATATTTGCAAATAGGATTTTGGACATGCTTAACAAAGAAGAGGATTACGTGGAGGTAAATGGTTTTCATCTGCCGGTATTTTTAACCTTCTTGAGAAAGCAGATTACTAGTACTTCATCAAAAGTTGACAAGCCATTAGCTATTAAATAAGAGAAATTGAGAGTCATGCTTAATGCAACATTGATTGGCTCCAACTTATTGTAAAGCCTACAAGTGAACCAACTATTTTTCTCCCTGCCAAAGGAAATGAGAAGGCTGAAGAGGTTATCAAGAAAGTGTTGAAGAAGGTTCTTGTTCACTGCAATAATCTGAGATGCACTTTGTTTCTATTTGCATTGGAATACTCCTTCATCAAGGACAACCTCATTCACATACACTTTTCTATGGCGTTCTGTTGCTGGAGTAGAATATGAAATTGCATTTTCGCAGAAAATTACAAATTATTCCGACCAACTAAGGTTGATCGTGCTAAAATGGTTTTCTAGTGTGGGTTTCAAAGTTTGTTGTGCTAATTGTTGTCGGAATGAGATAAACCTCTGGAAGCTTTAACACTAACGTTGTTCTGGTGACCATGATCATGATGAAGAGCCTATGGCATGGGAGTTTCACTCAAGTGGGAATGAGTGTGACTGAATATATTTGTGATCTTGGGTTTTTCATAGACTTGGCTGAAGACTGTTACTTTAGGTGATATTTGGAATCCAGATGCTTTCATTCATAGCAGCTGCAAACAAATATTAAAGATTGATGCTGATTTCATTGCTTCTTATGCATTAGTCTTGACACTTGCTAGAGAGATGGAGGTAATAGAATATTGGGAAACGATTGAGCTTTGCTTATGTAGGAAAATCTTTGCTACGTAGGAATCGTTGTGATGTGTAAAGTCGGAATTAGAGTCCCACATTCTTTGAGCAACATATAAGTGAGATGATCTATAAATTCAATGTCTTAAGATTTAGATGTATATGTGGTGTTCAATTCACTTATATGACTGTTTTTAGTTCAATGTTATAACTTAACTCCATGAGACTCTCTCTAATGGTCCATGGTCCATGGTCCATGGTCCAACAGATATGTCATGATTGTACTTAGGGTGTATTTGGTTTAGTGGGAAGATTAGAAGAGGGAAAGAAAGTTAGTGGAAAGATATACTTTCCATCGTTTGGAACCCCTACAAATAAGAATGGAAAGAAAGTTTGAGGCAGGACCCACACAAAAATCCTTTCTGCGCTGGATTGGATGGAAACAAGAGGTGAGGCACTGTTTTGTTGCAAAAGACAAAAATAACCCTATTTAACATAATATTAACAATATGTAATGCATTTTTTTATGAAATAAACGATATATAATGTCCATAAAAAATAGTATATAATGTTGTGACAACAATACCTATCTACAACTAAATATTAATTCTCATGTATATGTTAACACATCAATTTTTATTTATTAATTTTATGAACATGTTATATTAAATAAATAATAAATACATTAACTCTTTTTATAATAAGGATATTTTTGTCATTTACTAGATATACATCTTTCTTTCCTTTCACTTTTTCACTTATTCCAAACAACCCAAAAATCATCTTACTTTCACTTTCTATTCACTTTCATTCCTTCCTCATTCTTTCCTTTTACTTTCTTCCCTCTCACTATCCAAACATACCCTTAAAACATAAAAGAAGAAAGATAAAGCAACCCTTAATATTTTTGTCGGTTGTGTTAGCCACGTTATTTGTCTTGTATAAACAATAACATGTGGCAATCAATGAGCTGACTTTCACATTCATGCTTGCAGCATACTATTCGGAACCAGCTCACCTATGCAATTGAAGTTTATTTCATTCAAAGCCATGTAGATAAAAGTATTAAATTAATGATTATTTCCAGGTGGATTGACTAGGTATAAACGTATAGTGTTTATTTCTAGAGAATCTCAAGATTCTATCTATTAACAAAAAAAAATAACATATGGTAGTTACACTATAAAAGTTCTCAAATCTCAAAGCTAACAATCTACACCACCAAGCAAATGAAAAATGAGTGCTAACATAGATAATATTGAGATGGAAGAAGCACCCACTTATGCTCCATCCTTACCAGTTCCAAATGTTCAAGAAATGGTGAAGATGAATCCTTTGGAAGTTCCTACAAAATATGTGAGGAATGAAGAAGAAATGGAGAAAGTAAACTACATGCCTCAACTTTCTTCTGAGATTCCTGTCATTGATTTTACACTGCTTTCAAATGGGAGCATGGAGGAGTTGCTGAAACTTGAGATTGCATGCAAGGACTGGGGTTTCTTTCAGGTAATTCATCAACTATAGAATTGTGAGTTACACGTAAATGTACAAACAAAAACATACAATTTTAACATATTTACTAATGTGTCTATTTTTTATAATCTACTAATTGATATTGGTCATTCCAAAATTTTTTTTTATCTAATTAACATACGTTAAAAATAACTTTATATGATAAGAGCATCCAGAAAGAAGTTATGTCAATTTCATAGAATCCTCAAAAAAAAGTTAATAAATACAATGTTACTAAAATATTATTTTGTGCACATATGTGTCTAACTCAATTTTTCATCTTCCAAAACACATTCTTTCAACAAAAAAAAAAAAAAATCTTCCAAAACATATTAGTGCCAAATAAGTCCAAAGAGTTCACAATAGTGCATTGACATCTTGGGGTGTAACGGGTAGGTTTAATTTAGTTTTTGCAATCAATTCTTTCAAATTGAACCAAACCAATGAAGCACATGTTGGTTTTGTTCATTGGGGTGACGATTTAAAAATTTATAGGTTTTATTTTAAAATATCTAAAAGTAATAATTTTTATCCATATATTGTTTATTTATACTATTAAAAGTTAAAACAAATACATATTTTGTTTGGTTTTATCAAATGCTACTTAAGCATTAAGATTGCAAATATATACCTTTGCAGATAGTGAATCATGGTGTGCAAAAAGAACTTATTCAGAGAATGAGGGATGTATCAAATGAGTTTTTCAAACTTCCAATAGAAGAGAAGGAAAAGTATGCAATGTTCTCAAACGACATACAAGGATATGGGCATGCATATGTTGTTTCTGAGGAGCAAACACTTGATTGGTCAAGCTCGCTAATTTTAATGATTTATCCCAACAGATACAGGAAGCTTCAATTTTGGCCAAAAACCCCACATGGATTCAAGTATGCATTTTTTACATTTTAAATCTAGAATTAAATATGATTTTATTTTCCACTATTTGTCTTTAAATTATTATATTTAAATCTTTTTTTAAATAATTATATTTAAATCTTGAAACATTATATATACATATTTAAGGACGTCCCAGGCAAATTACTTTGAGGTCCAAAGTTCAAACTCTAAGTAACATAAAATGCTATATGAAATAATACACATTTGAGATTTTATACAATATATGTACATTTTGTGATCTTGATTAAATTCATTTGCTAATGCAGTGAAATAATAGATGCATATTCAAGTGAAGTGAAAAGAGTTTGGGGAGGAACTTCTAAGCTCTTTGTCTATTATTATGGGGTTGGAGAAGCATACTCTTGTTGGAATATATAAAGAATTACTTCAATGTTCACGTGCAAACTGTATTGACTTTTTAAAGGAAAATGTTTTTTTTAAGAGGATTAATGGAAAATGTTAGTAATTTGTTGTTAAATTAGTTTTATCCTTCTTCATCCGGGTTTGAAGAATTCAGAACCTTCAACTCCTTATTCTTTAGCTCAAATCAGTTGAGCAACCCAACCCTCCTGACTTATTTCTGTATTGAACACAACTAACACTTGAAGTATAGATTGCTAAAATAAAGCTTAGCAAGAAAGTAATACCAACGGATAAAGTGACCAAATTAATTTTTTTAAAATGACAATTAATTATATACCTACAATTTTGAGTTTATTCCTTTTTCGATATGAACAGATATTGAGTAATGGAAAATACAAAAGTGTAGAACACAGAGCAGTTACAAATAAGAACAAGAGAAGGACTTCCCATGCATCATTTTTGTTCCCTCGAGATGATGTTGAAGTTGAGCCATTTGATCATATGATAGATGCTCAAAACACAAAAATGTACCAGAAAGTCAAGTTTGGAGATTATTTAAGGCAATCCATGAAGAGAAAAATGGTGGGAAAAACACATATTGATGTGACCAAGATAAAGGAACAGTTAATAGTGATTGTGTGATTCTCTATCTCTTTTTTTTTCTTTACGCTTTTTTTTTTTTTGAGAGCTGAATCTCTCCTTTTTAACCGTGCATATTTCCTATTTTATTTTAAGATATTTTTTTGCTTCTGTTTCCTAAAATCTCTCCTTGATTTTATTTTAGGTGAAAACTTGGGTACCCATTAATAAAAGGTGGGTAACACAATCCATGCTGAGTTGACACCAATCAAAGTTATTTGTTTGTTTTCTATTATTTTTAATGTTATATAAATACATTATTTTGGTTGGGCCAACTCAACATGGGTAATATTACTTGATTTTCTTATTCTTTGATATCAAAATCTGATCTAAACTACACAAGAAATGTAAAGGCTACTAGGCTAAAGTCAATTGTACTTGCAGAGAGTACAATCTAGAAAATTAGGGTTTAGTCTGTGATTCTGATCCTTGAGAATGCCTCTCAAGTAAGTATTTATAGCCCTGTATGGGCTAGGTTTCCCGTGGTTTTGGCCCCAAGTAGCTTGGGCCCAAAGCCACGTCTAAAGCGTTCTAGAGGCTTCTAGAAGCTCTCTGAGGCGGTGCCCTTTGTGGGATCGCCTAAGGCCTAGCTGGTCCTTATGGAGGGCGTTGGGCCCTTACTTGAGGGCGCCAAGCCCTTATGGAGCGCTTTGTGCCCTAGATGATAAGATTGATAGTCCACAGCCCAACAAGCACGAGCTTTGGGACAATGCGAAGTGATTAACTGTTCATCCTAGTTCGATTTTTGTAGCCCAGCAGGTGCTTGGCTCTGAGGGGCGGGGTGCTCGCCCAAGGTCTATGAAGGGCGCCAGCCCAACATGTTCGCGGGTACTAGCCCAACTTGTGAGTGGGTGCTAGCCCAATTTGTGAGTGAAGATGGTGACTATGTCCTGTTTATCGTTCCAGATGATCTATAGCCCAACAAGCACGAGCCGTCGGGACGAGGTGAAGTGTTTTAACTGCGATGCGTTGCAGCCCAACAAGCGCAAGGCTAGACTGGGGCGTCGTTTGGTTTGGCGAGGTGATGCAACGGGCGCGACTCTTGATGTTTTCCGTAGATTCGAATCGGACGAATGAGATCAAACGATTGTTCACTTTCGTGATGTGTCTTAATCTTGTCGCCCTCGGAAATTGTGCCACACTCAACGTTGGCTTTGCGTTTTTCAAGGTACTTTAACTCGTTTAACTACTGTTCTTTCGTTTCATTTCCATTTTTCGCTGTTTCGTATCTCCTGTTCTCTCCTCTCTTTGTGTCTGCTCTTTGCTCCAGTGTCTTCGTTGGCATCTGATTAGTTCCCATCTTTTCTAAGTCGCGCTCAGCTTTCCTTTTCAGGTATTTATCTAATCTCGTCTTCTTCCTTCGCTTTTAACTATGGTTTTGTTTAGGGAATGCGACAATATGGGGCGGGTGGTCGAGCCTGTAACTGAGGCTGAAAGGCGTAGGTTATGGAGGGATAACATTAGTCATGCCAAAAGGTCGGATGGATCGATCGATTGGGTAGTGTTTGAGGAAGGTTATTATGGCCATTCAGTTTTGGCGCTTTTTTCTAGTGATTCGGGGAGTGAGAGTGAGGACAGTAACACATCTTCTTATTGCATTTTGCTTTATTCTTCCCCAGGGCCTTCGTGTAGGAGGGGAATTTGTTACTCTATGTCGTCCGGTGATTTAGATGGGGAGACGTTCGCGGAGGACATCATGGCTTCTGAGAGCTATTATACCACTGAAAAGCGCGTTGCGTTTTTCTGGAGCAAGCTCTGCGTCTCGTCCACGGGAAATGAGGACGACGTGGTGTTGGAGCCATGTCGTCCTAGCGAGAAGTTTTGCCTTCGTCGCCCTAGAGGAGTGAAGGACGAGCTCTTCCATATGTATGCGGCGGTGTGTGAGGATCATGGAGTGAGGTATCCATTCACTCCTTTTGAACTGGATGTACTAAGGACTCTTAACGTGGTGTTGTCCCAGTTGCAGCCCAACAGTTGGGCGTTTGAAATCCTTTGTGAGGGGTTAGGTTTTCAGCCTTCTCTTTGTGTGTTATGCACCTTTTATGGGACGAAAGGAGTGAGCAAGCTATCCTGGGTGTCTATAAGCGCGCATCCGAACATGCGATTGTTTCCGGCTTATGCTTCTCACTATAAAAATTGGAGGGAGACTTTCCTGAGGACGAGGGGGGCTAAAGGATGCCAGGAGGCCGCCGTGAAGGTGGATGGCGAGTTAAGATTTCCCCTCTGTTGGACGAGTAATCCTGCATCAGTGACATGATACAAGTATGACAAGCTGGATGATTATGAGAAGGGTGTCGTGGCTTTCCTGGAGAAGATGTTCCCTTTGAATATTAGAGAGCTGTTGAATAAGGAGGGGGACCTTGTGTCTTTGGAGTCTTATTTGCGTGAGTTTCATTGTCATATTTTTTATTTGCGTATTCTTTGTATCGAGTTTTTACTGATGTTGTCTTTGTTTCTATGTGTCGTCTTTTGTTTTTGTTGCAGAACCTATGGCGCCCATGTCTGGTGCAGAGAGGAAGAAGTATTTGGAGGAGCTGAAGGCTAAAAAAGCTGTTGAAGGGCACGTCGCCAGCGATCCCTCTGGCGTCATGTTGAGGAAAACGAAGAGGAAAGCTGATGTGGCAGGAAGCACAGTGACGTCAAACCAGGATGATGGCGGCGAAGTAGTGGAGGCGTTGTCACCAAAGAAAGCTAAGCTGGTGAAGGCGGCGTCGAACCAGGATGCCGATCGCGGCTTCGATTTTGAAGCTTATGTGAAGACCAAGATGAGTTTATACCCGGTGGACGTGGAGGCTGGGTGGCAAGGCATTTTTCCCCTGATGATGAGGGATGTGGGCGTGCACTACCTGCTGTTTACCTTGGTTTTTGGTAAACAACCGCTGGTTATAGATTTATTACTTGCGAGATCAACCAGTAATCTCAGAGCAATGTGTGTCAGATGTATTTGAGTATCTTTGCATGTTCTTATGTATTTTTGTATGTTTCAAATGCAAAAAGAAAAGAAAATGTCTTCAAGTTCGATTGCTTGAACTTGTCGAAAAGGAATTACGGTATGAAAGTAGATTGCAGAAATTAACTTAGATTAAAACAAATTGCATTGATTCGAAATAAAGGTTGTTCACAAGGATCATACATGATTCGTAACTCTTTTCTCGCTGTAACTTGGATACTTTGAGTGTGTAGAATATTATGTAATTGATTTTGTGACCCCGTTTTCCTCATGGAAAACTCTTATTTATACTAAAGGAAATAACTGTACAATCCTATCCACACTTCTAACTGCTAATAACATCTAATAACAGAGAAAAACAACCTATTTGAAATTCAAATCTTACTCTTTCTACAACTGTGAATTTTGACAGTTTGTCAAAGAAACTCTTCGAAACATAACCAACCTTCGCGTTGTCGATATGTGTTTCGACCAACTCTAATGCTTCGATTTTGTCGAACTAACACGTGCAACTTCAGACATCCTTTAAACTAAAAATTCCATCTTGTTTCAACGTGTCCAATCAAACCTTAGTGACTGTATTTAATATCCTTTGTCAAAAAATACAGGCTAACAAATTGCCCCCCAAAAATGTTAGGTCCGACGGAAGATATTGTAGAAGAAAACTGAAAATTACTCCCCCTCCAACACATAACAACAGTTTCTGAGGAACAGACCTTCTCCTCCTGAAACACAACACTCAGGAACTCCCCCTGAACATAAACAGCATCTGACAGGAAGCACACAAACTCAGGAACACTCCCCCTGAACAGCTCAGTTCAGCAATCACCAATCACACATATTTCTCCCCCTTTTTAGCCAAACAAGTTTGACAAAAACACCAACCAACACCAGGATCAGCAAAACAGTAGGAACAGAGAAACATAACTCAGAACAGCAACATAACTACCAGCACAAAACCAGTCATCACCAGCAAGAATTAGAACCACATAGCACTCAGAAGAACAACCAAAACTGTAGATAACAGCACAACAGCAGACCAGAAACACAAGCAGAAATGCACAACAGCCACAAACTAGCCAGTCTTCAGACTTAGCATCAGAAATTGCTTAGTCTTCATTAGACACAATCATCAGATGCTGCTCAATTGATATGTGCCTCAGGAACATTCTGAATCCTCTTCCCAGTAATCTTCTTCTCAAAATCAGCAACTCTTTTCTGAACACAGGACATAACATCTTCAGACTCACAAGAAACAAGTGCCTTTTGAACAGGAATAGGAACTAACACTTTGCTCCAGATTTTAGATGAACCAGCACCAGAACTCATCTGTGCTACATGAATGGGCTTGCTGTCATCAGCAACAGCCTTTCCTTTTCCTTTGTTCAGCCTCTGAGCAACACCAACACACTTTGGTCTCCATTCTTTCTTGATTTTGCTTTTATTCACAGCTGGTTCAGTTTTTCTGTGTTGAAAATGCTTGGGATAACCATGCAACTTGTAACAAAAAGGTTTAATGTGACCCTTTTTACCACAATGATGACAAACCCAAGGATGAGAAACTTTCTTGTTTTTAGAATCCTGAGGTTTGTTCTTAGGTTTTCTCATCAGTGGAACATGAGAATCAGCAGCAGGTATGCACCTCTTAGCAGGATTTTGCTTTTTGATGTTCAGGTTCTGATCAACAAATCCAATGCCATTTGGTTTTCCTTGATTCTGATTCTCCAGAATCTCTTCCAGCATATCAGTAGCAGAATTCAGCATTCTAACTTGCTTTTTCATCTGATCAAGTTGTGAATTGAGTTGGATTACCTCATTACTGAGAACAAAAATCTTCTCTAAGTGTTCACCCCTTTCAATCTAAAGTTGAGTGTTAATTTCCTTCTGTTCTTCCATCTGCTTGCACACTTCATCAAATTGACATTGCAACTTCGTGCAAAACTCAGCAGGATTTTTGTGATAGGCAGCCAGATCTTCACAAGATGATTCTCCATCACTCGACTTTGATTCTGATGAAGTTTCTGAGCCCAAAACTCCATCATCAGGGAAGCATCTTCCAGTAAAACCAGCAACATGTCTGGCTGACTTACTCCCTACTTCTCCTTCTGAGTCCTCTTGATCAGACCTAGACACAGTCAGACTCTTCTTTTGTTTCTTGAGATAAGTAGGACATTCTGACTTGACATGTACATAGCCTTCACACTCAAAGCACTGAACTCTTTTTGACTGATTGCTCTTGTCATCAGTTCTTGTTTTCTGCTTCAGAAACTTCTTGAATTGTTTACTCAGCAGCACAAGAGCTTCTGATGAGATATCATCATCCACACATTCAGTATCAACAACAAATGCAACACTTTTACCCTTCTTATCAGTTCTGCTTATTTCAAAGTTTTGAAGGGAACCTATCAATTCTTCAACCTTCATGCTGGATATGTCATGTGCTTCTTCAATAGCAGTCACCTTCATTACAAACCTCTTGGGTAGGGATCTGAGAATTTTCCTTACAAGCTTCTCATCTGAAACTTTTTCTCCAAGAGATTCAAAAAAGTTTGCCATGTCCAGAATGTTCATGTAAAAGCTTTGTATGTTCTCATCTTCCAGCATTCTGAGATTTTCAAATTTAGTGGTCAGAAGCTGAAGTCTGGACAGCTTTACTTTTGAGGTGCCTTCATGAGTAGTCTTGAGTATCTCCCAGGCATCCTTGACAATTGTACACTGCTTGATCATCCTGAAAACATTCTTGTCCACTCCATTGAATATTGCATTCAGGGGCTTTGGAGTTTGCAAGAGACAAGGCATCTTCATCATTGGTCCGATCTTCCTCTGGTTTTAAAGCAGCTGTCTTGTTACCATCTTTATCAGTCACAACTGGATGTTCCCAACCCTTTAGAATAGCTTTCCAGGTCTTGCTATCAATATATTTAAGGAAAGCACTCATGCGTGATTTCCAATAATCATAATTTGTTCCATCCAGCAGGGGTGGCCTGTTAACAAAACCTCCTTCTCTCTCCATAAAGCCAGAAATTATCTTCCCTGGAGCTCACCCAAATACAGGCAGGGTGCCTACTCTGATACCAATTGAAATTCTGGCAATTCAAGTTCTGAACCAACAAAATAGAGCACAAGAAGTGCAAAACAGAGCACTGGTTCAGGAGCAGAAAATAAACAAGACAGAAAGTAAATAACACAGCAATTTGTTAACCCAGTTCGGTGCAAACTTCACCTACTCTGGGGGATACCAATCCAGGAAGGAAATCTCTATGAGGAATTAATCTTAAGACTCAAGACACAGACCCCCTGTTCCTAGTCTTCTGACTTAATCTCCACTAGTCTGATTTCTACCCAACACCTAGGTATAAGAAACCCCCTTCTTACTTCCTATTCAAGTAACAACCCAGTTACTAACAGCTTCTGAATAATAACCCAGTTTATGAAGACAACTTCAAGACAACAAAAACAACACTCGTACCTAAAGGCTTAGAGTGAATTACAACTCAAACAATCTAAACCAACTCAGAACATATGAGTGGTGTACAAATACAAAGCCTAAATCTTACACAAAGATTCTTATCATAATATCAGTTTTTACTCTCCTCATTTAATAAGCAACATCACGTCTTCCTTTATATAATCTTCAGCAGGGACTCATAAATCTGAACCAAATCTTCTTTGAAATACAATTCTGAAATTCAGCAAGGCTCAAAAAGGAAACATATATTTCTGAATTCTATCTTGCAAAGATTCTTCAGCAAATATATTCAAACATAAACACGAAGCAAATCTTAACCAAGATCTTCATCAAATAACTCAGCCTTCTAGAAAACAATAGCATGAATAAAACTTCAGTAAATCTCGAAGAGATACGCACAGAATTAATCCAAAAGAATGCAGAAAATCAGCTTCTGGAAACAGCTTCTGAAGGTCAACGCTGGTCAACGTCTGAACAGTGCGTCTGAAGACCCTCCCAGCGTCTGATGAACAGTTTCTGCGACTGAAGGCCAAAACTGCTTCTGATGAACAGTAAACCAGGATTTTAGCTTCTGAACCTCCTGAAATGGAATTTTCAGCTTCTGAACCTCCTTAAAACCAATATTCAACTTCTGAAGACATTATATAACATCTGGAAAACGCATTGCTTGCATTTTGATTTTACCAAACAATGAAGTCAACCTTTAAATAACCAACAATCTCCCCCTTTGGCAAATTTTTGGCTAAAATCAAATGCTTCATAAACACAAGTCTTTCATTCATCACAAGTAATTAACCATGAAGAACTCCACATAATGTAGCAAAGTCAGCAGCGGATTAAAAACACAAACAACTGAAAATTACTCCCCCTGCAACACATAACAACAGTTTCTAAGGAACAAACCTTCTCCTCCTGAAACACAACACTCAGGAACTCCCCTTGAACATAAACAGCATCTGACAGGAAGCACACAAACTCAGGAACACTCCCCCTGAACAGCTCAGCTCAGCAATCACCAATCACACATAAATCTAAACCAAATCATCTTTGAAGTACAATTCTAAAATTCAGCAAGGCTCAAAAAGGAAACATATATTTCTGAATTCTATCTTGCAAAGATTCTTCAGCAAATATATTCAAACATAAACACGAAGCAAATCTTAACCAAGATCTTCATCAAATAACTCAGCCTTCTAGAAAACAATAGCATGAATAAAACTTCAGTAAATCTCCAAGAGATACGCACAGAATTAATCCAAAAGAATGCAGAAAATCAGCTTCTAGAAACAGCTTCTGAAGTTCACCTTCTGAAGGTCAACGCTGGTCAACGTCTGAAGCTCAGCTTCTGAAGGTCAACGCTGGTCAACATCTGAACAGTGCGTCTGAAGACCCTCCCAGCGTCTGATGAACAGTTTCTGCGACTGAAGGCCAAAACTGCTTCTGATGAATAGTAAATCAGGATTTCAGCTTCTGAACCTCCTGAAATGGAATTTTCAGCTTCTGAACCTCCTTAAAACCAATATTCAGCTTCTGAAGACATTACCAAACAATGAAGCCAACCTTTAAATAACCAACAAAAACTGACATTTTTGAAAATTCTCTGAAGAAATCCTTACATCTTCTTGAATGATGACGTCATTTGCCTCGAGCAGTTCCCCAAATCAGTTATCATTACTGCACTATTTTTGGAGATCTTTGGCTCATAGGAGAAGTAACCGGCGGCTGGGTTCAAAAACCTTTCAGACTTCTTTTGCCACTTGGCTAGACTTTTCAACTTTTCAAATCAATAGTCTTTTTGGTTTCCCCTCAATAATGAGTATAAAAATATACCTTTTACTCCTTTCATTATCACTTCCTTTTCCAGAAAAACTTCCCCAGAAAGCCATCTTCCTTTTTTCTTTCTACCATGGATAGACTCCATAAAATCTTCTAATCAAAATCACCCAAAAAATAGCTGCTACAGGTACCCAGAATTTTCTCAACTTCAGAGCAACCTCCACCACTCAGCGTCAACGAGCGGACAAGAAAACAGTTTTTAGGGCTTTACCACGCAACTGCCTATGGTATTTCTTTGATAACTTCCCTTCTGCGTCAAAACTTGCTTTCATGCAAAGTATGATCTAAAGTGGCCATGAATCATTTAGCCTGGTCGAAACAGCAAGGCTCCTCCATGATGAACCCAACAATCTGGACAACATTTACCATATTTTGCGTAAAGTAGCTTTTCATGGCGTGGATGGAGCCAAATACTTGTTTATGATCTTCAAAATCCTCTCAAAAGATGGGTTTTCGATGAAGGAGGTTTTTCCTACCTTCAAAGACCTCTTCGATCGTCAAGTGTTAGCAGAATGTAGGAGGTCTACCTGTGGAGGACAAGGTTCTCCTTACTTTCTGCCTTATAGGCCTCATTGTGGTATCAGGCCTTTGCCTTCAAGCTTGGTCTTTCGACTCACTTGTTCTGCTCAAGGAACATGCAAGGGACATGGGAGAAGATCAGGAATCTTCTGGCCTTTACCAGGTTCGGACGATGAATATTCAAGGACTGAACTTTGCCTCTATTGTCGCCTCGACTTGAAAGTTATGTGGTTCCTAAATGAGTTTCGCTTCCTGGAAGACGAAAACTTCTAGGTTTTAGGCTTTAAGTTGTTGTTTTTTTTAGGGCCTCAGAGCCATTTTGATGTACTTTTCATGTCGAACAATGTTTCTAATGTCAATTTGCTTCGACATTTTGTGTAATCTGCCCAATGCTTGGCTTCGAATTTTGATTTAATCAAATGCCATTTTTATTTCCTATTGCTGCTTTCTTTTGATTTTCAAATTAGGCCTGAATAATAGAAAATCTTCACCCAAATTCTCATGTGGAGTGAAAATTGTGAAGAAGATTTCCTTCTGACATTGGCTGTGTTTTGATGATAACAAACTCACATCACAAAAAGAAGAAATGATCATGGAGGCTCAAGATTAAAGAATGAAGATTAGTGCCTAGGCTTCTTGGTTATACACTTTGTAAGTATGGCAAATTATTTTTTGATTTATCATTCTTAACTTATGGAACAACTTAGAATGCTCAGAAAATAATTACAAACTTTTTTCTAAGTCCCCATATGAAGCAATGCCTAAAAATCTTTTGAAAATAAATCACACACTCACAATGTTTTCATATAAATGTGATTTTGCATAAAAAATATTTTTGCATGAAAGAACATAATTTAGCATGCATTGAATATTAAAAAGGCATATTTGTTTCTAGTATTACAATGTGGCAACGGCTAATTATTTTATAAATGTTTATCATTCGAGGGCCACTTCTTAAAACAATTGCATAATTGTTTTCGGTTAGTTTTCTTTTTTCAAAACGGCTAGTTTTTTTTTTAAATGTATTTCAAACTATTTTTTATGAATAGGTGCAATTTCAAATATGTGTCTATTCATTGGTAACCATTTTTCAAAAAATAGTATTGTTTCAAAAATATCTTTTTAGCCTCTATAAATTCAATTGAGAATCAAAGTAAATTAAGACAATAACTTTCAACATCTCAATTGTGAATTTCAATATCACTTGCATTCAAACTTTCTTTTAATTGTTTGGAAAACTTTGCCCACACTTTAACATTTATTAAAAAGGTTTTCTGAGCACTAAGTCCATTTGTTTAAGAGTGATATTGATAAAAATATACAGCCATACATTTGTTATTCTTCAATTACATTGTTGTAAAGTTTTCTTGCCATTGTTGGTGAGAATTGTTGAAAGATAGTGGGGTGCTATCTTGTGTATGTTAGAAAGATTGTTAGGGGGTCTTGGGGAGAGATTGCTTGTAACAAAGATTCTAACATAGTGAATTCCTCACAGGGTTGTGGGGGAGTGGAGTACCAGTAGGGGAACCACTATAAATTCCTTGTGTCCATCTTCTTCTTCCCTACACTCTTTATTTTTCCAAGCATTCGTTCATACATTCATACAAAATTCCGGAAAAATTTACAAGAACACAATAAACCAGAAAAATTATCCATTAAAAGTCATACAACCTAATTCACCCCCCCTCTTAGGTTGCACTCTGAAATTACAAAAATTCCTACGTTTCAACTTTGTGGAAATCGAAACGGTAGTTTTCTTTTTATTTGAAAACAAACCTATTGCGCCACTTTTGCAAGAGCAAGTGGGCCACGTTTTGGACTAAATAACGCCCAAAAACCAACTTTTGGATTGTTAACGTAGGATGTTGACATCTGTCAAGATTTAAAGTAGGAAGCAGTATAAAGTTATACCTTAGGGAATATAAAAAGTACCTCCTTAACCTCTTCTACACACTTTTACAAACTGATTGATAGAAAACACAGGAACAATTAATCTTCTCTCTTAGCCTGTTTTTCTCCGGAACAAATAATCTCTCCCCTTTCTCTGAAAACAACAATTTCTTAGAACCAACTCCACTAAAAACGCGAAAACTTTTTTCCTCGTGTCCAACCTTTGAAAACATCATCCGGAAGTTTCAAAGAACATCAATGTCATCTTCATCCAAAACTCAACCGTCTGACACGACGGCCACGGCGAACTTCTCCGTCTAGCTTCAACCGGGGAACTTCAAATTCGTTTCTGCACCTGACCTGAAGGACGAACAAGCCCAGATTTGGAAATTTCAGGTAATGATCCCTTGCCCTGATTCTCATGCATATTCGGGCCCTTTAGCATTCTTGGGTCCTTTACCCAGAGAACGAGAGGATAATGACCAAATCAAGGAAATTTTTCCCACCTATCACAATTTTACCCCTAGGGTTTTTCAAAAAGGACCATACTTTATGAATTTCATGGATGCACCCACTAGAGTGTTTAGGTCTGCTCCTCATGTTGGGAGTGACATATACCTGAAATGGCTGAACAAAGTCGAGTTGAAGAAAAAGGATTTCTGGAAAGCGTCTGGCATCTTCGACCGTATCCAACTGTCAAAACTTGGGCCAAAATACCAACCCAACATGATGATCGCGACATTGCATTTCTGGGACCATTCTACTAGTAGTCTCCAACTCAAATGTGGAATGTTAACCCCAACACTTCTAGATGTAGCTGCAATTACTGGCCTGAAACCCATTGGAAGAACTTTCGACCCTAGTGTCGTTTCGACAGATTTTGACTTCAATTTTCAACGAGATGCCTTCTCGTCTTACATCGAGGACCATTACGACACTACCAGTGATGACGTTTCTGATGCGGAACATGTCGCATTCCTGACCCTCTGGCTATACCTCTTTGTTTTCTTCACTCCTTCGTTGCAAGTGGCCAAGATGTACATTAAGCTCGCCATCCAAATACATGAGGGTAAGGATGTATGCCTGAGTCGACTCATCTTGGGTGCCTTCTATGATGGTCTTGGCAATGGATCTTTTGATTTGAGAAATGCAAGTGAGGAAAGAAAAACTTTGTCTGTGTCTAGACCCATTTGGCTTTTCCAACTGTGGCTGTTAGCCACGTTTGAATCAAGATTCTAACTCTTCATTCCTGATGAACACAAGAGCATGGTCGAACAACAAAGAATCGAAGGCACCCGCCTAGTTGCGCTGAAACTCAGAGAAATAGGCCAAACCAATGAAGCCTTATTTTCGACGGCCTTCAACGTGTTCCTAAGTTGTAACACTTTTGTACCTTCAATGTCTCCGTTTGTAAATAGAACTCACGGACCAGATTGGTTTACCAAAGAATTTCCAGAGCCTTCATTCGACCGCAAAGGGGAACATTTCGAGATCTGGAGAACTTACCTAACTCCTAATCTGCTTTCATTCAGAATGTAACACCCTAACCCTTAACCGCCGATTATTAACTTTAATAAAGAAAACGTTAAGGCCATAGGAAGTTACAACATTAATAAAACTCAATTTCATAAACATCAACAGAGATCAAAATATATTTGATTCACAATCAGCAGCGGAAAAACATAACAAACAATTGCTTATAACCAAGCACTGCATATATTACACAAAAATATATACATAAGATTTTCAAAAGAGGCAATTCAACCACAAAGACTATTGCCAAATCTATACACAAACGTTCAGATACCCCAAAATGGTGTTACAAATATCAGAGCACTAGACTCTAACTAGGACACTACTCCTAGTACAAAAAGGTAAGGATAGCTAAGCTATGCCCTCACCACAACGTAGGCTCCTAAACACCAAAAGCTACTCCTCAACGATAGCTTCGCCAACCTGGTAATCTGGATCCCCAAAGATCCAGCACATAACACAAAACAGAGAGTGTTAGTATCACAACAATAAATATGTATAAATAACACATAATTATACATAACCAAAACCCAACACACATCAATAACACTTATCAATTAAGCAACCATTATGCACACATAATGCACAAAACTCATCAATAACAATTACCACATAACAACCATTATGTACACATAATTCCTAAATGAACACTAATGTCACAAAGGATGCATGCCTCAAAATGCATTCACTAATGCATGTGGTACCAAATCATCTTGGATAAACTTATATCCTTATCAAGCACTCTTGATAATATCAAGCACTCTTGATAACCAAGCACTCTTGGGTTTATTATCCGCACACGGATATCATACAATCATGAAATGCATGATGGTTCACTTAGTAAATATATGATACTTACTAATACACTAATTATCAGCACTCTGATAATTATCTCAACAACAACAAACACAAACACTTATCAGCACTCTGATAATAATCACAACATCAACAACAACAAACATAACCACTAGGCTCTCATGGCCAAATCATCAGACAAACATGTATATACTCAATCATGTTCACAATCTCAAATAAACTAATCAAATCATATCAAAATCTCACCCATAAGGGTTTCAACGGAAAACCCACACACTTGATACCCCACACACACATGTTAGGGTTTTACTCAAAACTTTCTTGAAAACAAAAATACTCTTTAGAAAACATTAGGGATGGATTAAAATGGTGGGCAAGGTTTCCAAAAATGTATTATTAAAATACAGTATCAAAAAGACATCTCCGCGCGCACCAGGACCTCCAGAACGACTCAACGAAGTTGGCCTGTTCAGGGTTGGTCGCTACAAGCGATCCCCTGGTCGCTACAAGCGAGCATAGGCAGGGAATCATCCTGCTTGGTCGCTACAAGCGAACCTTCGGTCGCTACAAGCGAGCCTGGTCGCTACAAGCGCCAGTGTGGTCGCTACAAGCGCGGTTAGGCAGGGAATAATCCTGCCTGGTCGCTACAAGCGAGGTTCCGTCGCTACAAGCGACCGTATCAGTACAGTCATGTAAAAATGTGATTTTTCCACCATTTTAGCCCATCTATGGTTACCCAAGTTCCAGAACTTGTTAAAAACAACTTTCCATCATAAAACATCATTTATAAACCATCACAAGCAAAGATTGCATCAAGCATAGAAATTAGGGTTCAAGACAATAACTTTCCATAAACTTTTCTTATGAACCCACAACACAATAACTCCAACAAATCATGCTAACAACATCAATTAGCATTTCAAGCAAGCAAAACATAATCATTAACAACTTTAAACCATAAAAACTTTCTAACAAAACCTAGACAAAGTGAGGAGAAGTTTGGGATGGAGAAATAGACATTCTCCCCTTCTCAATCACTTGTAATCAAGCAATACTAACTCTCTTACCTTCTCAAACCTAGCAAATCTCAAGCTTTCCTCTTGCTTTTCTTGCCCTAGCTCTCCTCTTGTTCTTCTCCTCTTCTTCTTTCACGTTTTCTTCACAAAGAAAATGAGGAATGGCACTATTCATACTCACAAAATATCTTATATCCCTAGCAATAGATCCTAGCCATCCATCTTTACTAACCATCATGGACCAATCCTAGCCATACAATTTAATCCAAGCTTACTACATTCATATGCACTTGATCATTACTACTCAAAAGCCCAAAAGCCCAATACTATTCACCCTCTTGGCCCAATTCGCCCAAAACTCTAAAAACTCGATTACGAACATACCCTCGCGCTAAATAATTATTCCTCGATTACTAGAAAATATTTATAAATGCAAATCCATAAAATAAAATATATAAAAATATAATATACGAAAATAGGGTCGTTACAACTCTACCCCCCTAAAAAGAATTTTCGCCCTCGAAAATACCTGAAAACAACTCTGGATAGGAATCCCGCATCTTGCTCTCGAGCTCCCACGTCGCATATTCACCGGCTGGGCCTCCCCAAACGACTTTCACCGATGAAATCTCTTTGTTCCTGAGCCTCTTCATCTCTTGTCCTTCAATCCTTAAGGGTACCGTTGCAACTGTTAAATTCTCTCTCACTTGTATCTCGTCCGACTCAATCACATGTGACGGATCCGATACGTATTTCCTTAATTGCGACACGTGAAAAACATCATGTAAATTCGACAACGACGGCGGTAACGCAATCCTGTACGCCACCTTCCCAATCCTCTTCAAAATCTGATACGGACCAATGAATCTCGATGCTAACTTCTTCGATTTCAAAGCCCGTCCAATACCCGTAGTCGATGTAACTCTTAGAAACACATGATCTCCTTCTTGAAATTCTATATCCTTTCTTCTCTTGTCGGCATAGCTTTTCTGGCGACTCTGCGACGCTTTCATCTTTTCTTGGATCATCTTGATCTTCTCGGTCGTTTGTTGCACAATCTCAGGTCCAAGTACCACACTTTCTCCCGATTCAAACCAACACAAAGGTGTTCTACATCTTCTCCCATACAACGCTTCAAAAGGTGCCATACCAATGCTCGAATGAAAACTGTTGTTATACGTGAACTCAATCAATGGTAAGCAAGCTTCCCAACTCACTCCTTGTTCCAAAATACACGATCTCAATAAATCCTCCAATGATTGAATCGTCCTCTCCGACTGACCATCCGTCTGCGGGTGATAAGCAGAACTCATCCGCAACTTAGTCCCCAACGCCTCTTGCAAACTTTCCCAAAACCTTGAAGTAAAACGGGGATCTCGATCTGATACAATACTTGACGGAATTCCATGTAATCTCACGATTTGCTCGACATAAATCTCAGCCAACTTTGGTACTAACATACCGGTCTTGATAGCTATGAAATGAGCAGACTTTGTTAACCTGTCGACAACTACCCAAATCATATTGTTACCTTTCGACGTCTTCGGCAAACCGCTTACAAAATCCATCGCAATACTATCCCATTTCCATTCTGGAATAAACATAGGTTGCAATAGCCCTGACGGCTTCTGATGCTCCACCTTGGACTTCTGACAAGTCAAACAAGCGAAAACAAACTCGGCGATCTCTTTCTTCATCCCTTGCCACCAAAACATTTTCCTCAGATCTTGATACATTGTAGTAACACCAGGATGAATACTTAAGTTGCTTCTGTGACCTTCCTCCAAAATCATCCGCTTCAACTCAGGCACATCAGGTACACATAACCTTCCTTGACACCTCATCACGCCTTTCTCATCAATCTCAACATTTACCTTTTTCCCTTGTTCGATAAGCGTCTTAAGCTTCACCAATTTCACATCAGACTTTTGTCTTTCCACAACCTCTTCAAGAAAATCATTCGTCAATCTCAACATTCCTAGCTTCACGCTTCTGGTTGTCCTTTCACAAACCAAACTGAGGTCTCTAAACTCTTCAATCAATATCAGTTCCTTCGCCATCAAAGATGACATATGCAAAGACTTCCTACTCAACGCATCGGCTACCACATTAGCCTTACCCGGGTGATAACTCAACTCAAAATCATAATCCTTAAGAAACTCTAACCATCTTCTTTGCCTCATATTAAGCTCTTTCTGATCAAACAAGTACTTCAGACTCTTGTGATCGCTGAAAACCTCGAATCTTGACCCATACAAGTAATGCCTCCAAATCTTGAGAACAAACACGACAGCAGCTAGCTCCAAATCATGCGTAGGATAGTTCCTCTCATGAATCTTCAGCTGTCTTGATGCATAAGCAACAACTTGTCCCCTCTGCATCAACACACCACCTAGACCCATCTTCGACGCATCACAATAAACCACGAACGGTTCCTTCGGATTCGGCAAAATTAACACAGGTGCAGATGTCAACCTCCTCTTCAGCTCTTGGAAACTCTGCTCACACTTATCATCCCAAATGAAAGCTTGATCCTTCCTAGTCAACTGCGTCAACGGCAACGCCAACTTTGAAAATCCTTCAATGAACCTCCGATAGTAACCGGCCAAACCAAGAAAACTTCGGATCTCAGTAACAGACTCCGGCGTTCCCCAATCTTGTACGGCTTCTACCTTAGCAGGATCCACTGCTATACCACCCCTTGAAATAACGTGACCCAAAAAGCTAACTTTATGTAACCAAAATTCACACTTAGAAAATTTTGCATAAAGCTTCTTCTCGCGCAACACTTCCAACACAATCCTCAAATGCTCGGCATGTTCCTCTTCCGTCTTCGAGTATACCAAAATATCGTCTATGAAGACCACTACGAATCGATCCAAAAAGGAATGAAATATACGATTCATATATTCCATAAACACTCCAGGTGCATTAGTAACTCCAAAAGGCATAACGGCGTACTCGTAATGACCATACCTTGTCCTGAAAGCAGTCTTCGGTATATCCTCCGCCTTAACTCTTATCTGGTGATATCCCGATCTCAAATCAATCTTGCTGAACACACAGGCTCCTACTAACTGATCCATCAAATCATCTATCCTCGGAAGTGGATACTTATTCTTGATAGTTGCCTTATTCAACTGACGATAATCGATGCACAGACGCATACTACCATCTTTCTTCTTCACCAACAGAACCGGCGCACCCCACGGCGATACACTCGGTCTTACAAACTTCTTCTCTAACAATTCTTCCAATTGTTCCTTCAACTTTTCTAGTTCAGCAGCTGACATACGATACGGCGCCATTGATATTGGACTAGTGCCAGGTACTATGTCAATTGCGAATTCAACCTCTCTCTCGGGTGGTAAATCCAAAATGTCATCTGGAAAAACATCTGTGAAATCACGCACCACCGGCAACGCATCAATCTCAATCTTCTCTTCCACCCTCAACGAAGCAAACATAGCAAACACGTCCTCTTGAGCCTTCACTGATCTTACCACTTCTCGACAACACATGAGCTTCGAACACAACTCTGGCTCCGGTTTTGGAAACTTAACCGTCCTCTTACCACAGTTGATATGAACTCGATTAAATTCTAACCAGTTCATACCAAAAATAACATCTATTCCGCTCAACGGAATGCAGACTAAATCCATACCAAAGTGTCGACCATACATAGTGACTGGACAATCAACACAGACTAAAGTAGTCGATACTGAACCACTTGCAGGCGTTTCAATAACCATGCGTCCCATCATATTTTCTACTTTAAGACCCAACCTCTTAACACAATCCATAGAAATAAACGAATGGGTAGCACCCGTATCAATAATAGCAGACAAAGGGGTATTATTGATAAAGCATGTACCTCTGATCAAGTTGTCCGCCTTCGCATCACCACCATCTAAAGCAAACACTTTTCCTCCAGCCGCTCTAGGCTTCTTACACACGTTGCTCTTATGACCCGCTTCTTTGCAATTGAAGCAAACTAGACCTTTCTTGCATTGATCAGCTTTGTGGTTAGGATCACCACACTTGAAACATTTCCCATCATTCTTCGGGCACTCAAAAATACGATGTCCCGGTTGTCCACACTTAAAGCAATTCCTATTACCTCCAAACTTGTTACCACTACTCCCACCTTCATCAGGTTTCTTCCCACCTCTGCCATAAGGTTTACCTCTAGCCAAGTCCTTTCCCCTCTTCTCATTTGCGGCTTTGTAGTAATTGGCTTTAGCTTTACCATCCTTGTCACATATTCGGCTCTTATTCACCAACATCGGAAAATTCCGGATCTCGCTAAACCCAATCAACTGCTTGATATCTGGCCTCAGCCCATTTTCAAACTTTACACACTTGTCCTCCTCAGCTTCCACCGTGTTGTAATGAGGAGCAAAACGACACAAATCTTCAAACTTGGCCGCATATTCAGAAACAGATGAACTCCCCTGCTTGAGCTCCATGAACTCAATCACTTTACGATTCCTCTCGTCTGCCGGAAAATACTTGGTTAAAAACTCTCTCCGGAAACGAGCCCAAGTAACTAAAGCTCCACCAGCTCCCAACCTCTGACTAGCATTTCCCCACCAATGATCAGCTTCATCATGGAGAACATATGCTCCTAGCAATACCTTATGCGCATCCAGACAACGCATAGCCCCAAAAATTCTCTCGATTCCTTCCAACCAAGTCTGAGCTCCATCTGGATCGTATCCTCCCTTGAAGATAGGCGGTTTGTTATTCATAAACCTCTCGAGTCTCAACTCATCTTCTCCGCCTCCTCTAGCTTGTTGTGCGGCTCTATCCGCAGTCCTACTAGCAGCATCCTGAGCCATGGCATCCGCCATCCGCTCCATCGCATCAGCAAGTGCTCGTTGCGCCATATCCACACACTACCAAACACCACATAACACAAGTGAGAACAAAGTGTTTAAGAAAACACATGTTACACAAAGGGTATACTAAACTTAATTGATCCAATGGATCGACCTGCTCTGATACCAACTATTGTAACACCCTAACCCTTAACCGCCGATTATTAACTTTAATAAAGAAAACGTTAAGGCCATAGGAAGTTACAACATTAATAAAACTCAATTTCATAAACATCAACAGAGATCAAAATATATTTGATTCACAATCAGCAGCGGAAAAACATAACAAACAATTGCTTATAACCAAGCACTGCATATATTACACAAAAATATATACATAAGATTTTCAAAAGAGGCAATTCAACCACAAAGACTATTGCCAAATCTATACACAAACGTTCAGATACCCCAAAATGGTGTTACAAATATCAGAGCACTAGACTCTAACTAGGACACTACTCCTAGTACAAAAAGGTAAGGATAGCTAAGCTATGCCCTCACCACAACGTAGGCTCCTAAACACCAAAAGCTACTCCTCAACGATAGCTTCGCCAACCTGGTAATCTGGATCCCCAAAGATCCAGCACATAACACAAAACAGAGAGTGTTAGTATCACAACAATAAATATGTATAAATAACACATAATTATACATAACCAAAACCCAACACACATCAATAACACTTATCAATTAAGCAACCATTATGCACACATAATGCACAAAACTCATCAATAACAATTACCACATAACAACCATTATGTACACATAATTCCTAAATGAACACTAATGTCACAAAGGATGCATGCCTCAAAATGCATTCACTAATGCATGTGGTACCAAATCATCTTGGATAAACTTATATCCTTATCAAGCACTCTTGATAATATCAAGCACTCTTGATAACCAAGCACTCTTGGGTTTATTATCCGCACACGGATATCATACAATCATGAAATGCATGATGGTTCACTTAGTAAATATATGATACTTACTAATACACTAATTATCAGCACTCTGATAATTATCTCAACAACAACAAACACAAACACTTATCAGCACTCTGATAATAATCACAACATCAACAACAACAAACATAACCACTAGGCTCTCATGGCCAAATCATCAGACAAACATGTATATACTCAATCATGTTCACAATCTCAAATAAACTAATCAAATCATATCAAAATCTCACCCATAAGGGTTTCAACGGAAAACCCACACACTTGATACCCCACACACACATGTTAGGGTTTTACTCAAAACTTTCTTGAAAACAAAAATACTCTTTAGAAAACATTAGGGATGGATTAAAATGGTGGGCAAGGTTTCCAAAAATGTATTATTAAAATACAGTATCAAAAAGACATCTCCGCGCGCACCAGGACCTCCAGAACGACTCAACGAAGTTGGCCTGTTCAGGGTTGGTCGCTACAAGCGATCCCCTGGTCGCTACAAGCGAGCATAGGCAGGGAATCATCCTGCTTGGTCGCTACAAGCGAACCTTCGGTCGCTACAAGCGAGCCTGGTCGCTACAAGCGCCAGTGTGGTCGCTACAAGCGCGGTTAGGCAGGGAATAATCCTGCCTGGTCGCTACAAGCGAGGTTCCGTCGCTACAAGCGACCGTATCAGTACAGTCATGTAAAAATGTGATTTTTCCACCATTTTAGCCCATCTATGGTTACCCAAGTTCCAGAACTTGTTAAAAACAACTTTCCATCATAAAACATCATTTATAAACCATCACAAGCAAAGATTGCATCAAGCATAGAAATTAGGGTTCAAGACAATAACTTTCCATAAACTTTTCTTATGAACCCACAACACAATAACTCCAACAAATCATGCTAACAACATCAATTAGCATTTCAAGCAAGCAAAACATAATCATTAACAACTTTAAACCATAAAAACTTTCTAACAAAACCTAGACAAAGTGAGGAGAAGTTTGGGATGGAGAAATAGACATTCTCCCCTTCTCAATCACTTGTAATCAAGCAATACTAACTCTCTTACCTTCTCAAACCTAGCAAATCTCAAGCTTTCCTCTTGCTTTTCTTGCCCTAGCTCTCCTCTTGTTCTTCTCCTCTTCTTCTTTCACGTTTTCTTCACAAAGAAAATGAGGAATGGCACTATTCATACTCACAAAATATCTTATATCCCTAGCAATAGATCCTAGCCATCCATCTTTACTAACCATCATGGACCAATCCTAGCCATACAATTTAATCCAAGCTTACTACATTCATATGCACTTGATCATTACTACTCAAAAGCCCAAAAGCCCAATACTATTCACCCTCTTGGCCCAATTCGCCCAAAACTCTAAAAACTCGATTACGAACATACCCTCGCGCTAAATAATTATTCCTCGATTACTAGAAAATATTTATAAATGCAAATCCATAAAATAAAATATATAAAAATATAATATACGAAAATAGGGTCGTTACACAGAATCTCGACTGGGAAATGGAAAGAACTCTTCAGAGTAAGTGGTTATCAACCAAATTTGGTAGCTAGACAATTTGGCCTTTGCCAGCTTCGACCTAGATCTCTCTTTTCCAGTAAGAAGTACCTGCGTCATCCCAAGACCGAGAAAGATTGGCGAGAGCACCTTGCCAAATTCGATCAAACTGCCCCTAGCTTTGAGCCCATAGTTTTCAAAACATCCTTCTTATGCACCCAATAATTTTTTACTTGGTGGAGAGATTATTATAAAACACAAAGTGCTAATGTTGATGAAAACTTTTTACTCGAACAGCTGATATCCACTTTTCCTTCTGTGCAGAATAAAAAAGCGAAGAGCAAAGGTAAGCATATTCGAGAAATTCAAGCATTTCAAAAATATTTCGAAACTGTGTATGACCTGAGGCACCTTAGTCGGACTGTTGCTCAGGCAGCAAAAACTGTAAAGGAAAAAATAAATGAAAAACTTTACATGGTGAAAGCCCCTCCTTATGTTAAAGACAAATACACTTATGCTTTGCATTTCAAAACACGATTTCCGGCTTTGCCAACCAGCAGACTTGCTTTAGCCTTTCGACCACCTCTTCCTCATTGATTCTTTTGTGGTTCGAGATTAGCCTTCAAAAACCTTTTAGCTAAAAATCCTGATAGAGTAACTCCGACTAAGCACGACATACATAGTTTTGGAGGTCATTTGCACCTTGACATTCGACATGTTCAAATTACGTCAGAAATTAAAACATGTGACAACCTTCGACTCAGAGGTAAAGTATAGCTTTATTCGCTTTTACACTTAACGATTTCATATATTCCACAGCTGTACCTCTTACTTCCAAACCAACATCGGACGATGAGCCTGACAAGGAAGAAACCAAGAAAAAGGCAAGACCTTCTAAGCCGAATGTTATTGAGGTAACCGCTTACTATTTTTTAATGGCAATATATTTTTTCTTTGACCATTTCTTTAATGAAAGTGACTTTCCAGAAGCGGAAACGCACCAGCAGTTCTTGCAACATGACTCCTTCAAAGAAACTCAAGAAATTCATCAGCATATCGAGCGATGATTCAGAGGTAGGTGGAAACTTCTTCTCTTTTTGTTTCGAGTTTACTTAATCATCATCATCATTATATATATGCATTTTTTAGGATGATGGTTACTCTCTGCATGCCGACGCTGTTGAAGGTCTGTCGACCTTGGTCGAGAAAGAAACCTGAATCGGATTCAAATGTCGAACCCCCCAAGAAGAAACTCCACAAAGCAAAGAAAATCCCAAGTGAAGGTTCTGGTGTCGGGAAAGTCAATACCGACGTACATGTCGAACCTTGACTTCTCGTAAATCAAGTTATTGATTGATTTCCTCCAGGCATGATGAAAATTGTCTATTACAGGTGTCAGAACCTGGTAACGTTGAAATCGGGGGACAAACAACGCCCACCTCACCACATGATCGTCTCATTTCTAAGATAATTGAAGAAACAAACTAGGACAGAACAATGGACCAAAATAGTGGCGGAGGGCCATCAGTTGACTGGTTTGAAGATGTACTTGTCACCACTCCTCTCGAACCCAAATAGGCTGAAGTTGAAGTCGAACATAATGCGAGTTTGCCAAAAGGTGATCTTCTCGCTCCTATTACGGGTAACCAAACTTCTGATCCTACTGGTGGAGAAACCACCCTCAGTGAGCCTCCACACTCACTGGAAGAGGTTGCGGTTCGAGTATGAAGGTGATCTTATGGCTAGAGATGCGGTTGCGGTCCCATTAAAACTGAGTTTATTTCTGCCCAGTTTTTTTACATTCTGTTATGTACTGGTATGTTTCAGATTATATAATCTGAATTACATTTACATGAATTTCGGATTATATAATCCGAAAAGTTTGCATTTATGGTCCCATGAAAACGTGCTTGAGATGCATGATCTGGGGTGCTTAATGGTTTTCGGTTTATATAGTCCGAATTGTGTCTTTCATTTTCGGATTGTATAATCTGAAACCTCACAGACACAGAACATAATGCAGTTTTTTGCAGTTTTTTCCCAGTTTTTTACAAGCGGCACTGGTTGAACCTGCTCTTGCGCCTGAGGCTCTTTGAAGTTGTTGCGGTTGAAGCGCTGGACTGATTGCTGCTGAAACTGCGAATTCGCCTCTAGACCTGTCTGAGTGGAGGCCGTAGTCTGGTAGTGCTGAACTCTTGATGGTCTCTCTTTTATGAAAGGGATTGCTTTGTGACATGGGTTTACTCTTATTGGAGGAATTTCTTTGAGATTGTGGGCTAGTCTGAATCCTAGATGCAAGCTTCTTAGGTTGAGAAAGGGTGCTAGTCTCTTGTGCTTTCATCTTAACATTCATCAGTGAAGGCTCAAAGATGTCATACATGGGGGACTGCATCTCTCCTGAGTGCAGACCTTTATATAGACGACATTCCACCTAACAGTTTTTTTACACATTATAGGCCCAGTACAACATGAAGGTCCATATCAAAGAACAATTTTGACAGTTTGTTTTGCCGGAAACAACCTCTATACGTCCACCGCCAAAAAAGGTCACCACTAAAGGAGCTCCAAAGAAAGATAAACATATCATTCGGTCGACAAAGCGATCGCCTTCGCTATGGGAGCATGTTGACTCTCAGGATCCACATACACAGGCTTCACATACATATTCAACAAGGACAAGTAAAAAAAGTGCAAGAAAAAGCAACATGTCTCCCAATCCTCCTAAGCTAATTCCTAAGCCAATTCCGGTTAAAGTCAACATAACACACAAAGACCAAATTCCACCTTTCATGCATGAATTTATTGAAAAGGTGGTGGATGTAACCGGTGATGGTCATTGTGGGTTTCGTGCAGTTACGGGCCTACGTAACTTGTTTGTTGATGATCACAAGATGATCTGTTACCAATTTCAAAAAGAGCTTATCAGTGAAGAAAATAAGCGCTAATGACGGTTGATTGGGGTGGATAGGCGATATAATGCGGTCTTAGGCACTTTAAACTTTTCTGGAATTGGTCCTGCACCACCGGATAAATGGATGATCATGCCGGATATGGGCTTTCTCATTGCAGAGAGATACAAACATGTGGTTGTTCTACTGTCCATTGAAAAAGCGCGGTCGGAAACCTTTTTCCCTCTATGCGGTGAACCGTCACATAGAGGCCGATTGATGTGTCTGGCACATGTGAATGACAATCATTTCATGATGATATATTTTAAGGATGATTGTCCAATTCCTCCCACTTCCGCGCTATGGAGACGACACCATCGAGATGATGCAAAAGAATGACATGATAGATATGTCCATCAGATGGTTGAGTATAATGCAATATGTCAGGCGATGGGTTTGAGGTGGTAGAAGATGACGAAGATTTGTAAATTATTATTGAAAATCTTGATCCTGAAGAGAATGTTGTTGCTGAGAAGAAGGTTGAAGATGGTGTGAAGATTGAAAATGATGAAATCTTTAATCTTGATGATTGTAGCATAGATCTAGGGGCAGATTAGATTAAATGTATATCATTAGGTGAAATGTGCAATGATATATATATATATAATGGTTTTTTTGTATAAATATAACCTCATTGTCCTTTACATTATTTTATATATTACAAAAAATTGTTGAATCCACAAAAACATACAATGTTGTTGTAGTTCTATGCAAACTGAATGATTTCGGATTTTAAAATCCGAAGTGGGTTTCGAATTTTAAAATCCAAAAAATATTTTAAAAAAAATAAAATAAAACGCGTGAGAAACACACAAAAAGAAAAAAAAAATAATAGCATAAAATTTATTTATCTACTTTATCAAGAATTTTGAGACATGATAGGTAGGTCACATGAATCAAATGTGACTCTATATGATACGTATGGGTCTTAAAGCTGCATCAAGAAATTACCCCCACCCTGTCAGACTTAACCCATTACCCATATGTCAGGAGAACCAGTGATGCAGTGGATCATAATACCTCTTACAGATAAATTCCAAACATTTCATCTAGTCCATATTCAAATACACAAACGGAAAAAAATTAACACCGTTAAAATTCTTTTAGTATCATTTTCATGACAATGTGACTCTTATTTTGACTCAAGATTAATCACTTTAGTTACATGTAATGATACTTATCTCTATCTTTATATACATGTATTTTAAGGTGTAATTTGATGACGTGTCACCTCACCAAAGTCTCCATTTTTTAACTAATCTCTCATGCTTATGCCATGTGGCTCTCTTTTTCATTTTTTTCCTTTTTCTTTCATTATTATTATTTTTTGGTAGAATCATTCATTTATTTACTACACATTTATTTGTATATAATATTGATATTGATACCTATTCACATAGTTCTTTATTATGTAAGTGTAAGTTGTTCCATTGTCCATGTTCTATTTTCTTCAACTGCCCGTCTCTTTTTTTTTTTTTTTGTTTCATATACATGTTATATATATATATATATATATATATATATATATATATATATATATATATATATATATATATATATATAGACTTCTTTATCATGTAACTTCCAATTAATTTTTGTAACTCCTTACAATACTCATTGTTTTTTATTTATAACCTACAAATTGAAAAAATTTAGTGCATAATTTTTCACATTCACTCTCACCCTTTATAACCACCACTTACCTCACATTCATTTTCTACTCATTTTGACAATTATACTAAATCTTAGAGTGCGCACACAAGTTTACTACAAAGCTCCTCATTTTGTTTTATTAGCTTATATATATATATATATATATATATATATATATATATATATATATATATATATATATATATATATATATATATATATATTTGTTTCTTATGTTATCTTTTCCATTTTAGTTTTGATGGTTTTCATTTTTTTCTTCAATCGTCGTATATATTTCCTTCTACTAATATTTTGTATTCTCTAATGGATATCCTTTGTTCGAATTCACATATGTAGGATTTGAAAAAGGGAGGGTTTTGTTGAATTTTTCATTGAAATTGAAGTTTTTTATTATTATTTTTTAATTTAACATTGTGATCAGATCAAGAGTTTACTAAACATGGGAGAATACATATAAAAAATGAATATTTTTTTTATTCATTCTAATTCCAAACGAGCATGTTATGGTTTTAATTAAACAATTTCTTCTACGAGTTATTAACAACGAGGCCCGAGTAACTAATGGTAAAAGCACACATATACTTCAAAATTTAATGAAAATGCTCTTGATTTTCTTGAAAATGAAGTGGCAAAATCACGTTTTGATATTTTGAACTCAACAACATGCTAAATTTGGGTACAAATCATGGAATTGTTTGCCTACTCACATTCCTTTAGACAAATTTCATTATTATCTTATTTTAAGGAATAAATGTAAGACTTGTTTGTCATTTAGTTGTTTTCTTTTAATTAAAGTGTAAATTTCATTAGGAATATTTTGAGATTTGATTTAATAAAAGTTATATTGATTTTATATATTTCATAAATATGAGGTTAAGGTGGAATGTAGAAGAGTTGCACACATCTACTCGAAATTCTAATGAAATGCCCTTGATCTTCTTGAAATTGGAGTGGCAAAATCACGTTTTGATAATTTGAAAGCAACAACATGGTAAATTTGGATGCAGCTCGTGAAATTGTTTGCCTACTCACATTTCTTTAGAGAAATTTCATTATTACTTTATTAAAGAATAATTGTAAAACTTATTTGTCAATTAGTTGTTTTCTGTGTAGATTTCATAAGAAATATTTTGAGATTTGATTTAACAAAATTTATATTGATTTTATGTATTGCATTAATATGAGTGAAGGTTGAATGTGGAAGAGTTTCTATCAATATCTATATCTATGTATGTATTGAGTAGTCTAAGTTTTAATATTGTTTGTGAGTCCTGTCTAAAAAACTTCTTTCACTCTTTCTTAGAAAATTTTGTTATGCTTACTCACTCATCACTCCTTTTTCTCACTCATTCATTTTTTTTCAAGTCATACATTTATTTCTTCCATAATATATATTATTTCTGACTCAAACATATTACATAAATATTTATGAAAAGTTCCTAAGAAAATTTGAAAAGTTACGTTATCATTAAAAAAACACTTTAATTCAAATTTATTATTACAAAAAATTGAAATATAGAGAGATTTGAGAGAGATAGTATAGTGCCTCTAAAAATATATATAGATAAGGGTGAAAGATATGATTCAAGTTACACATTAGTTTGCTTGATTAGGAAAAACACTAACTAAATTTATAAAATAAAATTTAAATTTATTGCAAATAAAGGTTAAGACAATTCATTAAGAAAAAGGATTCAAACAAAAAAAATTGAAACCATTGGCTACAATATAAGTAAAATTCTCTTTAATATGTTAGTATAATTTATTTTAAATTGCTTCATAATACTTAATTATTATAAGTTAAATATTAGATGTGCATTTGAAGACTCACAAGACAGTTACGAAATAACTACTTCTAGGCTTGAATGTGGCCAACTTTTAATGTAAGGAAAGGTGAAAGGATGCACCATTTTTAATGTTTTATTTTGAATTTATTTTGAGTTCAGCCTTTTAAATTTCTTCTCAGCGT
The DNA here is from genome assembly GCA_018208015.1 of Medicago ruthenica. Lineage (NCBI taxonomy): Eukaryota > Viridiplantae > Streptophyta > Magnoliopsida > Fabales > Fabaceae > Medicago > Medicago ruthenica. The sequence goes on along the minus strand of CM031377.1, from coordinate 51,678,973 downwards.
TTCAATTTCATACTAACTAATAATGACGGCATGAATTGATTATAAATATGCCTTATGAACAACTCCATAGCAGAAATGAGTGTACGAAATTTCAATTTGAGAGGGTATGTAAGAGTATTGTAGAAGAAGAATAATTTTTAAAACTTATGTGATCTCATTGTGTCATTTTTCTTCTTCTCTGGAGTCAACTGGGGAGGGTATGTAAGAGTATTGTCCTTTTAACGGTAGCACACCATGTTCATAAGAAAGTTTTATTCGTGGTCAAAACATATTTCATATGCTTTGTAAATATAACAACTTTATTATAATAAGAAAGTTATTTTATACTTATCACTAAACTTGCTAAAAATAATATACATTATTTGTATATGTTGAAGATTAAATAGTGGTATTTCATATAATCAAATTAAATTTTAATACAAATTATTTATGTCGGAAAGGATTAACATGAATAGTTATTAATTTTTTTATTAAGAATTAAGATGTCATAAAGTGTTTGAGTGATACTTATCAAAAAGAAGTCATTTGATTTTTTTTAAAATTAAGTTATTTCCTTATTTTTTTTATATAAAATAATATCATTGACTCAAGTTAGGATGAAATTTGATAATATCTAATTATAATTCATATTTTTTTCTTTTAAAAATCTAAAAATATATTAAAAGAAAGGGAAAATGAAAAATTATAAGTATCTAAAAACCAAACTCCCAAAAAATAAGAAGAATGTTTTTTGTTTTTTTAAAAAAAAAGAATTTTTGTTATAATTTACCGTTCAACTGCATTTTTATTATTTTTTTGCTAATAAAGGTGAATGACACATCATCTATGTTAAAGTAATTTTTATATACTCTTTATTCTATATTCACTTCACAAAGGAAAAGGTTTAAAAGTATTTTAATAGTTCTTCAAAAAAAGTATTTTAATAGTCATTTTTTAAATAAAAATTTGTCCAATAGACGATAATGTGCGATATACCAAATTTTTTATTTCCAATACATTCAAAAAAACATTATAATCAAACCCGTGCAACCCACGGGTTATATAACTAGTTTCTATTATTCTTATAAATTGAATTCGGCTGTCATACATATTACGCATCAACCACTTACATTGGATCGGATCCCGATGATTGAAATTTGCAGTGACATTTATACTAAAAGATTCAAATACACAAATGGCAATGTGCATTAAATTCCCAATAAACATTATTATTCACACATACATCAACACAAATGTGTTCACATATCCACACTCTCAATATTTCCCCTCTCACCTACTTAATTTATTAAAACATTTTTTTTCTTCAAACTTTGGAGTCTCTAGATGGAGCTACAATTAGTCAATGTTTCACATCTAACAACAAGAAACTTGTCTAGCCAAAATGGACTAGCTTCATTAACTCAAACAAGCAATAACAACATTTAAGACTAACAACAATGAAAAAGACAGTAATTGTTTCATATCTCAGCTGTGTCTGAGCTTATTACAGTTTCTTCTAGTGATGAGATAGGTAATTTGGTCCCTGAGCTCATTTTGTGCACATCTTGGCTGGAACAAATGAAGATTCTTCTCACCATATTGCAGAATTCCCTACAAAATAATAATACCAATGCACATAGAATTTAAATTAATAGTGAGGGGTTGTTATGTGAATAAGTGTGAACATGGTTTTAAGTTGCGGTCCGCAATATAAAGGACTTTGAGGTTTATGCAACAGCATTGCAACCGCAGTTTCGACCAGATATGCAATATTAAGGTTCGCAGCGTAGCCACAATCACAATTTAAAATCACGATTACCAGATAAACTAATAGAATTGCAAATATTTTCTGTCATTCTCCTTCCTTTTTTAAGTTCTACATATTAAAGGAAATAAGCCTTTTATGTCTCAAACTTATACACCCTAAACCTTTATTTTTCTTCCTTATTTCCACTAGTTTTTCCTCAACATCACAATGTATTATTGTGTAAAATTAAAGATTAAAGAGATACTCACGGCCAAGGATCATCACCAACAAGCATCATATCCCCTTCATCATCAGTGAAGACAATTTCCCACTTATTCCTAGGCTGGATCTGTCCCTTTATGTCAAACAGCTTCTCCAGTTCATCAATAAGTTGATCATAACCATCCAAAGCAGTCAAGTCCACCGCACGACCCACTGCAACACCCTGCATTTGAACCTTTTGACAGGTTTTGAACACAAAAAACAATTCAGAGTAGGCCATAGAACATTAACTCTATCAGAAGATAAAAAAGAGAACGATAGTTCAATTTCTATCCCTAACATATTACTAACTATACTAACATTTGTCGTTAAAAAATATATTAACGCTACCATGTAAATAAACAATATACAACAAGTACCTTAGTGCAACTTCTGCTATTGGTTTGCTTGCTTTGTGTTTCATTTGGAGATATTGGTAGCTGTTCTTGTTTCCTTTCTTTTGAACCCTTTGAGATATCAAACTTATTTTGGTCTGCATCATTTCTTGACAAGGGAGTGGCAACACATCGCTCAGAGGTGACTCCAAATACATTTGCTGCATACTCAAACACCTTCTGAGTGTTCATGCGAGGATCATTAAGGTCAATCCCGAACAATCTACAGCTTGTAGCAGCCTCTGTTTTGTTCTCCTTGACAACCTGGTCAGTCAAATGATCATTGTTGTTCAATATTTCTGAGTGAGTTTGTGAAATAGGCCAAGCCGAGACTGCGACACTCTTGCTATCGTCAGTCGCGTCCTGACACAAATGAGAAGGACCACTTGAATGAGGAGAAGATAGCCAACTTCCGTCAGTCGGATTCCTCGATATACCATTGCTGCTGCTATTATCAGTTTGCTTATGATTCCACAAATGCATACCGTCACTCCTTATGTTTTCAGACATAACATTATTAACTTGTGTTACATCTGATTGTGTCAGCCCAGCTTCCCAGTAAATAGAGTCACCTACTGTTGTGTCTCCTTTGAAAAGTGAAATGAAAACGTCAGCAAAACAACCACCAAGTCTTAGCCCACTAAGTCTAACCCTACTAAGGGAGGTCAGCTACATGGATTTGACGACTACAAAGTGTAAAATTTTGGAAAAGCATTTAAAATAGAGCCTTAACTAAGCCGGAATCGATTTGAAATGAAAACGATTATAGGATATAAAAATATTCCGCTTCCTTACCAAAATCTGGAACTTCACTAGGTAGCCTAGGCCTTTTATATTTTGCAGCAGCAGGTTGAATAGATGTAGGAACAGAAGCCAGAAGAGGTTCTATCTCCCATGGTGAAATCCTATCAGGTCTTGGAATTGATCCAGGCTCATCCCATTGAACCTGAGAATATATGACAAGAATGGATGAATAATGAATACTAACCATCAATTGAAAGTTGAAACAAAGTGGACTATTGAAAATATCAAAGGTGAGAATACCTTGAGTGATCTCCATTTTGAATTCAACCAGTGTGAAGAAATATCCTCTTGTCCAATTATTGTGCCAGAAAATCTGATGAATCTCGTATTAGAATTAGGGTTATTTTTGGATTGACTTATTTGAGTTTATCTACTGGCATAAGCACTAGCGAAACAGTTCGGGAGAGCTTATGGAAACAGCTTATTTATTTCCATAAGCTCTCCTGGATAGCTTTTGAAATCAGCTTTTATGAAAACAATTTGCCTTTATTTTATCTTTTGTTAGACGAATTGCTTAAACATAAGCGCTTATATGATGAAAGTTTATGCTGCAAGTGTTAAATTAAGTCGTTTATCAAAACCGTATTAGAATATATAATGAAAAGGCCATGTTGCAAACTACAGAAATAAAACTTGGTACCTTTTGTCAGTCTCAGGAGAATCATCCCCATCAAAACTCATCTTAAATCGCATGCCAACACTAAATTTTTGGTTGATAGCTTCCATATACTTATTCACACTTATAATGAACTGGCTCATCCTAAGCAAACAAAAAAAATGCCGTTGTCAAGATTTAACCACAAAAGACAGTTTCTAGTTATTTTTACAACTAGTGAAAGTTTTACCTGGGCTTGTAGTATACTACAAAAAGAGTTTGAGTTGCAACAGCATGAGATGCGGTTGCAAGGACTCCAAGGTGCATGCTCTGACCAGAAATCACAGATGAAGGCATGCAACTTTGTGGAGAAGCAAGATGCCTCACGCCAACGCGTAATTCTCCATTGTGCCCTCTATAAACAGCATCTTGTTTAGTTTAATGTTTGCATAGTCGAACAGAAAACTTGTATGATTTTACAGTATATGATTTTATGAGCCATGTGAAGGAAACTAAGAAAAAGAGAAACATCAAATGTATACCTCAGAAACACAAAGGTATCTCCAGCAACTAATCTCTTGGAAGTCACAAAAGTACTCCATCCAGTTGTGAGCAAGTGTCGACGTGGTTGACCTGAATAGAAAGGAAAACTCTTAGAATTTTGTCTGAGCCTAACTCAACCCTACAAAACCGACTCATAAGGTGAGGGATGTCTCTTATCCCACTATAAACAAATTTTCAGGCCTTATCTGATGTGGGACTTCTCGACAAGAACACATTCAAGAGAAAACATTAGACCACTAGTAGTAGTTTAACAAAAAGACAAGTGAGAACTTTTGATGTCAATTTTTGTTGGTTTCCAATATTATTCTTCCATCAAGTAGGCAAAAGACAAATATCTGGAGTCTTTTTAATGGTCAAGAATCATCAATTATTGAACTCAGGACCACATATACTTGGGAAATCTGAGTCCCTTCTACTTGGATCAACACATGTTTGTAAATTTCAAAACTCACTTACCTCGAAATATATGCTTAAAGTGCCACTCATAATTGTGAAGATCCTTAGCAACAAGTTCCTGAGTTGGAGTAGATTGGGACATATCCTAAACAAAATCCAGAAATAGTTGTTGTAAACATCAAAAAAGCAATTTGGATCTGTTAACACATATTCGGTAAAAAACCAATAAGATGGTGTTATTACCAATGAGGGAAGACATTCAGTGGCATGCTTCCGAAGAACAGAAAAGCCACCATGAGTACTTGTATCAGAGTTGGTTAAGACTTTGCTGAAGGAGTGAGTTCTTGGTCTTGGAGGTTCAGCAGGACAAGGATCAAGACTTGTAGGCTCAGTTTGCTGAGCAGATTTGGTCCATTAGAAATCCAAACAAATTAGAGAAAGAAATATAAGTTTGACCATGAAAATATTTAAGAATCAAAAAGGGGAGCTACAATCTTACATTAGATTCTGGTACCAGAGTTATCTGTGCATAAACCTCATCTGTTTCTTGTTCAGCCTATAAACATGTCAAAATTCAAGTCAATTTTTGTTTTTTCCCACACCCTGATTCATACAACCAAATAAGAAGCCTGAAGCCATCACGAGTACTCGAGTTCCAAGTCTGACTAAAACAATCCAAATTCTAAGAATAATTCCCATCATACTTTACTTAGCTCTCGATCAAACTCTAAATTATCCGGACCCCTTTCCCCTCGGGGACCAAAGGGTAAGACAAAAAGAAACTAAACCCCAAATTGTAATAAAAACAACCTCAGAACCCAGATGAAATTTAATGGGAGAACATTACCAAAAATTGGGAACTTAACCCCAAATTAAAACATTAACACGATAACTACAAAACCCAGATGAACATTTGACCCTTTGAATTTTTACAAAAACCAAAGAATTATTTTCTTTGAGTTCTCAAAATCACCCTAAAAAAAAAAGAGCAAAGAAAATAGGATGAAGAGAAAATTACCAGCAAATGAACATTGACAACACGACAAAGGATCTTGTTGGGAAGTTTGAACAATGGAATCCTCTGATTTAGCTCCTGATTTGTTGATACTTCTAACTACATCCACAAAAACATATAAAGTAAGAACAAAAAAAACATTAAAACAAATTCCTTAACCAGAACAAAAAAAAAAACACCCACAAAAAATAGAATCAAGCATATATCCAAATTCCAAGCATCTTAACACAACACATTTTCAAACAACCTATGACTCAACAAAAAGAACAAAGAAAACAAACTTGTTCCATGTGTCCTTGAGGAAAATAGAAGACTCTTTGTCCAGCACGAGGAACTTCAACATGAGGACCAGCACAAGCCTTCCATAACTGTTCATAGAGTTCATCTTCTTCACCATTATTCATCATCATTGCAACAATATTTGCAAGTCAAAACCTTTTCACTTTTCACTACTCTGATCAAATATAACTCTTCATTATCATTGTCATTATCATCATTACTATTACTATATAGGTATGAAAATAGTACTAGTACTTATCATCATCATCATGTTCTAGTTTCACAATTGAATGATGAATAATTAAGCTTTATGAGGGACAATATAAGCAGCTTTTGAAATCATGTCTGTTATGAAAGCTGCTGCAAACGTTACAGAACCTTTCAGACAGACAGCACACTCTCTCTCTCTCTGGTAACGGCGTTTGTTGGAATCTGTGAATCACAATACATAACAGCTTCTTTGGTTTGTGTCCATTTTATAATACAAAAGACTATGTCTTCTTTCTTCTTTTGTTTTTCAATATTTTATTCTTAGTGTTGTGTCACAACTATGTGTGTGTGTGTCTCTTCTGTCCTCTACTCAAACCAGATACTGTTGTTTGTTTACTATTTCATTTCATTAGAAAATAGTGTAAGGTGAATTAATGCTTTCTTTCTAAAAAGGGTGAGTTTCTAATGGATAGATTTTCATGTTAATTAATATGAGGTAAGGTAATGTGTTACCTTATGAGTGAGTGTATGTGCTGAGTCAAACTATATTATGAACTAGAGATATCCAATCATATCATATATGAGCAATGAATATATTCTAAGAAATAGTTTTCGCAATACAATTTTTAACACATGTTTTTTACGACACTTTTTTGATTGGTTAAAATTCAAATGAATCACACTAATTTATGTTAGTCCAACATAAAATTTACGTGACTTACAAGAATTTTAACTAATTAAAAAAAACGTGTTGAAATAAGCGTGTTAAAAATATTTTGTTAGCATTATTCACAATATTATTTAAAAAAAAACTAAAATACGACAGTCTTTAAGGATTTTCATTTAAGTAGATGATGTATTTTTTCTTCATTTTTTTTTTGACAAGAAATAGATGATGTATTTATCATTCCACATACGTGCCGACATATAACATAGACACACATATCAATCATATGCGTGGAAAATGACTAATTACTCTAAGGGAGCATGAGTGAAATCCTAGTATTGGATCAAAAGTAGTCATCGTGGTGTTGTTGGAAGGCGTATTCACTTGCTTGGAAGGATGGTGTAAGTATAAGATGTAACAAACTCACAGTTGAGTAGAATATGATTTTGGTCCCTATAAATATTTAAATTTTTAGAGATTCTACAACAAGAATCAAATATAACAAAATTGGATGAGTAGTTATATTGGGATTAAATATGTTTTTGGTCCCTACAAATATTCAATTTTTTTCGTTTTAAATATGTTTTTGATCTCCATAAATTTTGCTTCAGCTTTTAATCCCGAGGAGTTTTCAATCATCACTTTTGATCTCTACTTTTTCGTCAACTCATGTGTATCATTCAAAATTTTAAATAATTTTTTACAGGAATGTTTATAATATAATATTATAAGAATCTCTCATAAAAAATAGAATTTTTCAAGAAAACATGAATTAAATATGAATTTTTATATTTTAAGTGCTTAAAAAATCATATTTAATTAATGTTTGGTTAAAAAATTATGATTTTTTTAGGGATTTGTATAATATTTTAAACATTCATAAAAAAACTCATTCAAAAATTTAAAGGGTACATATAACCTGACTTAAAAGCAGAGACCAAATTTGTTAACGGAAAACTTTTAGAGGACTAAAAGTCGAAAAAAAAAATTAGAAAAACTAAAATGAAAAGTTGAAATATTTATAGGCACCAAAAATATATTTATAAAAGGAAAACTTAATGAGTATTAATTAACATTTTGACTATCCTAGAATAAACTACCCACATGATTTATCACCATTAGTTGTTTGGTCCAATTGCATCGCCATTAAAGTTCCAATTGTCTCTATAGTGTTCTTAACTGCTTCTCCATAGTTCAACTATTTTGCACCATTGTTCTTCTCTACTCAAAATTGTTTATAAGGAAATGGATTTTGAAGTGATCAAAACTAGAATAGATAAATGAAATTAATGGTTCATTTTGTAATTTATATACTTCCCTAATCCACATTGTATTTGAAAATAAATATGACATATTTCCATATTTATTATCTTCATTCCTTAATCGAGTAGAAAATCGATTTCCAACACCATCCTTTAGTGGTGGTAGAACATTAGATACCCTATTATGATGGTATTCTTGATTAAATGTCCTATGAATTCAAATATTACACCGTATAACATAACATAATAGCAAATAAAACACTATGTATTACAATAAACATCAAAATAAATGGTAATATTAACAAATTTAAATCAGAAAAAATAAATTTCGAAGCATCATATCGAATCAGAATGAAAGGCAGAAACAAAACTCCTGATGTCAATCTGAACACATTAACAACATCAAAAATATGAACAAAATGTTGGGAAGTCTGGGGAGCGGGCTCCTTATATCAATCTGAACACATTAACAACATCAAAAATATGAACAAAATGTTGGGAAGTCTAGGGAGCAGCAATGAGTTAAACGTAAACGTCTAGGATCCTAAGAGACCTAGACCCCACATCTCCACCCAAAACCTTAAGACATCAAGTATATGTGCCCCTCTCTTATATATCCAACGTTTCCTCCATTTCTAACCGATGTAGGACATAATAACTCACACTTGATTTCCAACACAAAAAAAAACGTACATGCATAACCAAAACTATTTAACACATTAAACACTAACGGTCCGTTTGGTGCACAGGATAAGGATTCAAGGTATGATTAGAATATCATATCATGACTCAATCTGTTGTTTGGTGCACCAACATGAAAGGATATGTTTAACCTATTTCTAATCATATCCTATTCCCCCTTTGGTATTTTAATCCTTAGTTTTTGGTGGGTTACCAATCTGATAATATAAGTTTATTAGCACACATGTATATTCTTTGTATCCTTATTCGACTCCCACCGCTGTGTTCTTTTGTTTGTTTAATTGAATTCTATGGAAAAAAATTGTTTGTTTTTCTGATGTTGTGTTCTTTATGATTTATTTGAATTTTTTTTAAGAATGATTTATTTGAATGTTGTTTGGATGGTTATGTAAGTGTTCTCGTAATACTTGCTTTTTTAATTTTTTTTGCTTAAAAATATATGCATTTTTTTCACAAGGATAATTTTATCTTCATAAAAACAAGGATTATTTTATAATTTAAATATAATATATTATTTATTATGTTAAAAACAAGTGTTCACCAAACACGTGATATGATAAAATAATGATATCCTCTTTTGTATCATGTGTGCACCAAACGCATGACAGGATAAATGTTTATCTAGTCACTATCATATCTTATCCTTATTCAGCTTTCTATCTTATCATATCTCTATCATATCATGCGCACCAAACAGACTCTGAAGTGCTACAAAAATGCATAGATCTACACATTTAACACATGAACAACATATTACCATATTAATCCATAACGCTTTAATTTATAACACACTACCTCTAAAAAAAACTTATAACACACTAAACATTAACAAACTACAAAAAGTTACATATATCTACACATAAAACAAGCATGAACAATGCGTCGTGGTACATATATTGTACTCAACCGAAAAAACGAAGAAGAGAAAACGAGAGAGTGATTACATACAAAGAAACGACAACGAGAGGTTAGAGAGAAGAGTGACTAATAAGGTTTCATTTGCAAGAGAAAAGAGAAATATACAACAAACATAAAAATGTGTCGAACACGTGTAACCATTTTTAAGTCGATTATTTAAATAACCGACATGAAAGATACATATTCAAGTTGAATGACTATATATATATATATATGTATGTATATATATAATAAGCCAATTATATAGACAACCGACCTAAAAAGATGAGTGTTTTCAATCTAAACTCAAATACACCATTGTGTATAAATTTTGGACCGGTTGTTTCAAAAAGTTATTAAACTAAATTTAAAAAGAAGAGTAACAAGTTCATAAATTTTTAAAAAAGTTATTTCTAATGTCATTCTTTTCACTTTTTACATTGGTTTTTGTTGTTAGACTGTGCAAAAAGCCTAATTTAATTTTTTAAACAATGAATTCATGTTTATTCTATGCATTTCCCTCTCCTTCCTTCTCTTCCGTTGTTTTGTTTACTATAAAATAAATGATCTTCATTTATTTAAATTGATAGAGTACATCAATGCAATACAATTTTAATTCCATTAAACTAATCTTGATGATGCTAAAGTCATTAATTGAATCTGCACTTGATCAAAACTAATATTTCAACCCAAATTAAATGAACATCGCATCAAGACATGAAATTAAAACAGTAAGCGCCATACTAAAACAGGAAATCACAAACAACAACACCAAAAGAATAACACTTATTTAAATAAAAGGAAGGAAAAAAATTATAGGGGTGAGTTGTAATCTTTTCAATGTCAAAGTAGTAATAAAAGGTACTCATTCTTTCCATCGTATATTTATTGTTCCTCGTCATTATTGAGGTGAATTGTAATATTTTCTCGTTTTACAAAATCATGTCGATATCTATTGTTGTTTAAGGTAGTCATTTGTTGTCAATTCAAGGTGTTTGTTTAAATTTTGTTGTTGTTTGTCGTTGTTGTTAGTGTATACCACTCTTAGGATGGAACATGGCTTGTTTTGAATGATGTCACAACTGGATTTCGATTATATGATGTAATTACATCTCTCTCTCTCTCTCTCTCTCTCTCTCTCTCTCTCTCTCTCTCTCTCTCTCTTTCTCTCTCTCTCTCTCTCTCTAATCTCAATGTCTTAGGATCAAAGAAAGTCTTTTTAAAAAACATGCATTCATTTGAAACTCATGCAAATGCATTAAAAACAAGACTTAACGAAATTTATTTAGATCATTCGAATGAGGGCTTATGGTGATTCCAATAATACATTCTAGGATTAAAATCAATAGTTTTTGAACCATGTGATTTGAATCATTAAGGTGAGGTTTGCAAGCTCCTCCTGAGTCTGTTAGTCTCAGTGTCCGAGGTTTGCAAGCCTCCCCTAAGTCTGTGATGGTCCATTAAGGTGAGGTTTGCAAGCTCCCTCTAAGTCTCATTTGATAGTTCCTAAGGTGAGGTTTGTAAGCTCCCCCTAAGTTCTATCCCGGTTAATTAAATTCATTGCAGTCATAATAAAACGCATCAGAGCACATATATATTAACACATCAGAACTTCCAAATGCATCATATCTTTAAACATATCAGAGCTGTTAAGATCTGTTTTGTTTACCCAAGTCTGATAACATCTTTCAGAGTCTGATGAGTTCTCATAAACACAAGTTAACATAAAGAATAAACTTATATGATCTTTAGCTTTTATCATATTCTTAGAACTACTCAAGACTTCTTAAGTCTTTTTTGTCTAGATACATCTGATAACTTCTTCAGATTATGATAAATTTTCAAATAAGCGCATATTAACCTGAATTAAATTAAGTTCCATTAGCTTTTTCAATTAGGCTCAGAACTCAAATACTATTATTCTACTCCCTCCTTTTATCACCAATAAAAATAAGTAAAAGCAAAATCAGTAAAATAATGATTAAATAAAGATGCAATGAGAATTGATAAACAAACTTCATTAATAAGGGAAATTACAGTATGGAAAATAGAAAAATAAAACAAACAGAAAATAACTCAAAATAAAAATAAAATCATAATATTTGAACTCAGCACTGGACATCCATAAATCTTCAATCTCAATCTTATTTAGTCTTCTTCTGGTTCATCTTCAAGGTCTTCTGGAGCATCTTCAAAATACAGCTCTTACTTCAACTTCATCATCAAAGTAGTAGCTCCAGAAACCTTCACAACCTTGAATCTGATACTGGGAAAGGTACTTATATGACCTTTACGTCCAAATCCAGTAGTCAGGTCTTCTATGTGGTTTAAGAAACCATCATTAGGCACAAAGGCAGCAATCTTCTTCCCATTTTTGATGAGTTGAACCCTAGCACCTTTGCGAATGATAGAGTTGGGCTGCTTAGCTTTGATATCAGTCATATTAGATATAATATGTTGATCCATGCTAACATCAATCCCCATAACAGATGACCTAATCCCTGTTTTATGTTCTTCAGTTACAATCTCCACCACTTTTGTTCTTGCAAACGTTGCTTGGTTCACTCCATTCAAAGCTTCAGAGATTTTTATCCCTTCCCATTTTTTATGAGTTGAACCCTAGCACCTTTGCGAATGACAGAGTTGGGCTGCTTAGCTTTGATATCAGTCATATTAGATATAATATGTAGATCCATGCTGACATCAATCCCCATAACAGATGACCTAATCCATGTTTTCTGTTCTTCAGTAACAATCTCCACCACTTTTGTTCTTGCAAACGTTGCGTGGTTCACTCCACGTAAGAAACTTACTCAGAAGTGTGATACGTAGGTGGATAAGTGTCAATAAAGACTTTTTAACAGACCTTTCCACTTCCGTGTATTGTTAGAGCCTAGATTATCCAACTTCTGGGTATCATCAGAGGATGTGGTACTCAGACTCAACTTCCCATCAGAAGCATCATTTAAGAGGTTCTAACTCGTGTTGCATCTGAGTTCCTCCAGACTCTGTGTTACCCTTCATAGGCAAGCATCATTCTGAGATAAAGTGCATGTTCATATTCTTTTTAATAAAATCAAATCGTTCAATAGTTAAGGTTTTTGTGAATATATCAGCCCATTGATGATCAATATCAATGAATTGTATATCTATAACACATTTTTGAACATAATCTCTTATGGAATGGTGCTTTATCTCAATGTGCTTAGCTCAGGAGTGAACAATTGGATTCTTAGACCGACATATGGCAGCAATATTATCACAGTAGACTGGGATTTTACTTTCACAAATCTGATAGTCTTCTAACTGATGTTTCGTCCAGAGCAGTTGTGTGCAGCAACTTGCAGCTGAGATGTATTTTGCTTCTGCTATGGACAATTTAATAGTACTTTGTCTCTTACTAGCCCATGATATCAAGTTCTCACCAAGGAATTGGTAACTTCCACTAGTGGATTTTCTATCAATTCTATCCCCAGCATAGTCAGCATCACATAATCCAACCAGCTTATAATCTTGAGATTTCTTATAAAGTAATCCAAGATTAGTTGTTCCCTTCAGATACCTGAAGATTCTCTTAACAACAGTTAAATAAGATTCTCTATGATCTGACTGGAATCTAGCACACAGACAGACACTGAATAAAATATTTGGTATGGAAGTTGTTAGATAAAGCAAGGACCCTATCATACCTCTGTATAGCTTCTGATCCACCTTGTTGCTTGATTCTTCTTTGCTCATGTTGCAGTTGGGATGCATTGGTGTAGTCATCAGTTTACAATCTTCTAGCTTGAATTTATTCAGAAGTTCCTTTGTATACTTGGATTGATGAACATAGAATCCATCTTTGCATTGGTTGATTTGAATACCATGAAAGAACTTTAATTCTCCCATCATACTCATTTCAAACTCAACCTGCATAATCTCAGAGAACTCCTTGCAAAGAACAACATTAGTGGAACCAAAAATGATATTATCAACATATATTTGAACTATTAAGATATCTTTCTTCAGTGTTTTTCTAAAACGAGTAGTATCAACCTGTCATCTTTTAAAACCTTTTTCTAACAAGAAATTACTTAGTCTATCACACCAAGCTCTGTGAGCTTATTTCAGACCATATAGTGATTTCTTAAGTTTGAAAACATAATCTGGGTGTTTTAAATCTTGAAACACAGGAGGTTGTTTTACATACACTTCTTCAGAAATGACACCACTCAGAAAGACACTCTTAACATCCATCTGATATAAGATGATGCCATGATTGCTTCTAATCTAGCAACGGGTGCAAAGGTAATCTAGCAACAGAAGTAACCTGATTGCTTCTAATCTAGCAACAGATGCAAAGGTTTTAGTGTAATTTATACCTTCCTGCTGACTATAGCCTTGTGCCACAAGTCTACCTTTGTTTCTTACCACCTCACTTTGTTCATTAAGCTTGTTTCTGAAGACTCATTTTGTTCCAATGATGTTCTTATGTTGTGGTTTGACAACTAAATCCCAGACATCATTACTTTGAAACTGGTTCAGTTCCTCTTGCATAGCTACAATCCATCTGTCATACCCCAATTTTTGACCTAAAATTCTTTTTTTACTCGTCTTTTTGGTTCAGAATTTTTCGTCGTTTCAGATGAAATTTCGGCAGAGAGGTATTTTAAAATACCTCGTTTAGGGTTCCGAAGGCGACCTTTTTTCAGTTTTATTATTATTTTATTTTACTTTAGTTTTTTTATCTTTTATCTTTTTTAATTATTTAATTTTCGGATTTTTTCTATTTTTATTTTATTTTTAGTTTATTATATTTTGTTTTTATTTTTATTCTTAATGGTTATTTTTTTTGGTCTTTATTGCTAAGCAAATCTATCCAAAGTCCAAGGTCAAAAGTCAAGGTCAAATGTTTGATTTAATGGCTTTGACATATGTGATTTAATGGCTTTAATCTCATTTGATGGGGATTTAATCTTTGTCTCCTTATTGTCAAAAGTCCACCCCAATGTGTATATAAAGGCACACGCCCCAACAACCAAGAGGGAAAAAATTCGGCCAACAGAAAACAACAACACAACACCATCACCACAACACACGAATCAAAGCAAAAAAACCAACAACCATTCGCCATCAATCAACAAACACACGAATCAAAGCAAGAAACCAACAATCATCCACCATCAACCCAAAACACAAATTTGGCCTCCCTCCACCAACCGAAACCACCACAAAACCATTCCCAACACACCCAAAAACAGCACAAACCGAACACAATAGCCACAAGCCGCGGCCTCCCCATTTCCGCCCACTACACTCCCTTTTTTCTTTTCTTTCTTTATTTTCTTGCATTATATTTTTCTTTTCATTTTCTTTTTTCCTTTTTGCATTTTCATTTCCATTTTCGCATTTTTATCATTCCATGTCATTTTACTTCTGTTTTATTTATTTTGTTTACCCTTTTTATATTTTTTAGTACTAGGTTTATATTTAGTGCATTTTTCTCTTTTTTGGTAGTCTAGTTTTTTTTTGTTATTCATTTTTTTCTTTTTCTTCTACATTTTTTTATTTTGTTCTATTTATTTTCCAGCATATCATGCATTTTATCTTTTTATTTATTTTTATGCAACATAGTTATGTCATGTTTAGCATCTCATACATTTTTATTTATGTTCATTTTTTATTTTTTCATTTTTTATTTTATTAGAATGTATTTAGGAACAATGTAAATATAAATGAGAATATCGTACCGACACGTGCACTTTATTTATTCCGCTTTATGTCAAAAAAAAAATTACAAAAAAATTAGGTTAGTTTATTTTCAAAAGGATTTCGCGGTGATCCAACGTCACCACGGAAATTCCTCGCGTTTAGCTTTTAATTATGTTCTTTTTTTAGTCTTATTTAATTCTTAAAAAGAAAAAAACAAAAAACATGCAAATAAGTCAAAACTCAAAAAAAATCTTTTCCTAAACAAACCTTGATTTTCAATCAAGTGCCCCTTTTTCTTCTTTTATTTTCTTAAAAAAATCATTAATCCATTTTAATAACATTTCTCTTACCTAGCAAACTCAAGCTTTCTCTTGCTCTCTTGCTCTTGCCCTAGCTCCTCTTGCTTTTCTCCTTCTCTTCTCCTTCTCACGTTTTTTCTTCTTTCCAAAAGACAATGAATAGTGCTTCATAAAGTCTTTGTGTTAATCTCTTATAATCCAAGCAAATTAATCTTGGCCATCCATTCCTTACTAACTCTCAAGGACCAATCCTAGCCCTTCAATCCAATCCAAGCTCACTAAATCTCATCCACTTGATCATTACTACTCATAAACTCAAAAGCCCAATACTATTCACGCCCTAGGCCCAAAACTCTAAAAACTCGATTACGAACTTATCCTCGCGCCAAATAATTATTTCTCGATTACGAGAAAATATTTTTAAATGCAAATCCATAAAATAAAATATATAAAAATATAACATACGAAAATAGGGTCGTTACAACTCTACCCCCCTAAAAAGAATTTTCGCCCTCGAAAATACCCGAAAACAACTCTGGATAGGAGTCTCGCATCTTGCTCTCGATTCAAACCAACACAAAGGTGTTCTACATCTTCCCCCATACAACGCTTCAAAAGGTGTCATACCAATGCTCGAATGAAAACTGTTGTTATACGTAAACTCAATCAACGGTAAGCAAGCTTCCCAACTCACTCCTTGTTCCAAAATGCACGATCTTAATAAATCCTCCAATGATTGAATCGTCCTCTCCGATTGACCATCCGTCTGCGGGTGATAAGCAGAACTCATCTTCAACTTAGTCCCCAATGCCTCTTGCAAACTTTCCCAACACCTTGAAGTAAAACGGGGATCTCGATCTGATACGATACTCGACGGAATTCCATGTAATCTCACGATTTGCTCAACATAAATCTCAGCCAACTTTGGTACTAGCATACCGGTCTTGATAGCTATAAAATGAGCAGACTTTGTTAACCTGTCGACAACTACCCAAATCATATTGTTACCTTTCGACGTCTTCGGCAAACCGCTTACAAAATCCATCGCAATACTATCCCATTTCCATTCTGGAATAAACATAGGTTGCAATAGCCCCGACGGCTTCTGATGTTCCACCTTGGACTTCTGACAAGTCAAACACGCGAAAACAAACTCGGCGATCTCTTTCTTCATCCCTTGCCACCAAAACATTTTCCTCAGATCTTGATACATCTTAGTAACACCAGGATGAATACTTAAGTTGCTTCTGTGACCTTCCTCCAAGATCATCCGCTTCAACTCAGGCACATCAGGTACACATAACCTTCCCTGACACCTCATCACGCCTTTCTCATCGATCTCAACGTTTACCTTTTTCCCTTGCTCGATGAGCGTCTTAAGCTTCGTCAACCTCAACATTTCTAGCTTCACGCTTCGGGTTGTTCTTTCACAAACCAAACTGAGGTCTCTAAACTCTTCAATCAATCTCAGTTCCTTCGCCATCAGAGACGACATATGCAAAGACTTCCTACTCAACGCATCGGCTACCACATTAGCCTTACCCGGGTGATAGCTCAACTTGAATTCATAATCCTTAAGAAACTCTAACCATCTTCTTTGCCTCATATTGAGCTCCTTCTGATCAAACAAGTATTTCAGACTCTTGTGATCGCTGAAAACCTCGAATCTTGACCCATACAAGTAGTGCCTCCAAATCTTGAGAACAAACACGACAGCAGCTAGCTCCAAATCATGCGTAGGCTAGTTCCTCTCATGAATCTTCAGCTGTCTTGATGCATAAGCAACGACTTGTCCCCTCTGCATCAACACACCACCTGGACCCATCTTCGACGCATCACAATAAACCACGAACGGTTCCTTCGGATTTGGCAGAATTAGCACAGGTGCAGATGTCAACCTCCTCTTCAGCTCTTGGAAACTCTGCTCACACTTGTCATCCCAAATGAAAGCTTGACTCTTCCTAGTCAACTGTGTCAACGGCAACGCCAACTTTGAAAATCCTTCGATGAACCTCCGATAGTAACCGGCCAAACCAAGAAAACTTCGGATCTCAGTAACAGACTCCGGCGTTCCCCAATCTTGCACTGCCTCTACCTTAGCAGGATCTACTGCTATACCACCACTTGAAATGACGTGACCCAAAAAGCTAACTTCATGCAACCAAAATTCACACTTAGAAAATTTTGCATAAAGCTTCTTCTCACGCAACACCTCCAACACAATCCTCAAATGCTCGGCATGTTCCTCTTCCGTCTTCGAGTATACCAAAATATCGTCTATGAAGACCACCACGAATCGATCCAAAAAGGAATGAAATATACGATTCATATATTCCATAAACACTCCAGGTGCATTAGTAACTCCAAAAGGCATAACAGCGTACTCGTAGTGACCATACCTTGTCCTGAAAGCAGTCTTCGGTATATCCTCCGCCTTAACTCTTATCTGATGATATCCTGATCTCAAATCAATCTTGCTGAACACACAGGCTCCCACTAACTGATCCATCAAATCATCTATCCTCGGAAGTGGATACTTGTTCTTGATAGTTGCTTTATTCCACTGACGATAATCGATGCACAGACGCATACTACCATCTTTCTTCTTTACCAACAAAACCGGCGCACCCCACGGCGATACACTCGGTCTTACAAACTTTTTCTCTAACAATTCTTCCAATTGTTCCTTCAACTTTTCTAGTTCAGCAGCTGACATACGATACGGCGCCATTGATATCGGACTAGTGCCAGGTACTATGTCAATTGCGAATTCAACCTCTCTCTCGGGTGGTAAATCCAAAATATCATCTGGAAATACATCTGCAAAATCACGCACCACCGGCAACGCATCAACCTCAATCTTCTCTTCCACTCTCAACGATGCAAACATAGCAAACACGTCCTCTTGAGCCTTCACTGATCTTACCACTTCTCGACAACACATGAGCTTCGAACACAACTCTGGCTCCAGTCTTGGGAACATAACCGTCTTCTTACCACAGTTGATATGAACCCGATTAAATTCTAACCAGTTCATACCAAAGATAACGTCTATTCCGCTCAACGGAATGCAGACTAAGTCCCTTCCAAAGTGTCGATCAAACATAGTGACTGAACAGTCAACACAGACTAGAGTAGTCGATACCGAACCACTCGCAGGCGTTTCTATAACCATGCGTCCCATCATATTTTCTACTCTAAGACCCAACCTCTTCACGCAATCCACAGAAATAAACGAATGGGTAGCACCCGTATCGATAATAGCAGACAAAGGAGTATTATTGATAAAGCATGTACCTCTGATCAAGTTGTCAGCCTCTGCATCACCACCATCCAAAGCGAACACTTTTCCCCCAGCCGCTCTTGGCTTCTTGCACACATAGCTCTTGTGACCCGCTTTCTTGCAGTTGAAGCAAACTAGACCTTTCTTGCACTGATCAGCTTTGTGGTTAGGATCACCACACTTAAAACATTTTCCATCATTCTCCGGGCACTCATAGAAACGATGTCCCAGCTGTCCACACTTAAAACAATTCTTACCACCTCCAGTTTTACCACCACTGCTTCCACCTCCATCCGGCTTCTTTCCCCGGTTATCATAAGGCTTTCCTCTTCCGAAGGCTCTCCTCCTCTTCTCATTCACAGCCTTGTAGTAGTTAGTCTTGGCTTCCTGTGCTGCTCTATCAGCCGTCCTACTCACAGCCTTCTGAACCATGGCATTCGCCATCAATTCCATCGCATCGGCAAATGCTTTTTGCGCCATAACCTGAACCAACACCACGCACCACGAGTGAGGATACACTTCGTTTCCTCAAAACAGTATAAACAGTGTTTTCCTAACACATGTTACACAAAGGGTAATCTACACCTAATTGATCCAATGGATCGACCTGCTCTGATACCACTTATTGTAACACCCTAACCCTTAACCGCCGATTATTAACTTTAATAAAAAAAAACGTTAAGGACATAGGAAGTTACAACATAATGAAAACGCATTTTCATAAACATCAATAGAATCAAAATATATTTGATTCACATACAGCAGCGGAAAAATAACAAACAGCTTATAACCAAGCATGCATATAATATACAAAAATATATACATAAGATTTTCAAAAGGGGCAAATCTACAACAGAGACCATTGCCAAATTTATACATACACGTTCAGATACCCAAAGTAGTGTTACAACTATCAGAGCACTAAACTCTAACTAGGATACGACACCTAGTACAAAAAGTAAGGATAGCTAAGCTATGCCCTCACCACTACACAGGTTCTAAACGACAACAGCTAATCCTCGACGATATGCTCGTCTTCCTGAAAATCTGGATCCCCAAAGATCCAGCACATAACACAAAACAGAGAGGGTTAGTAAAACATAATCAACACAATATAAACAGCACAATAATAAGTAGGGTACCTACACTTTACCCATCATGCATATTCTAATTCACGCACATGCATCATCAATTATCGTCAATCATTTATTCATTAATCACAAGTACTCAAAACATATCAACACTTTAAGCAATTAAGTCAACAGATGGAAATTATCAATCATCAATTACCATGCACACATAGTTCCTCAAGCACAAAAACTCATCAATAACAATTACCACTTAACAACCATTATGCACACATAATTCCTAAAGTGCACACTAATGTCAAGTAGAATGTATGTTCCTAAAATGCACTCTAATGCATGTGGTACCAATTCTTGCTCAGCTTTAGAGTCATGGCGGACTGTTGGATAAACTTATATCCCTTGTGTACCTCTCATTCGCCATAAAAGGACAGTCGTACACTTGACCAACCAAAGCTGGATTACTTCTGCACCTCTCATTCGCCATAAAAGGACGGTCGTGCATATGACCAATAATAATTGGATTTCATTCTTACCCATAAAGAGCATACATACCATCATGAAATGCATGTATGTTCACTTAGCAATTATTGATATTTACACCTACATATGCTCAAATATGTGTGTACACTACCAATACTCATGCTAACTTCAACAAGTAGGCACTCATGGCCAATCATAATACAAACATGTATAAATCATCAAACATGGTTCACAACATCATCAACAACATCATACTAAACCAAAACTCCAAATAAACATAAATGTTTCTAAGGTAAATCCAATCCTTTGGATACCATACCAATTCAATTATATTCATCAATTCCCACACATCAATTTATACTATTATCAAACTCAAAACCCCTTTCAAAATAATTAAATAATTTGATATACAAAAGTGCCGTTTTCTTGAACAATTACTCTTTAGGAAGCATTAGGAATGAGTTAAAATGGTGGGCAAGGTTTCCAAAACATATTATGAGAATACAGTAGCAAAAAGTCATCCCCGCGCGCACCAAGACCCCCAGAACAGCCCAACTGAGTGTGATATTCTGGCTTGGTCGCTACAAGCGCAGATCCGTCGCTACAAGCGCGGATAGGCAGAACCTGGTCGCTACAAGCGCCCAGTTGGTCGCTACAAGCGCAGGCTTGTCGCTACAAGCGCAGATCCGTCGCTACAAGCGCAGACAGACAGAACCTGGTCGCTACAAGCGACAGCCCGTCGCTACAGCGACCGTGACAGCACAGTTATGTGTAAAAATGTGATTTTCCACCATTTTTGCTCATTCAAGGTTACCCAAGCTTCTAAGACATGTTAAAAATGATTTTCTATCATAAAACATCATTTAAAACAATCACAAGCAAGGCTTATATCTAGCAAAGAAATTAGGGTTTAAAACACTAACTTTCTATAACTTTTCCTTTGAGTTCAAAAACACTATAACACTCACAAAACTTCAACTAAACATACTAGCAACATCACTTAGCATCAAGCAAGCATAACATGATCATTTAACATCTTTAAACCATAAAAACTTTCTATCAAAACCTAGACAAAGTGAAGGAGAAGTTTGGGATGGAGAAATAGACATTCTCCCCTTCTCTTAATCACTTGTGAACAAGTAATACTAACTCTCTTACCTAGCAAACTCAAGCTTCCTCTTGTTCTCTTGCTCTTGCCCTAGCTTCTTCTTGCTTTTCTCCTTCTCTTCTCCTTCTCTTTCACGTTTTCTTCTTCTCCACAAAACAATGAATAGTGATGTCAAAGTCTTTGTGTTAATCTCTTATAACCCAATCCAATTAATCTTGGCCATCCATTCCTTACTAACTCTCATGATCAATCCTAGCCCTTCAATCCAATCCAAGCTCACTAAATCTCATCCACTTGATCATTACTACTCATAAACTCAAAAGCCCAATACTATTCACCTTCTTGGCCCAATTTCGCCCAAAACTCTAAAAACTCGATTACGAACTTATTCTCGCGCCAAATAATTATTTCTCGATTACGAGAAAATATTTTTAAAAGCCAAACAATAAAATAAAATATATAAAAATATAACATACGAAAATAGGGTCGTTACATAATTGTAAGCTACTCCTAAGCTTTTAAGTACGGAGTGAGTATGTGTTATTAGCGTGTGTTTCTCTTGGTTGTCTTTTGTGTTTTGTGTGTTTGATAACAACACTGTCTGTGTTGCTGGTAGGAATTGAGACGGGGTCTCATATCTAGGAGTTCCTAGATAGAGTTGCCACTGGTAGGGTCTAGGTGCAAAGTCAAGTAGTGTGTCTGCGTTGGTCTTTTCACTAGAACTATAATAGTGGAATCATTCCTGGATTGGTATCCCCCAGAGTAGGAGAGTTGATCCGAACTGCGTTAACAAACTCTCTGTGTACTTTTTATTTCCGCTGTGTTCCTTTTAATTTGTGCTTTGTTACGTTGCGCTATTTTAATTGTAGTTCTGAGTAGACACGCGCTCGGACAGTTGTGCCAACATTGTGCACAGCATATTTCAGTCAGGTTGCCAGGAATTTCACTCACGATTAATATTCATTTTATTCATTTACTTAACAAAAATGTGTGTTAGGTTGGTTCATTGATAAATATGTTTTTAACATGAGCTATATGATATAAATTTTGTGTTTAGTGCAGTCTTGGATTAATGAGAACATCAAAATTTCCTGCAAAGCCCAATATTCATTGGCAAACCAAAGCCCAATATTCATTAGCAAACCAAAGCCCAATATTCATTGGCAAACCAAAGCCCAATATTCATTGGCAACCCAAAGCCCAATATTCATTGTCAAACCAAAGCCCAATATTCATTGGCAACCCAAAGCCCAATATCCATTTGCAAAACTAAAAGCCCAATATTCATTGGCAACCCAAAGCCCAATATTCATTGGCAAACCAAAGCCCAATATTCATTGGCAAACCAAAGCCCAATATTCATTGGCAAACCAAAGCCCAATAATCTTTGGCAACCCAAAGCCCAATATTCCTTGGCAAACCAAAGCCCAATATTCATTGGCAACCCAAAGCCCAATATTCATTGGCAAAACCAAAAGCCCAATATTCATTGGCAACCCAAAGCCCAATATTCATTGGCAAACCAAAGCCCAATATTCATTGGCACACCCAAAGCCCAATATTCATTGGCAAAATAAAGCCCAATATTCATTGGCAAAACCTAAAGCCCAATATTCATTGGCAAACCAAAGTCCAATATTCATTGGCAAACCAAAGCCCAACATTCATTGGCAAACCAAAGCCCAATATTCATTGGCAAACCAAAGCCCAATATTCATTGGCACACCCAAAGCCCAATATTCATTGGCAAAACCCAAAGCCCAATATTCATTGGCAAACCAAAGCCCAATATTCATTGGCAAACCAAAGCCCAATATTCATTGGCATACCAAAGCCCAATATTCATTGGCAACCCAAAGCCCAATATTCGTTGGCAAACCAAAGCCCAATATTCGTTGGCAACCCAAAGCCCAATATTCCTTGGCAGACCAAAGCCCAATATTCATTGGCACACCAAAGCCCAATATTCATTGGCAAACCAAAGCCCAATATTCATTGGCAAACCAAAGCCCAACATTCATTGGCAAACCAAAGCCCAATATTCATTGGCAAACAAAAGCCCAACCATGCTTGGCACCCACAATTACCTACAAAAAGCCCAGTCGTCATTGGCATTCCTCACATTTCCAACAAAAGCCCAATTTTCATTGGCACCTAACCAACAAAGCCCAATTTTCATTGGCACCTACTCACAAATAAAGCTCAATTTTCATTGGCATTCCCCAGTAGGGTCACAACCAAAGCATGACCTTGCTCGGCATCCAATCATAATCCCCAACATTCAACATGTTGCCCTACATGTCAGCATATGCATATCATATCAAACTCATTCATTCATGCATTATACCAAATCATTCATATACATGTATCTCATATTCATATCATGCATCCTCAACCAGTATTCGCCAGTGAGTATTACGTATTCACCCACATCTATCAATCATCTCTAGTGTTCCCCAGTGAACCTCATTCAAGAGCTTCCCCCAGTAAGTTCTTCTAGAAAATCCCCAGAGATTTTCTTCCCAAATTGTCTTATTCCCAAGTGGACCTGCTCACGGCCACTAAGATGCCCCAGCTGAGTTTCCCCAGCAAGAAATTCCATGTTGAGTCCACCTCATATCATATCATATTGCATAACATACTGCATAAGACAACATGAAGCATATCATGCATCAACAATCATGTTTTCCTTTTCAACAATCTAAGTACTAGCCACGTCTAGAGACGATTACATTTATCCCCACAGCAGTATACTTTATTTCCCCAAAGAAGTCAAAGCACCCACCGAGGCGACGACTTGTCAGATCTAAGCACCCACCGAGGCGACGATCTTTTACCTTTTCAGTCTAAGCACCCACCGAGGCGACGACTTGTCGGATCTAAGCACCCACCGAGGCGACGATCTTTTACCTTTTCAGTCTAAGCACCCACCGAGGGGACGACTTGTCAGATCTAAGCACCCACCGAGGCGACGATCTTTTACCTTTTCAGTCTAAGCACCCACCGAGGCGACGACTTGTCAGATCTAAGCACCCACTGAGGCGACGATCTTTTACCTTTTCGATCTAAGCACCCACCGAGGGGACGAATTGTCAGATCTAAACAGCCACCGAGGCGACGATCTTTTACCTTTTCAGTCTAAGCACCCACCGAGGCGACGACTTGTCAGATCTAAGCACCCACCGAGGTGACGATCTTTTACCTTTTCAGTCTAAGCACCCACCGAGGCGACGACTTGTCAGATCTAAGCACCCACCGAGGCGACGATCTTTTACCTTTTCAGTCTAAGCACCCACCGAGGTGACGACTTGTCAGATCTAAGCACCCACCGAGGCGACGATCTTTTACCTTTTCAGTTTAAGCACCCACCGAGGTGACGACTTGTCAGATCTAAGCACCCACCGAGGCGACGATCTTTTACCTTTTCAGTCTATGCACCCACCGAGGGGATGACTTTTCAGATCTAAGCACCCACCGAGGCGACGATCTTTTACCTTTTCAGTCTAAGCACCCACCGAGGCGACGACTTGTCAGATCTAAGCACCCACCGAGGCGAGGATCTTTTACCTTTTCAGTCTAAGCACCCACCGAGGCGACGACTTGTCAGATCTAAGAACCCACCGAGGCGACGATCTTTTAACTTTTCGATCTAAGCACCCACCGAGGCGAAGACTTGTCAGATCTAAGCACCCACCGAGGCGACGATCTTTTACCTTTTCAGTCTAAGCACCCACCGTGGCGACGACTTGTCAGATCTAAGCACCTTTTCAGGCGACGATCTATTTTTAATTCCCCAAGCAGATCTAAGCCCTTGAGGAAACAATTTACCTTGTTATCCCCAGCCAGTCTAAGCACCCCCCGAGGCGGCGATTCGTCTATTTCATTCTTGGTTTATGCACCAGTAGCCGAACCAGGTGACCCTGTATTTACTTTTGTTCATTGCATTTGCATATCAATATTTTCATTATTTATTACAATCTTTTCTCACTTTGAAGGACAAAATTCGGATCCTTCTTTTACTTAATTGCTCTTCGCAAAGAGTTTATGTGGTGCCCTTGGCACTCACATTCTCTATGCAAAGACACAATTAAGTAGGGGCAGCTGTTGTACCCTAATTTTGTCCTAAGCCTTTTAAAAAGTCAACAAAAAGTCAACAAAAAGCAAAGGGGGATTTCGCAAAGCGATGTTGCGATCGCTCTGCGAAATCTGCGATGAATTTCGCAAAGCGATGTTGCGATCGCTCTGCGAAATCTGCGAATTTTGCAGATTTTGATTTTCTGTTTTCCTTTTCTTTTATTGTTTTTCCTATCATCATTTAGTATTATTATCATGGATAATGCTGGATTTAACTAAGAAAGAATAGAAACATGTGACAATCGAAAAAGCAAAAAGAGAAAGGAAGAGGAAGCAAAATCCATCAAGTAACTCAGCAACTTGCTGACCTTGGGCAGCTCTCACCCCTACCATTTGGCCTACAACTGACCCTGCTATATTTCAGCAACCACCTTGCCATAGGCTTTATCAAAACCATTCAAAGATTGAGGCAAAACTGCTGCCTTGTTTTCCAAACAGCTTTGGTTTCATGATTTCCAACAATTTTCTGTCAGATTTCAGCTGCTTTGGGTTCTGAAATTGGCCAAAGTCTTGACCATTGCAGCAAGGCAATGTCACCTCTTCCCTTTAGCATTAAATGCAAAGCATTTCAGTCATGATCATGGCACAAAATCAGCCTTGCTGCAGATTTTTTCATCATGACATTTTGATCCTAATTGGCCTATAAAAGCCATGCATTGCTGCAGGATTAAAAAAGTTCTGAGAGAGATTTAGAGGGTGAACACACAGAGTTTTAATACAGAGGTTTGAGAGCAAAAAATCAGTTCATAGAGAGTGAAAATTCGAGTGAATTGCTGCACATTTTTCCTCACAAAAACAGAGTTTGGTTTTGGGTAAGTTTAGAGAAAATCTCCAATCCTTTCTTGCACAAATCATCCAAAACCAGCAGCAAGCAACCAAGCCAGCAAAACAACTGCTAAACCTCACACAATGAGTGAGAAACAAAGGCAAATTTTCATTTATTAAGTGCTGTTCATCAAACTTTTTCAGCTTTGCAAAACCATAAACATCCAAAGTGTTGAGTATTTTGGTGTTGGCTGCATATTTTGGCAAATCCAATGTGTTGAATAGGAGCATCTCATTGTATAGAACAAATCTTCAGTTGCAAGTTTTTCATTTTGAAGTCATTCAGAAGCTGAAATCACCTTCAGAAGCTGAAAGCACCTTCAGACGCACTGTAGCACTTCAGAAGCTGAAATGTGAGTCTGATGCCCGCGTTGACTTTCGTTGACTTCATCAGAAGCTGGTTTTTCTGAATTGTTTTGGCGCGAATCTTTGCGAGATTTAATAAGGATTTATTCAAGCATGTTGATTCTAGAAGGCCTGATTAAATTGGAGAAGATCTTTGAAGATTGGGCTCGTGTTTATGAACTTATTTTACTGAAGCAATCTTTGAGAGATATGTTGCAGTTTTATTTGTTTCCTTTTCAAGCCATTCATTATTCAGAATCATATCAATTTAGAAGATTTGTTTCAGATTAATGTTGCTTGCTGAAGATTATAAAAGGAGAGTTGCTGCCATTATTCAAGAGACACGAATTAGAGAGAAAAATTCAGAGAATTGAGTCTTAGTGTTTGTAAGCCTTAAGCTTTGTTTGTGCACCACTCTATTGAGTTGGGTTAATGTTTTTAATTGAGTTGTAATCACTCTAAGCCTGTAGGTACGAGTGCAGTCAGATGTATTGAAGTTGTTCTTCAAAACAGAGTAGTTTTTGTTAAGGGGTTCAGTAACAGGTTTGTTACTTGAATAGGAAGTTAGTGGTCTCTAATACTCAATGTGTTGGGTAGAATTCAAGACTAGGAGGAAGTTAATTGCTTAGGCTGGGAACTGGGAGTCAGTGTCTTGAGTCATAAGGATTAACTCCTATAGTGGAATTCCTTCCTGGATTGGTATCCCCCAGAGTAGGAGGTGTTTACTCCGAGCTGGGTTAACAAACCTTGTGCCTTCTTTAGCTTTCCTGCACTTTTAATTTCTGCTGATTATCTATTGTTAATTGTGCTAAGTTTAGTTCAGAACCTGTTTGGTTCAGAACCTGTTTACTCTTTGTTATTGCCTGGCCATAATTTCAATTGGCATCAGAGAAGGCACCCTGCCTGTGTTTTGGGTGAGATCCAGAGGAGTTAATTTCTGGCAAGCATGGATAGAGAAGGAGGCTATGTCAATAGACCACCCCTACTAGATGGCACAATCTATGAATATTGGAAGTCTAGGATGTGTGCATTCTTAAAATCTATTGACAGCAGGACTTGGAAAGCTGTGATTAAAGGCTGGGATCATCCTGTGGTTTTGGACAAAGATGGGAACAAAACTGAGGTTCTGAAGCCTGAAGAAGAGTGGACTAAAGCTGAAGATGATCTGTCACTTGGAAATTCAAAGGCTTTGAATGCAATTTTCAATGGTGTGGACCAGAACATGTTCAGACTCATCAAGCAGTGTACTGTGGCAAAAGATGCTTGGGAAATTCTGAAAACCACTCATGAAGGAACCCCTAAGGTTAAGCTATCTAGACTTCAACTTCTCACAACAAAGTTTGAGAACCTGAAGATGATGGAAGATGAAACTATTCAGGATTTCTACATGAATGTGCTTGACATGGCTAATTCTTTTGATTCACTTGGGGAAAAGATGTTTGATGAAAAGATAGTAAGAAAAATCCTCAGATCCCTGCCCAGAAGATTTGATATGAAGGTTACAACCATAGAAGAAGCTCATGACATCACCACCATGAAGGTTGAGGAGCTGATTGGATCTTTGCTTAATTTTGAGTCTGCATTCTGCAAACAGCCTGACAAGAAAGGAAAAGGAGTAGCATTTGCAGTTAATTCAGGAGCTGATGATCAACAAGAGTCTGATGAGGAGGATAGTGATTTATCAGAAGCTCTAGTGTTGCTTGGAAAACAATTCAACAGAATTCTGAAGAAGGTTGACAGAAAATCCAAGACCAAAGGTCAGAATTTCAGATTCAAGAAGCAACAAACTGATGAGAAGAAGACCAAGTCTGAGGAGAAAAGTAACCAAGCCAAAGATGTGCAGTGCTTTGAGTGTGAGGGCTATGGGCATATCAAGTCTGAATGTCCCACTTTTCTCAAGAAGCAGAAGAAGAGCCTAGCTGTTTCATGGTCAGATGATGATTCAGAAGAAGATTTTGAGGATGAATCTGCTAAGGGTGACACAAATCTCATGGTTAAGCTACAGTCTCAGAAATTAGAAGTTCTTACAAAGTCTGAAGGGTATTTAGAGACTGAAACCTTGTATGTATCTGACTCAGAGTCTGAAGGTTCACTAGTGTCTGAAGCCAGAGCTGAAAAACTCTCTTATGATGAACTGGCTGACACTTACAGAAAGCTGTACATTAGAAGTGCAGATGTTTGCAAGGAAGTTCTGGATCAGAAGGAGATA
Source organism: Medicago ruthenica (assembly GCA_018208015.1). Taxonomy (NCBI): domain Eukaryota; kingdom Viridiplantae; phylum Streptophyta; class Magnoliopsida; order Fabales; family Fabaceae; genus Medicago; species Medicago ruthenica. Next base: position 51,649,735 of record CM031377.1, on the reverse strand, counting down.
ATCTTTCAACTAGAGGCTGAAAAAGGAGAACTTTTGATGCAAAATTCAGAACAAAAAGAAGAAGTGAACCAGCTAAATTCCCAACTTGAGCACATGAAAAAGCAGGTTAGAATGATGAATACTGCTACTAATGTGTTGGATGAAATTTTAGAGAATCAGAAACAAGGAAAAACTGGTTTAGGATTTGTGGATGAGAGTCTGAACCTCAAGCAGAAAAATCTAGTTAAACAGTTTGTTCCTGCTACTCAAACTCATGATCTTATGATTGGAACATCTAAGATGAGACCTCAGAAGGTAGCCCAGATGCAAGGACAGAAGCAAACTCAGATGAGACCTCAGAAGCATACTCAGATGAGACCTCAGAAGCATGTTCAGATGCATCCCCAGAAGTTCAACAGAAGAAAGAGGAATCATACCTGGACCTGTCATCATTGTGGTAAGAAGGGGCATATTAAACCTTTTTGCTTTAAACTCTATGGTTATCCTAAACACTTTCAATATAGAAGAGTGCAACCAGCTGCAACCAGACACAATGTTCAAAAGGTGTGGAAACCTAAGGTTCAGAATGTAGGCCTTATTGCTCATACCTCTTTGAGAGCTACTTCTAGAGAAGACTGGTACTTTGATAGTGGTTGTTCAAGGCACAGGACTGGTGTGAAGAAGCTGCTGAGCAATATCAAACCATACTCCAGAAGTTATGTGACATTTGGTGATGGAGCAAAAGGTGAGATACTGGGTATTGGTGATTTAATCAGTGAAGGTTAGCCTAGATTAAATGATGTGCTGTTAGTGAAGGGTTTAACCTCTAATCTGATCAGTATTAGCCAACTTTGTGATCAAGACTTGAAGGTTAATTTCAACAAGCAAGAGTGTTTTGTGTCTGATCAAGAAGGAAAGGTTCAGATGAGGGGCTGCATATCCAAAGATAACTGCTATTTGTGGGTGTCTGAAGAAGAAAGAAGCCTGACTTCTTGTCTCATGAGCTCAGAAGAGGAAGTCAAGCTCTGGCACCAGAAACTGGGACATTTGCATCTGAAAGGCATGAAAAAAATCCTAAGTACTGAAGCTATCAGAGGTGTACCTAATCTGAAGATCAATGAGGATAGTGTTTGTGGTGATTGTCAAATTGGGAAACAAACAAGAAAGTCTCATCCTAGATTAGTTCATCAGGTAACTGCTAAAGTACTAGAACTTTTACATATGGATTTAATGGGGCTTATGCAAGTAGAAAGTATTGGAGGAAAAAGGTATGCTTTTGTAATGATAGATGACTACTCAAGATTCACATGGGTTAACTTTGTTAGAGAGAAATCTGATACTTTTGAAGTGTTTAAAGACTTATGCACTCAATTACAAAGAGAGAAGGACTGTGGTATTGTCAGAATGATAAGTGATCATGGCAAAGAATTTGAAAACAAGAGTTTCTCAGAATTCTGTGCTTCTGAAGGTATAAAACATGAGTTTTCTGCACCTATTACACCTCAGCTAAATGGTGTAGTTGAGAGGAAGAATAGGACATTAGCAGAATGTGCAAGGGTCATGCTGCATGCTAAGAAACTGCCTTATACATTTTGGGCTGAAGCCATGAATACTGCCTGCTATATCCATAACAGAGTTACTTTGAAGAAGGGAACATCATCTACTCTATATGAATTATGGAAAGGGAGAAAGCCAACTGTGAAATATTTCCATGTGTTTGGAAGCAGATGTTACATCTTGGCTGACAGGGAAAATAGAAGAAAACTGGATCCTAAGTCTGATGAAGGTATATTTTTGGGATATTCAGTAAACAGCAGAGCCTATAGGGTGTTTAACTCAAGAACTAAAGTTGTGATGGAGAGCATAAATGTTGTTATTGATGATCTGTCTGCTGAGAATGAAAAGGATAAGTCTGAAGTTATTCCAGAGTCTGAAGCCTCAGAAGAACAAACTTCAGAAGCAGAGAATCATCGAGATTCTGAAGAAGCAGAAGTGCATCCAGATCATGATCCTACCAATAAAGGGCCATCAATTAGAGTTCAGAAGGATCATCCTAAGGAGCTTATCATTGGAAGGTTGGATCAAGGAGTCAGAACCAGGAGATCAGATTCAGCTGCTACTGATTCTTGTTTTGTGTCTAAGGTTGAACCCAAAAATGTGAAAGAAGCCCTAACTGATGAATTTTGGATTGAAGCAATGCAAGATGAGTTGAATCAATTCAAAAGGAGTGAAGTGTGGGATCTAGTTCCAAGACCTGAAGGGTTGAATGTGATTGGCACTAAGTGGATATACAAGAATAAAACAGATGAAAATGGTACTGTGGTCAGAAACAAGGCAAGGTTGGTTGCTCAGGGTTATACTCAAGTAGAAGGATTGGATTTTGATGAGACCTTTGCACCTGTGGCCAGACTAGATTCCATAAGATTACTGTTGGGTGTATCCTGCATTCTAAAATTCAAGCTATTCCAGATGGATGTGAAGAGTGCTTTTCTGAATGGATATCTGCAAGAAGAAGTATATGTTGAACAGCCTAAGGGTTTTGTGGATCATCAGTTTCCAGATCATGTGTACAAGTTGAAGAAAGCTTTATATGGATTAAAGCAAGCACCAAGAGCATGGTATGAAAGGCTGACTCAGTTTCTTGTTGCTCAAGGATACAGAAAAGGTGGTTCTGATAAGACATTGTTTGTGAAGAATGAACATGGAAGTCTGATGATTGCTCAGATCTATGTTGATGACATAGTATTTGGTGGGATGTCTCAGAAGATGGTCAAATTGTTTGTTCAGCAAATGCAGTCTCAATTTGAAATGAGTTTGGTTGGTGACCTGACATACTTTCTTGGATTGCAAGTTAAGCAAATGGAAGATACCATCTTTATTTCTCAGAGTAAATATGCTAAGAACATTGTGAAGAAGTTTGGAATGGAATCTGCTGCTCATAAGAGGACACCAACTGCTACTCATCTGAAGCTGTCTAAAGATGAACATGGAGTTTCAGTAGATCAAAGCCAATATAGAAGTATGATTGGAAGCTTATTGTACTTGACTGCAAGCAGACCAAATATCACTTTTGCTGTTGGAGTTTGTGCAAGATATCAAGCTGATCCTAAGATGAGTCATCTGACACAAGTTAAAAGGATTTTGAAATATGTGAATAGCACAAGTGATTATGGAATCATGTATTCTCATAGTTCAAGTTCTGAATTAATGGGATATTGTGATGCTGACTAGGCTGGAAGTGCTGATGACAGGAAGAGCACATCAGGAGGTTGTTTCTTTTTAGGAAATAATCTAATTTCTTGGCTCAGCAAGAAACAAAACTGTGTTTCATTGTCAACTGCTGAGGCTGAATACATTGCTGCTGGGAGTAGTTGTTCACAACTGGTTTGGATGAAGCAGATGCTTGAAGAGTATAACATTGAACAAGGAACTATGACCCTATTTTGTGACAATTTGAGCGCAATTAACATCTCTAAGAACCCCATACAGCACAGCAGAACTAAACATATAGATATCAGACACCACTTTATCAGAAATCTTGTGGAAGACAAGATTATTCAGCTGGAACATGTGGACACTGAAAATCAAATTGCTGACATTTTCACAAAAGCCTTAGATGCTAAACAATTTGAGATTCTGAGAAGTAAGTTAGGTGTTTGTTTACATGAAGAATTATAGCAATTAATGCAATCTGGATGTGAGGAAGATAGAGTACCTGCCAGCTTTGTTAATGCTAAGTGTGATGATGTGATGCATGTGTTTTGTCATAATTTTGTGGCTAAAAAGGGGGAGAAAAACCTGTGTTGGTGTTCAGAATGTATTCAGACATGTTTGTTCAGACCTCAGATGTTTCAGAAGTTGCATGTTTTGTTCAGATTTCATGACCAATGCAACATGAGATGTGCTGATGATATTGAGGGGGAATGTGTGTCTCAGGGGGAGTACAAGGTTGTTATGTTCCTGAGTGAAGATGCGTTCCTGAAGTGTTTGATGCTGTGTCAGTTTTCAGATGTTTTTTCAGAAGCTGCAAGTTCAGAAGTCAGGGGGAGTTTGATGTGTGCTGAGTTGCAGAGGGAGCTGGAGTATGTGAGTGTTTGTTTTTGAGTTTGTCAGGGGGAGTATTTTTTTTATGAAGATCAGATTTGCTGAAGTGTAGTTCAGTTATTCAGGAGCTGCATTGTGTGTATCAGTGTTCAGAAGCTGAAACTGATTGGTTTTTAATGTGAACATAGCCTGAATCCGCTGCTAATCCGTTTTCTATGTTATATATTTATGGTGTTCTTCATTGCTGAGATAGTCTTATGGGAGATTGAAGAGCTTGTCTTGTATGAACATTGGTTTTAGCCAAAAATTTGCCAAAGGGGGAGATTGTTGAGTATTTTGGTGTTGGCTACATATTTTGGCAAATCCAATGTGTTGAATAGGAGCATCTCATTGTCTAGAACAAATCTTCAGTTGCAAGTTTTTCATTTTGAAGTCATTCAGAAGCTGAAATCACCTTCAGAAGCTGAAAGCACCTTCAGACGCACTGTAGCACTTCAGAAGCTGAAATGTGAGTCTGATGCCCGTGTTGACTTCCGTTGACTTCATCAGAAGCTGGTTTTTCTGAATTTTTTTGGCGCGAATCTTTGTGAGATTTAATAAGGATTTATTCAAGCATGTTGATTCTAGAAGGCCTGATTAAATTGGAGAAGATCTTTGAAGATTGGGCTCGTGTTTATGAATGTTCTTATTTTACTGAAGCAATCTTTGAGAGATATGTTGCAGTTTTATTTGTTTCCTTTTCAAGCCATTCATTATTCAGAATCATATCAATTCAGAAGATTTGTTTCAGATTAATGTTGCTTGCTGAAGATTATAAAAGGAGAGTTGCTGCCATTATTCAAGAGACACGAATTAGAGAGAAAAATTCAGAGAATCGAGTCTTAGTGTTTGTAAGCTTTAAGCTTTGTTTGTGCACCACTCTATTGAGTTGGTTTAGTCTTTTTAATTGAGTTGTAATCACTCTAAGCCTGTAGGTACGAGTGCAGTCAGATGTATTGAAGTTGTTCTTCAAAATAGAGTAGTTTTTGTTAAGGGGTTCAGTAACAGGTTTGTTACTTGAATAGGAAGTTAGTGGTCTCTAATACTCAATGTGTTGGGTAGAATTCAAGACTAGGAGGAAGTTAATTGCTTAGGCTGGGAACTGGGAGTCAGTGTCTTGAGTCATAAGGATTAATTCCTATAGTGGAATTCCTTCCTGGATTGGTATCCCCCAGAGTAGGAGGTGTTTACTCCGAACTGGGTTAACAAACCTTGTGCCTTCTTTAGCTTTCCTGCACTTTTAATTTCTGCTGATTATCTGTTGTTAATTGTGCTAAGTTTAGTTCAGAACCTGTTTGGTTCAGAACCTATTTACTCTTTGTTATTGCCTGGCCAGAATTTCACAAAGTCTCTTCCATTTCCTTGCAACAAAAGCTTTGAGCTAGGAGTTGGTAAGTCATTCTAACCTGTTTATATTTGCATACCGTTTGCATTTGCTTTTGATTCCAACTTGATTTAATCTCAGTTTTGCATCTTCATTAGTTTTTAAACTCATTTTGATTTAAAACCTCTCTTTGAACTTCAAAGAAATCCCAAGGTTTGCAAAACATTTAAACTGAGTTGTTGCACTCATTTTATTGCTAATTTCAAAAGCTTTTCACTCCTCCTAAAGTTCTGAAGATTGTTCAGAAGTTGCTTCTGAACAGCAGTTCAGAAGCAGCTTCTGAACTCAAAATTTTGCAGAGTTCGCAGTGCGAAGCTCTGGTCGCTTTGCGACCATGACAGAACTCAGAACCTGAGTTCAGGCTTCTAAAAAGCCAATTTTTGAGGTTCTAACTTGAATATTCAGAACTTTAGAGGATTAAAACCCATCTTGTTCAAAACATAACAAGAGTTTTGCATGATATTGGAAGATTCACAAGTTTGAGCAATACTTTTTGAATAACTTGCGAAACAAGTTACGTTCATTAAACTTTCAAAATCAAATTTGAGCAATAAGCTAAGTTCATTATTTCAAAACCAATCTTGAACAATAACCTTGTTCATGAATTTCAATCAAAACATGAACTCGAGCCGAACTTGCTCACTTTTCAAAATCAAGCTTAAATTGAGCCGAACTTGTGCATTTTTCTAAACTTGTGCATTTTTCACACACATAAAAAAGCAAACTTGTTCATTAGGTTGCAACAACTAATTGGAACATTAAACCTTTTATCGAGTTTCAACAACCAAGTGTTTTGATAACTTTGGGATTTCTTAAATTTCAAACAAAACTTGAATGAAAAAGGAATGGTTTGACGTATGTCTCTCCATTTCCCCGATTGAACGAATGCTTGACGTATGTCTCGTTGTTCGGACAATCGTCATTCTATTTTCAAAAACATAAACCACACCAAAACCAATTCTTGGCCATTTGTGGTCAATTTGAACCCTTTGGTCCCCCGTGACCATTTGATTCAATGTTCAACTCGGTTGAGTCTTTTTGGTCAATGTTCGACTCCGTTGAGTCCATTGAACCTTTTCTTGATCCCATTGGATCAATCGAACCTTTCCTCGACTCGGTTGAGTCACTTTGGTCAATGTTCGACTCTGTAGTACCCCAATTTTGTGCTAAGCCTTTTAAAACAAAAATAAAAAAAAATCAAAGTGGGGGAAAAAGTCAAAGTCAACAAAAGTCAACAAAAAAGTCAACATTTCAAAAATGATGACTTCGCAGTGCGAAGTCTGCGATTTTTCTGCAGATTTTTGGTTTCTTTGATTTAATTCCAGAATTTGTTGCACATCATTTGCATATTTATTTTAATCAGCATTCATGGCTAATTGGGCCAAGCAAAACCAGAATTGAGAGACTTGCCATTAATGCCAAGGTAGGAAGCATTTTCTTCCAACCTAGCATGTGACAAGCAAGTGGGCTTGCCCTTGGGCAGCTCTTGTCCCTCCCATGTGACCTGTTAACCACCCCAAGGTTGCCAGCCACCTGCTTGAAGACTTTCTTCCTGCTTGCTCCCCCAAAACCAGTCAAACCCAGCTGGTTTTGCACTTGAAAAAGTCATGATTGCCTCCCTGTTTTTTGCAGCAGCTTTTCACTTCTCACACCAGCCACATATAGCCTTTTGCATCCCCAAACCTCTGCACATCACAGTGCACGTTTTTATTGATCAGCCATTGAGATTGCAAGGATTGATCCCCAAGCTTAGCCAATTGCAATCCAGCTGTAACACCCTAACCCTTAACCGCCGATTATTAACTTTAATAAAACAAAAAACGTTAAGGACATAGGAAGTTACAACATAATGAAAACGCATTTTCATAAACATCAACAGATCAAAATATATTTGATTCACAAACAGCAGCGGAAAAGAAAAACAAACAGAAAACAGAGACGATACCCCTTCTAACAGGATACCCCTTCTAACAGGATACCCCTTCTAACAGGATACCCCTTCTAGCTCATCAGCTCATACCCCTTCTATATCAAAATTCACGAAATCGATTGAATCGTTTTCTTTCCGTTTTCAAAACACATTACAACATTTCACATGTTTATACCAAAGACCAATTTAAAACGGAGACGTGCGAAAAAGACACAAAAACATAAAACAGAAAATGCTGTCACCGCACATTTTCACTAAGACCTCCCTGGAGTATTTTCATCATAACTCAAAAACTAAAAGTCATTTTCACGCCAAACCAAAGCCACTGGAAAGCTAACAAAATTATCTAAAACTTTCATGTTTACACCCAAGGCCAATTCTGTACCGATCAGTACCAGTTTTCGTTTCAAATACGGAAAAGTTATGCAGAAAATTATGCAGAAAGTTGTGCAGAAAATCAGACCAACAGCATTAGAAAAATTAACATCCAAATCTACAACAGAGGCCATTGCCAAATTCATACATACACGTTCCGATACCCAAAGTGGTGTTACAACTATCAGAGCCCTAAACTCTAACTAGGATACAACACCTAGTACAAAAAGTAAGGATAGCTAAGCTATGCCCTCACCACTACGCAAGTTCTAAACAACAACAGCTAATCCTCGACGATATGCTCGTCTACCTGAAAATCTGGATCCCCAAAGATCCAGCACATAACACAAAACAGAGAGTGTTAGTAAAACATAATCAACACCATATAAACAGCACAATAATAAGTAGGGTACCTACACTTTACCCATCATGCATATTCTAACTCACGCACATGCATCATCAATTATCGTCAAGCATTTATTCATTAATCACAAGTACTCAAAACATATCAACACTTTAAGCAATTAAGTCAAACAGATGGAAATTATCAATCATCAATTACCATGCACACATAATTCTTCAAGCACAAAACTCATCAATAACAATTATCACTCAACAACCATTATGCACACATAAGTTCCCACAAAACTCATCAATCACAATTATCACTAATGTCACAAAGGATGCATGCCTCAAATGCATTCTCTAATGCACGTGGTACCAAATCATTTTGGATAAACTTATATCCTTACCAAGCTCTTCTTGATAACCACGCTCTCATGGATTTCATTCGGATAAACTTATATCCTTACCAAGCTCTCCTTGATAACCACGCTCTCATGGATTTCATTCGGATAAACTTATATCCTTACCAAGCTCTCCTTGATAACCACGCTCTCATGGATTTCATTCGGATAAACTTATATCCTTACCAAGCTCTCCTTGATAACCACGCTCTCATGGATTTCATTCGGATAAACTTATATCCTTACCAAGCTCTCCTTGATAACCACGCTCTCATGGATTTCATTCGGATAAACTTATATCCTTACCAAGCTCTCCTTGATAACCACGCTCTCATGGATTTCATTCGGATAAACTTATATCCTTACCAAGCTCTCCTTGATAACCACGCTCTCATGGATTTCATTCGGATAAACTTATATCCTTACCAAGCTCTCCTTGATAACCACGCTCTCATGGATTTCATTCGGATAAACTTATATCCTTACCAAGCTCTCCTTGATAACCACGCTCTCATGGATTTCATTCTTTCATCGAACATGGTTCACAACATCATCAACAACATCATACTAAACCAAACTCACAACATCATCAACAACATCATACTAAACCAAACTCACAACATCATCAACAACATCATACTAAACCAAACTCACAACAACAACAAACACAAACAACACCACTAATTATCAGCTCTCTGATAATTATCACAACAACAACAAACACGAACACTAGGCTCTCATGGCCAGATCATAAGTCACAACATGTATATACTCAACCATGTTCAACAATCTCAATAAAACCAAGCAATCACACCAAAATCTCAAACACATAAGGGTTTCAAAGGAAAACCCACACACTTTGATAACTTATCCATTCAAACATATTCATCAATACCCACACCTTAGTCTTTAATATTACTAAGTCCAAATCCACTTTCAAAACCTTAGACACCCTCTATTAATTCCTAACAGCCATTCTAAGCATTATATAACTCATACTCACACAACATAATGACCTTAACAAAAACCACCATTGTTAGGGTTTCACGCAAGCTTTTCTTGAACAACAACAACACTTTCGAATACCCAACATAGATAAACATCATATAACTTCAATTAAACATACCATCAACATCACTTAGCATCAAATAAGCATAATCATGATCATTAACAACTTTAATCATAAAAACTTCCATCCAAACATACATGGAAACACAATATCAATCCACAAAATCATTACTAGAAACATACTACAATCATCAAACTCAAGTTTTGTTTAAGAAAAGTTTCACAAAACCAAAAGAAAGTGAGAGGAGAAGTTTGGGTACGGAGATATCGACAATCTCCCCTTCTCGAGTCACTCCCGATTACGAATACTAACTCTCTTACCCGGAATCGATGAAATCTCTAGCAAACTCCAGCTTTTCTCTTCTCTCTTGCTCTTGCCCTAGCTGTTCGCAAGCTCTTCTCCCTTCTCCTTCACGTTTCAGCTTCTCCCAAAAGATAAGGAATAGTGATGACAAAGTCTTTGTGATTATCTTATAACCCACTCAATTCAATCTTGGCCATCCATTCTTACTAACTCTCAAGGACCAATCCTAGCCCTTCAATCCAATCCAAGCTCACTAAATCTCATCCACTTGATCATTACTACTCATAAACTCAAAAGCCCAATACTATTCATCTTCTTGGCCCAATTCGCTCAAAACCTTAAAAACTCGATTACGAACTTATCCTCGCGCCACATAATTATTTATCGATTACGAGAAAATAATTTTAAAAGCCAAACAATAAAATAAAATATATAAAAATATAACATACGAAAATAGGGTCGTTACACCAGCCATGTTCATCATCATTTCTATCCCAAAGACCATTGAATTTGTGGCTGAAATCAGTCAAACCTTTAACCCTTGGCACAAGGCAGGGTTGCCTCTATCCATTAGCATTAAATGCAAAGCCAAATAGCCTGAATTTAGCCCACAAATCAGCTAGGTCCTATGGATTTTCATCATTACTTGAGATTGCATTTTGGCCTATAAATAGAGATGCAAGGCAAGCATAAGATAGAGAGTTAATACAGCATTCAAAGAGCAATTACACACAAAGAAACACTACTCAAACAACCAGAGAAAACCAGTCAAACTCTAGCAAAAAACCAATCAAGCACAAAGCTTTGCACAAGTTCAAAGTTCATCACCAATATCCAAAACCTTTGCAAGAACCTTCAACCAATCCAAGTTCATTGCAGCTGGAGCTTTGCTAAGGATCTCTGTAAGTTTCTAAGCCTTTGTCTTGCATTTTCAATTGTGCTTGCACAGCAATTTTGGTCCAAAACCATTTTGTTCTAAAAACCCCTTTTGAATTTCAAAAGAAATCCCAAGGTTTTCAAAACATCAAAACTGGTTTGTCCAGCCCTTTTCATTGCAAAAACTCAAAGTTTTTCACTCTCCTAAAAGGTCCTGAGTGTGTTCAGAAGTTTTTTCTGAACAACAGTTCAGAAACAGCTTCTGAACTCAAAATTTCGCATTGTTCGCAGTGCGAAGTCATGGTCGCAGAGCGACCATGACAGAACTCAGAATCTGAGTTTAGGCTCCCAAATGGCCAATTTTTGAGGTTCTAGCCCAAGAGCTCAGAACCTAGGAGTTTTAAAACCCATTTTATCCAAACCAATTCAAGGATTTTGCATAATATTGGAAAATTCGCAAGTTCGGGTAACACTTTGTGGATAACTTACAAGACAAGTTATGTTCCCAATCTTTCAAAACAACTAGAACAAACCAGCTATGTTCATCATTTTCAAATCCAAACTTGAACAATAAACATTGTTCATGATTTTCAAAACTCAAACGTGAACATACGCCGAATTTGTTCGCTTTTCAAAACCGTTCGCAAAATGAGCCGAACTTGTGCGTTTTCTAACAAAATTGTCAAAACCTTCATTTTGGGTTTTAAACCAAATGTTTTGATAAACTTTGGGATTTCTAAAGAAATTCAACCAAAAACTTGAATGAAAAAGGGATGGTGTGACGTATGTCTCTCCATTGCCCCGATTGTACGAATGCGTGACGTATGTCTCGTCGTTCGGACAATCGTCATTCCTTTTTTCAACGTATCCAACCATACCAAACCAAATCTTGGCCCCTTGTGGTCAATCTGAACCTTTTGGTCCCCCGTGGCCCCTAGAGTCAATCCCCCGACTCGTTTGAGTCACTCGGTCAATGTTCGACTCGCAAGAAGTCTCCCAAGCGCGAGCATACAAGCTACGTTGAATCGCAAGAATTCGGTTAAAACATCGTCCATTTAAAATTAACCAACATATGTACGTTTTTTCTACCAAAGAACTACGTACGCTTTGAATTCTCCGACTACCGGGAGATACGTAGGAGCAAGATCGACATCTTGTCAAGCGCAATAATAAAAACTTTTTTTTTTCTTTCGTTTGTTTTCATCTCTTTTCCCCCCTTTTATTATATTTTCTTTTGACATAGATAAGCATGCGCGCAAAACATTTAAAAACAATTTAAGCTTTAGCCAAATAGAAGATTCCCGTTGAGTACAACGGACGTGAGGGGTGCTAATACCTTCCCCTTGCGTAATCGACTCCCGAACCCGACAATGGTTGCGATGACCAGTCCTTTTCCTCATCGTCAAGGGTTTTATTATCGTTTCCCTTCAAACAAAAAACTTAAGGGTTTATCAACGTTCCCTTTACACAAAAACTTTGGTGGCGACTTCACAAGGCCCTCCGAGCGTTCACAAACGTCCTCGGAGGATTGCGCGTTTTTTTAAACGAGGTGCGCACAGCTGGCGACTTCACTGGGGACCCTTTTCCCACTAGCGAATCAAGCCTATTCTATTTGGCTTTTAAGCCAATTGTTTTTATTTTCTTTGCGCGCCATGCTTTTATTTTTATTTATCCATGTCATTCCTATGCTTTATGTTTATAATTGCTTTATTTTGCTTTATATTCATATCATATATATCAAATGCGGGGGTTACTTGAGTGATGTTACTCCACATTGTTCGGGTTAATGCTGGACGTGTGAGGCTCTCTACCCGAGCTTGAGAAAAAAACTAAGTTAGAAGGAGGTTGTGAGCGGAAGCCCGCGTCGACGTATGTCCGTGAGGTAGGATGCCCAACCCCGCTTAGAGGAGATTTTCACGTGGAATTAATTGAAGTCATGTCGACGTATGTCCATAGACAACCCTAATTCCATGTGAGATCTATGACTCTAGGGACCTCTTCTTAGGAAAATTCACCTTTTAGAGCCTACATGTGAGGATGGGGGGAAGTTCTGAACCTTCATAAACCATACCCTTGCATATCATTTGCATTCATGAAAGTAATTTTTGCATCATTTTGCTTTATAGGAATTTAAAAAGAACAACCAGATATTAGCAAAAAGAAATATGGATTCCGGGAATAAAAATACGCTCGCCTTCAAGATTAAAGCTCCTAGGGTGGAAAGTTTATTAGCTCTAAGTAAAAGGCTCTCTTCGGTCAACAAGAGTATTTTCGAGGCAAGCTATGGGCTAATCCTTGATCTCCTACCCGTGAGAATAGATTCAACGGCCTTAGCCACTTTGGCGCAATTCTTCGACCCACCTCTACGGTGCTTCACATTTCAAGATTTCCAACTAGCGCCAACTTTGGAAGAATTTGAGAGGATTTTGGGTTGTAGCATGAAGGATCATGAACTCTACCTCGGTCCGGGAAAGGACCCCACATTAGAAGCCATCGCCGGATCCTTATACCTTGACATCCAAGAAGTAGCATCTAACTTGGAAGTTAGAGGAAACCTTAAGGGATTCGCAAGAAAGTTTTTGGAAGCCAAAGCTCGGCAAATGTTAGCCAACAAAGAGGGAGGAGCATTCAACGCCATCCTAGCCCTCTTAGTCTACGGGATTGTCTTATTCCCCAACATGGACGATTTCATAGACTTTCCGGCTTTAGAGGTATTTATGACTAAAAATCCGGTTCCCAAAATCTTGGCGGATTTTTATCATACCCTCTACTCCAGGCATGAACAAGCAAGGGGACGCAAAATTTCTTGTTGTACCCCCATGGTGCAAATTTGGATGATGTCCCACATGCCAAGAAACCGAGACTTTGTAGAAAACCAGGCCAAGCTCAAATGGTCACAACCGATGACAACCCTCGCCGAGAAGGACATCCATTGGTTTTCTCCAAATTTAGAGGACCCGGAAATCATCCTCAGTTGCGGGGACTTCCCTAATGTACCCCTCATTGGTACTAAGGGATGTATTAACTACAATCCGGTCCTCTCTCTCCGACAACTAGGTTTTTCAATGGAAGATAAACCCAATGACCTTTTGTTGGAAGCTTTCTTCTTAAGGGAAGGCGATCAAGACCCGGCATTGCTAGAAAGAATCCGGGGAGCATGGAGCCAAGTGCACAAAGGAAGGGTTGGCAAGAGGAATTGTGTCGCCAAACCCCTTTATACTCAATGGGTGAAGGAGAGGGTCAAAGCAATCAAGTTACCCTTTGTGGTCGTATGCCCTCCAAAACCTCCTACACCTAAACCTATTGCAACCATTCCCAACAAAGAAGTGGAGGAACTCAAAGCTAAAATTCAAGAGCTCCAAAACAAAAATGGAGACTTAGAATTGAAGCACCTCCAAGCTTTAGGAGAAATCACTAGGACGAAGAGAGATCGAGATGAAGTAACAAATTCTCTCCTAGTGTGCCAAAAGCGGCTAAGAATCTCCGAAGGGAAGAGAGATTGGATAGGAGGCGGCTTGGTTAGTGCGGATGCCAACCTTGTGGCCAAGGACGAAGAGTTGGAAAGAATCTTACATTCCAACCAAGAGCTCAAGAAATTCGGCGAACTAGCCATCGAAGCTCAACGGAAATGGAGGTTGAAATTTCAAGAGAAAAATCAACAGCTCCAAGAAGTAGTTAAAGACTACAAAGAGCAGCTTCAAGCCGAACGCGTCCAACGGCAAAGACATGAGAGCCTTTCTCATCAAGGGAGGCTAAAATGCAATCGTCTCGAAGAGGACATCAAGAAATTCGAAGAGTACTTCGACAAGATTGCAAGAGCTCACGGGGACCATATTGCACAACTACACGATGAAATTAGAAGTGCAAGAGTCAAGCTAGACCAGCACAAGGAAGTGATTGAGTGTGTATGGCAAGACGCCACCCGATTAAGTGAGGATTTCACTAAATTGGTTGCATTCTCGAACTTGGTAATCACCCAACTTCCAAAGAGGCTAGCGGAGGGCCGAGATGGTCATGCCTTACTTTGTCATCCCTATGGAGATCCAGAAGTTTATGAAGTTCTGCAAGGACACCATAGATTTCTATAGGGAAGAAATGAGCAAAGCCGAGAAGCGAGCGGCCATTTGATTTGTAATAGCATTAGTTACACTTTGTAAACAAATGTTATCTAATCAAATATAATATTTTGAAGCATAATCAATTTCCCGGTCTTTAATATTTCAAATTGCTAATATTAATTGTGCACCTTTAAATTCCTTCATAAAGCAAAGTAAAAAAAAAACACATATTTTGCATACTCATCGCATACATACATCCACATGCATCTTCATGCATTTTTTTCAAAAAAAAAAAACTCATTCATTTCCCTAAAAACAGTTCAAAGCAATCATAGCCCGAAAACCCCGAAAGCCCTCGGTCCAAGAACCAGATCTCCAACACTCGTTCGGAACACGAGCCAACAAACAAAGGATCATGGACAATTTGGAGCAAACTCAAGCGGCTTTGAGAGATGAGGTTGATGAAATGAAGGGGAAGATGGATCAGATGCTAGAGTTAATGCAAACTCTATCGGCCCGAGAAAGTAACCCTCGCCCAGCAACGGATGCATCCAATGTGCAATGGCCTCCTTATGGTTTACCTGTGGGTTATACCCCACCATTTGAAAATGAGGGCCATGGACCACCTCCACCACCACTCACGATCCCCGTAAGGAACGAAGAGCGTCGTCCTCAAGGAACTTCCACTACTCAGCATGAGGTGATTTCTCATAATGTGGAAAATAATCAGCCAAGACAGTCTGCTCCCGACACCACCCACCAAAACAATGATACCACCCAAATGTATCGAGTTTTGGAAGAAAGGTTGAAAGCTGTCGAAGGATTCAGTTCATACGGCGCCCACAACGCTTTGGACATGTGCCTAGTGCCCGACGTGGTGATCCCTCCAAAGTTTAAAGCACCAGATTTCGAAAAGTACAAGGGAATACAATGCCCTCGGAACCATCTACGGATGTTCTGTAGGAAGATGACATCTTACGCAATGAACGAGAAACTCATGGTGCATGTGTTTCAAGATAGTTTAAGCGGAGCGTCCTTGGATTGGTACATGCAGCTTGAGCGTACCCATGTCCAAACTTGGAAGGATCTAGCCGATGCCTTCCTAAAGCAATACAAATATAATTTGGACATGGCTCCAAATAGGATGCAACTGCAAAACCTCCTGCAAAGAAGCAATGAGTCCTTCAAGGAGTACGCTCAACGGTGGAGAGAACTAGCTTCTCGTGTACAACCACCATTATTGGAAAGGGAGCTTGTCGACACCTTTATGGGCACACTTCAAGGCCCATATTACGACAAAATGATTGGAAGCACGTCTTCCGGCTTTTCCGATCTAGTCATGGTTGGTGAAAGAATAGAGGACGGAGTAAAAAGGGGAAAGATCCAAGGCCCTCTAGAAGCTCAAAGTGGAGCCAGGAGACCCCCCAGCAACTTTCACAAAAAGAAAGAGGGGGAGACGAATGTTGTTCTAGTGGGACCATCTTGCCCACCATCAAATCAAATGCCTCACTACCACTATCCTTATGTGGCAGCAGCAACGACTCAAGGGCGTTACTCACCTCAAGTAATTCCCACAACTCCACCTCGACAACCAGCAGTGTTGCCTCAACAAAATCAACAACAGCAACAACAAGGCGGGTACCCATCAAGGAACCAAGCGGGCCCGAGGAACAATTATAACAATAGGCAGTTTGATCCTGTACCTATGCCTTATGGTCAAATATTGCCATATCTAATCCAAAAGGGGATGGTCGAGCCAAGACTACTACCACCAATGTTGCCACCATATCCACATTGGTACGACGCAAATGCAAAATGTGATTACCACGCAGGAACCGTGGGACACAATGTCGAGAACTGTAGAGTTTTCAAACACAAGGTTCAGGACCTTATTGACAAGAAGCTGTTATCCTTCAAAGAGGAAAACC
This sequence comes from Medicago ruthenica, assembly GCA_018208015.1. NCBI lineage: Eukaryota > Viridiplantae > Streptophyta > Magnoliopsida > Fabales > Fabaceae > Medicago > Medicago ruthenica. Next base: position 51,633,004 of record CM031377.1, on the reverse strand, counting down.
CCAATGTAAAAAATAACCCATTGCTGGGGCATGCGGGTCCCTCTATAAATGCGGTGGAAGAACAAGAGGACTTTGGTCCAATCAAGAGGGTAGCCAATGTTAAGACTCCCCTGTCAACCATAAGGGAGCGTTTAACCGGTTTTGGTTTGTTCGAGGAGATGCACGCCAACTGTGAAGCCTGCAAAATCAACCCGGACAAGTGCGGAGGGTTGAAGATTTGTCTTCAAGAGCTAATGGACCAAGGATGGATCCAAATGGGCTACATAAAGGATGGCACGGACGTTGCTACCTTGGAGTCTCACGACCCAAAACCTCTCGAAATACCATACCAAAGGAGAGAGGTACCAATGCCTATACAGCCCATAATATTCCACGTACCTGCACCCTTCTCTTTTGAAAGCACGAAGAGGGTACCATGGAATTACCAACCTGTGGCCTATGTGGAAGGAAAACCACTAGCAAAAATTGAGCCCAGCATCACTAACATTACCGGTGTTGGAGGAATAACCAGAAGTGGTAGAGTCTTCGCTCCGAAAGAACTCGGGAAGACGCCAGCCGTACTACCAAGAGAGCCGCTCAAAGAAAAGAGCGTGGAGGAAAAGGAGAACCAAGCGGGGCCCTCTCAAAAGACAACCCCAGAAAAAGAGGCCGAAGAGTTCCTAAGAATAATCCAAAAGAGCAAGTATAAAATCATTGACCAGTTAGGTCAAACTCCCTCCAAGATCTCCATGCTATCCCTACTACTAAGCTCGGAAGCACACCGAGAAGCACTGCTGCGGATCCTCAGCACATGTCACCAAGGACATTCCTGTGGACCAATTCGACGGGATAGTCGGAAATATTACCTCAAGTAGGTACTTGGGTTTCAATGGCGATGAGCTACCCGACGAGGGGCATATTCATAACCGCGCCTTACATATCTCCGTGAAATGCATGGACCATATCCTCTCTCGAGTGCTAGTGGACACGGGGTCATCATTGAATGTCATGCCCAAGACTACCCTCCTAAAGCTATCTTGTGAAGGGACAGTAATGAAGCCCAGCGCCTTGGTCGTAAAAGCTTTCGATGGGTCAAGAAGAGCCGTCGTAGGGGAGATCGACTTACCAGTCCAAATCGGGCCTAAGGTTTTCACCATAACCTTCCAAGTCATGGATATCAATCCGACTTACAGTTGTCTTCTCGGACGACCATGGATTCATGCGGCCGGAGCCATCACCTCTACCCTACACCAGAAACTTAAGTTCATCATTGATAACCAAATGATTGTAGTTTCCGGGCAAGAGGACATGATGGTAAGCCATCTCTCGTCGTTCCGTTATATAGAAACGGACGAAGAAGCTGTGGATGTTCCCTTCCAGTCTTTGGAAGTGGCGAATGTCGTGACTTTAAGCTCAAAGCCCAAGGAAGAGGCTAGGACAGCCATGTCATCATGGAGGGCAATAAGAGAGGCCCTAGAAGAAAGCCGACCTACCGGATGGGGCAAATTAGTGGACGTACCGGAGAAGAAAAATCGCTTTGGGTTGGGATATCATCCATCAGCCGAAACTTCCTCAAAGCCTCCAAAGCAAGGAATCCTCCCCATTTCAGAAACATTCATCAGTGCGGGATTTATCAATGAAGATCAAGTGGCTCTACTTGAAGATGTAGATGAAGACGTACCTGATTTGGTGTACCGTTGCGCTTCGGATGAAGCTTTGAACAATTGGAGGGCTATCGCAATTCCCGAGATCATTACCAAGATCAAGTAATAAACCATGTTTGTTTTACTTTTAAAAAAAAATCATTTAGCTCTGCCCAAGGCAAATGATTAGTTGTGTGGGCCCCCCATGTTTTAAAGTTATTTTCAATCATGAATAAAATCACTCTTTTATGTTCATTTGAGTCTTTTTCTTTTTTGCATTTGTTTTAAAAAATTTTACAAAAAAAGCCTAAAAAAAAATCATACTCATGCAGATCTACAAATCCACCCTCCAGAAACAACACTGCCTTAATCCCTTATGACTTCGATTTCCCGATTAATCAAACGGAAGATGATGAAGAGGACGATTATGAACCACCTGAAGAATTGTCCAGACTTGCAAATCAAGGGGATAGGGTAATACAACCTCACCAAGAATCAGTTGAAAAGGTCAACTTGGGGACCGAAGAGGATAAGAAAGAGGTTATGATAGGAGCCTCCCTACATGAGGATGTGAAAGGAAAGTTGATTAAACTTCTGCAAGAGTACGTGGACGTATTCGCTTGGTCGTATCAAGATATGCCAGGTTTAGACCCTAACATCGTCGTACACAAGCTGCCACTCAAGCCGGAATGCCCGCCAGTGAAGCAGAAATTGAGAAGAACTCGACCCGATATGGCTCTCAAGATCAGAGAGGAGGTCAAAAAGCAATTCGATGCCGGCTTCTTAGCTGTAACCAAGTATCCGACATGGGTTGCCAACATTGTGCCAGTTCCAAAGAAGGATGGCAAAGTTAGAATGTGTGTGGATTATCGGGACTTGAATAGAGCAAGCCCAAAGGACGATTTCCCGCTACCACATATCGACATATTGGTGGACAACACAGCCCAATTCTCAGTCTTCTCCTTTATGGACGGCTTCTCGGGATATAACCAAATCAAGATGGCTCCAGAGGACATGGAGAAAACCACATTCATCACCCCGTGGGGGACATTCTGCTATAAGGTAATGCCTTTCGGATTAACAAATGCCGGGGCAACATACCAAAGAGCAATGGTAACTCTTTTCCATGACATGATCCATAAGGAAATCGAGGTCTATGTCGATGACATGATTGCCAAATCCCAAACGGAGGAGGATCATCTAGTCCATCTACAAAAGCTTTTCGAACGCCTAAGAAAATTCAAGCTGCGCTTAAATCCTAACAAGTGCACATTTGGCGTTAGATCCGGAAAGTTATTGGGTTTCATCGTCAGCCAAAGGGGTATCGAAGTGGATCCCGACAAGGTAAAGGCTATCCAAGAAATGCCAGCGCCAAATACCGAGAAAGAGGTACGAGGTTTCTTAGGAAGATTGAACTACATCGCTAGGTTCATCTCACACATGACAGCTACCTGCGAACCAATCTTCAAACTGCTAAGGAAAAACCAAGTCGTTCATTGGAATGAGGATTGCCAAGAGGCGTTTGACAAGATCAAACAATACCTGCAAGAACCACCAATTTTAATACCTCCGGTTCCGGGTAAACCCCTCATCTTATACCTAACCGTACTTGAAGGATCAATGGGTTGTGTGTTAGGACAACAAGATGAAACGGGAAGAAAAGAGCACGCAATCTACTACCTAAGCAAGAAGTTTACCGACTGTGAAACAAGGTATACTTCACTTGAAAAGACTTGCTGCGCTTTAGCATGGGCTGCTCGACGCTTAAGGCAATACATGTTGATCCATACAACTTGGTTGATATCAAAGATGGATCCCATCAAGTACATTTTCGAAAAGCCTGCCCTCACAGGAAAGATAGCCCGTTGGCAAATGCTGCTGTCTGAGTACGACATCCAATACGTTGCTCAAAAAGCCATCAAAGGGAGTGTTTTATCCGAGCACCTTGCTCACCAACCATTGGAGGATTATCAACCCATACAATTCGACTTCCCAGATGAAGATGTCGTAGCATTGAATGACGGAAAGGTCACAAGCGATGATGAAGGGCCAGAACCGAAAGCTCGATGGAAGCTCGCTTTCGACGGCGCCTCAAATGCCATGGGGCACGGGATCAGAGCAGTTTTAATCTCCCCAAGAAATGGATATCAACCATTCACAGCAAGGTTATGCTTTGACTGCACCAATAACATGGCAGAATATGAAGCATGTATCCTAGGCCTCGAAGCAGCAATTGATCTAAGGATCAAAACCCTTGAAGTATACGGTGACTCAGCCTTAGTCATCTATCAAGTCAAAGGAGAATGGGAAACAAAACATCCCAATTTAATTCCTTACCGAGCCCGGATTGTAGAGTTGATTGAGCATTTTGATGAAATCAACTTCCATCACATACCTCGAGAAGAAAACCAGGTGGCAGATGCTTTGGCTACATTATCATCAATGTACCAAGTAAATTTCTACAATGAGGCGCCAATCATAAAGATGGATCGTAGAGACAAACCGGTTGTATGTGCAGCAGTCGAAGAAGGACTTGACAACAAACCCTGGTTCTACGACATCAAGCGGTACCTTGAAGAGCAAGAGTATCCAGAAAATGTCTCACACACCGACAAAAGAACCCTCAGGAGATTGGCATCCCAGTTCATCCTCAGTGGAAATACCCTCTACAAAAGAAACTATGACATGGTTTGCTCAGATGTGTGGATAAACATGAAGCGGACATGCTCATCAAAGAAATCCACGAGGGATCTTTTGGAACCCATGCCAATGGGCATGCAATGGCAAAGAAAATCCTAAGGGCGGGCTATTATTGGCTAACCATGGAAGCTGACTGTTTCCACTATGCCAAGACTTGTCATAAATGCCAAATTTATGCCGACAAGGTGCATGTACCACCAACTCCCCTGAACGTCATGACTTCACCTTGGCCATTCTCTATGTGGGGCATAGACATGATTGGAATGATCGAGCCCAAAGCGTCAAATGGACATCGCTTCATCCTCGTTGCCATCGACTACTTCACCAAATGGGTAGAAGCAGCTTCATATGCAAACGTAACCAAACAAGTGGTAGCCCGATTCATCAAGAAGGAAATCATTTGCCGTTACGGCACTCCCCACAAAATCATCACCGATAATGGGGCAAACCTAAACAACAAGACAATGAAGGAGTTGTGCAAAGATTTCAAGATTGAGCACCATAATTCCTCCCCTTACCGACCAAAGATGAACGGTGCGGTAGAAGCAGCCAATAAGAACATAAAGAAGATCATCCAAAAGATGGTAACAACATATAAGGATTGGCACGAGATGCTTCCCTTTGCGCTACATGGCTACAGAACAGCCATTCGCACTTCAACTGGGGCAACCCCTTTCTCCTTAGTATACAGTATGGAAGCGGTGCTTCCCGTAGAGGTTGAAATCCCTTCGTTAAGGGTCTTGATGGAAACCAAGCTAGAAGAAGCTGAATGGGTCCAAACAAGGTTCGACCAACTAAATCTCATAGAGGAAAAGCGTCTGACGGCGATATGTCACGAACAACTCTATCAAAGGAGACTCAAGAGGGCATTCGACAAGAAGGTCCGTCCTCGAGAATTCAAAGAAGGAGACCTAGTGCTCAAAAAGATATTACCTATCCACAAAGATCCCCGAGGGAAATGGACTCCCAGCTATGATGGACCGTACGTGGTAAAGAAAGCCTTCTCTGGCGGAGCCTTGATCATCACCACTATGGACGGAGAAGAGTTCCCACTCTCGATAAACTCTGATGCAGTCAAGAAGTATTATGCCTAAGAAAAAAAAGAGAAAAAGCTCGCTAAATCGAAAACCTGAAAGGGCGGTTTAGGCAATAGAGAGCGTCCTGCTAGATTGAAAACCTGAAAAGGCGGTCTAGGCAAAAATTAAGGACATCAAAAAAGGAAATACACCCCGGTGGACTGAAAACTCGAAAGAGCGGTCCAGGCAAAAAGTTAGGGGTTAACAAAAGAAGAAAGGCAATGACTGCAACATCCAAGCTCCGGACAAGATTCAAGAGGAGATGAATCGGTCTCGTCAGCATCTTCCAAAAAAAATCTCGAAGTCATAAGGAAAATAGCATGTGTTGTGCCAAAACCAACAAATTTCTTTTTGCTTTTTTCTTGTCTTTCTCTATCTTTTTTCCTCAGAGAAGTAATCACTTCTCACTTCATGTATTTTTTACCCATTCAAGAAGTCAAATCTGCATTGAATAAAATTCCTTTTATTATTTTGTGTTCTCATTAGCGCATAAAATTTTGTTTTATTCATGATAAAAATGCATCGAGACATGGGAAATAAACAAAAGAAATTTCTTCCAAAAAAAAAAAGCAAAACAAACAAACATTGTTTTTATTTGAATTTTCGTAAATTTCGAAAGAATTGCGGTAATCCCCCTAAAATATTGCACCAAGGGACTTTTGCTCTTCAGCAAAGGCAAATGCATAGCTCACGGCGCGTGAGGCGCAAAAGCCCCAAGGGTTGGAGGAACAAAATTCCCCAGTCAAAACACCCAAAACATCCAAACACCAACCAAGGCTGGATATCGATCATGCTTCCAAAATGATCCTTATATCCCCATGAAGCCAAAACCTTTTTGACAGTCCCCAAGGAGTCTCAACCCAAAACAAAAAGTCCAATCATCATTGGCAATCACAAACACAAATCCCCAGGAAAAACCCGACCTTGCTCGGCACCCGATCATCATACATGCATATCATGCATAACATAATACATGCATCATGTCTATTTCACTCATGCATGCATATCCAAATCATTCATACACATGCATTTCATAATCATATCATGCATCCTCAACAAGGATTCTCTAGTGAATATCACATATTCACCAGCATCCATCAACAGTTAAGTAAGTGTTCCCCAGTGAACCTCTTTCACAAACTGTCCCCAATTCCCCAGCTGATTTTCCCCAGCGGAAATCCTTGTTTGAATCTATCTCATATCATATTGCATTGCATATCATACTGTTAAGGTAACATGAAGCATATCATGTATCATACAATCATGTTTTCCGGCTCAAAACCGGGCACCTATTCAGGGTAAGACCATTCCAGTTCACCGTTAGGAATCGACCTTCAGTGTAAGCGGCTGAATAAGATTACCTATCTTTAGGTATCGACCTCTAGTGTAAGCGGCTAGATAAGATCACCTTCCTCAGTGTTTCGACCTTCAGTGCAAGCGGCTGAATAAGATCACTCCCCCTGTTAGGAATCGACCTTCAGTGTAAGCGGCTGAATAAGATTACCTATCTTTAGGTATCGACCTCTAGTGTAAGCGGCTAGATAAGATCACCTTCCTCAGTGTTTCGACCTTCAGTGTTAGCGGCTGAATAAGATCACTCCCCTGTTAGGAATCGACCTTCAGTGTAAGCGGCTGAATAAGATTACCTATCTTTAGGTATCGACCTCTAGTGTAAGCGGCTAGATAAGATCACCTTCCTCAGTGTTTCGACCTTCAGTGTAAGCGGCTGAATAAGATCACTCCCCCGTTAGGAATCGACCTTCAGTGTAAGCGGCTGAATAAGATTACCTATCTTTAGGTATCGACCTCTAGTGTAAGCGGCTAGATAAGATCACCTTCCTCAGTGTTTCGACCTTCAGTGTAAGCGGCTGAATAAGATCACTCCCCCGTTAGGAATCGACCTTCAGTGTAAGCGGCTGAATAAGATTACCTATCTTTAGGTATCGACCTCTAGTGTAAGCGGCTAGATAAGATCACCTTCCTCAGTGTTTCGACCTCTAGTGTAAGCGGCTAGATAAGATCACTCCATCCTCAGAGAATCTACCTCCAGTGTTAGCGGCTGGATACGATCAACCTTTATCCCCAGTGGATCAACCTTCAGTGTAAGCGGCTGAATAGAACCACTCCATCCTTAGAGATCTACCTCCAGTGTCAGCGGCTGGATATGGTCAACCTTTTACCTATGTTCATTTTGTACATTATGCATAGCAATATTTTCATTTCACTGCAACCTTTTCATTCCGCGAAGGACAAAATTCGGGTCCTTCTTTTACTTAATTGATCTTCGCAAAGAGTTCATGAGATGCTCTCGGCACTCACACACTCTATGCAAAGACACAATTAAGTAGGGGCAGCTGTAGTACCCCAATTTTGTCCTAAGCCTTTTAAAACAAAAATCAAAAAAATCAAAGAGGGGGAAAAAGTCAAAGTCAACAAAAGTCAACAAAAAGTCAACATTTCAAAAATGATGACTTCGCAGTGCGAAGGTCACTTCGCAGTGCGAAGTCTGCGATTTTTCTGCAGATTTTTGGTTTCTTTAATTTAATTCCAGAATTTGTTGCACATCATTTGCATATTTATTTTAATCAGCATTCATGGCTAATTGGGCCAAGCAAAACCAGAATTGAGAGACTTGCCATTAATGCCAAGGTAGGAAGCTTTTTCTTCCAACCTAGCATGTGACAAGCAAGTGGGCTTGCCCTTGGGCAGCTCTTGTCCCTCCCAAGTGACCTGTTAACCACTCCAAGGTTGCCAGCCACCTGCTTGAAGACTTTCTTCCTGCTTGCTCCCCCAAAACCAGTCAAACCCAGCTGGTTTTGCACTTGAAAAAGTCATGATTGCCTCCCTGTTTTTTGCAGCAGCTTTTCACTTCTCACACCAGCCACATATAGCCTTTTGCATCCCCAAATCTCTGCACATCACAGTGCACGTTTTTATTGATCAACCATTGAGATTGCAAGGATTGATCCCCAAGCTTAGCCAATTGCAATCCAGCCATGTTCATCATCATTTCTATCCCAAAGACCATTGAATTTGTGGCTGAAATCAGTCAAACCTTTAACCCTTGGCACAAGGCAGGGTTGCCTCTATCCATTAGCATTAAATGCAAAGCCAAATAGCCTGAATTTAGCCCACAAATCAGCTAGGTCCTATGGATTTTCATCATTACTTGAGATTGCATTTTGGCCTATAAATAGAGATGCAAGGCAAGCATAAGATAGAGAGTTAATACAGCATTCAAAGAGCAATTACACACAAAGAAACACTACTCAAACAACCAGAGAAAACCAGCCAAACTCTAGCAAAAAACCAATCAAGCACAAAGCTTTGCACAAGTTCAAAGTTCATCACCAATATCCAAAACCTTTGCAAGAACCTTCAACCAATCCAAGTTCATTGCAGCTGGAGATTTGCTAAGGATCTCTGTAAGTTTCTAAGCCTTTGTCTTGCATTTTCAATTGTGCTTGCACAGCAATTTTGGTCCAAAACCATTTTGTTCTAAAAACCCCTTTTGAATTTCAAAAGAAATCCCAAGGTTTTCAAAACATCAAAACTGGTTTGTCCAGCCCTTTTCATTGCAAAAACTCAAAGTTTTTCACTCTCCTAAAAGGTCCTGAGTGTGTTCAGAAGTTGTTTCTGAACAACAGTTCAGTAACAGCTTCTGAACTCAAAATTTTGCATTGTTCGCAGTGCGAAGTCATGGTCGCAGAGCGACCATGACAGAACTTTGAATCTGAGTTTAGGCTCCCAAATGGCCAATTTTTGAGGTTCTAGCCCAAGAGCTCAGAACCTAGGAGTTTTAAAACCCATTTTATCCAAACCAATTCAAGGATTTTGCATAATATTGGAAAATTCGCAAGTTCGGGTAACATTTTGTGGATAACTTACAAGACAAGTTATGTTCCCAATCTTTCAAAACAACTAGAACAAACCAGCTATGTTCATCATTTTCAAATCCAAACTTGAACAATAAACATTGTTCATGATTTTCAAAACTCAAACGTGAACATACGCCGAATTTGTTCGCTTTTCAAAACCGTTCGCAAAATGAGCCGAACTTGTGCGTTTTCTAACAAAATTGTCAAAACCTTCATTTTGGGTTTTAAACCAAATGTTTTGATAAACTTTGGGATTTCTAAAGAAATTCAACCAAATATTTGAATGAAAAAGGGATGGTGTGACGTATGTCTCTCCATTGCCCCGATTGTACGAATGCGTGACGTATGTCTCGTCGTTCGGACAATCGTCATTCCTTTTTTCAACGTATCCAACCATACCAAACCAAATCTTGGCCCCTTGTGGTCAATCCGAACCTTTTGGTCCCCCGTGGCCCCTAGAGTCAATCCCCCGACTCGTTTGAGTCACTCGGTCAATGTTCGACTCGTCCGAGTCCATTGTACCCGTTCTTGATCCCATTGGATCAATCGAACAATCCCTCGACTCGTTGGAGTCACCTCGGTCAATGATCGACTCGTTTGAGTCCATTGCACCTATTTTGGTCCCATAGCGACCAACTCGAACCCTTTTACCCCAACGGACATGCCTTTTAACATTCTAGCGCAATTCGTAAACAAACGCTTAATAAGTCTCCCAAGTGCGAGCATACAAGCTATACGCTTAATAAGTCTCCCAAGCGCGAGCATACAAGCTACGTTGAATCGCAAGAATTCGGTTAAAACATCGTCCATTTAAAATTAACCAACATATGTACGTTTTTTCTACCAAAGAACTACGTACGCTTTGAATTCTCCGACTACCGGGAGATACGTAGGAGCAAGATCGACATCTTGTCAAGCGCAATAATAAAAACTTTTTTTTTTCTTTCGTTTGTTTTCATCTCTTTTCCCCCCTTTTATTATATTTTCTTTTGACATAGATAAGCATGCGCGCAAAACATTTAAAAACAATTTAAGCTTTAGCCAAATAGAAGGTTCCCGTTGAGTACAACGGACGTGAGGGGTGCTAATACCTTCCCCTTGCGTAATCGACTCCCGAACCCGACAATGGTTGCGATGACCAGTCCTTTTCCTCATCGTCAAGGGTTTTATTATCGTTTCCCTTCAAACAAAAAACTTAAGGGTTTATCAACGTTCCCTTTACACAAAAACTTTGGTGGCGACTTCACAAGGCCCTCCGAGCGTTCACAAACGTCCTCGGAGGATTGCGCGTTTTTTAAACGAGGTGCGCACAGACTCCGTTGAGTCCATTGAACTTTTTCTTGATCCCGTTGGATCAATCGAACCCTTCCTCGACTCGGTTGAGTCACTTTGGTCAATGTTCGACTCCGTTGAGTCCATTGAACCTTTTCGTGATACCATTGGATCAATCGAACCTTTCCTCGACTCGGTTGAGTCACTTTGATCAATGTTCGACTCCGTTGAGTCCATTGAACCTTTTCTTGATCCCGTTGGATCAATCGAACCTTTGTTCGACTCGGTTGAGTCTTTTTGGTCATTGTTCGACTCCGTTGAGTCCATTGAACCCTTTCTTGATCCCGTTGGATCAATCGAACCTTTTCTGGACTCGGTTGAGTCTTTCTGGTCAATGTTAGACTCCGTTGAGTCCATTGAACCCTTTCTTGATCCCGTTGGATCAATCGAACCTTTTTTCGACTCGGTTGAGTCACTTTGGTCAATGTTCGACTCCGTTGAGTCCATTGAACCCTTTCTTGATCCCGTTGGATCAATCGAACCTTTTCTCGACTCGGTTGAGTCATTTTAATCTTTTTTTTGGTCCCCTCGCGGCCAATTCGAACCCTTTTTCCCCAACGGACATGTTTTATCTTTTCTAGCGCGATTCGAAACAAACGCTTAAGCCTCCCATGCGCGAGCACACAAGCTATGTTTAATCGCAAGAATACGATCAAAACATCGTTCTTTAAAAATAACCAACACAAATACGTTTTTCTACCAAAGAACTACGTAGCTTTGAATTCTCCATCGCACCGGCAGATACGTAGGAGCAAGATTCATATCTTGTCAAGCACAATAATAAAAACAACTTTTTTCCCTTTCATCATATTTTCTTTTTCCCTTTTACATATTCAAGCATGCAAGCAAAACTTTAAAAACATTCTAAGCCTTAGCTAACTAGGAGGTTCCCGTTGAGTACAACGGACGTGAGGGGTGCTAATACCTTCCCCTTGCGTAATCGACTCCCGAACCCGGTAATGGTTGCGATGACCATCCTTTCCTCATCGTCAAGGGTTTTATTATCGTTTCCCTTCAAAATAAAAAAACTTTAGGGTTTATCAACGTTCTCTTTAAACAAAAACTTTGGTGGCGACTTCACATAACCTTTCGAGCGTTCGTACACGTCTCGGGGTCTGCGTTTTTTTTACGAGAGCGCACAAAAGGATTAAGAGTTAAGAGTGCTATTTGATAGCGATCAGAATAGAGTTTTCTTTTCGAAAACGGAGAATGACCTTGGACAAAATAAGTTATAACGTCAATGGGACGTAATCATAGTTACGTATGGGATTGTAGATACTCAAAGAGTACAAACATGAGTTAAGAGGAAGAAGTGTGACCTAGTTGGCGTGGCATTGTCTCTAGTATATTTTGACTAAGTATGATGTCCCGTTAGTTGGACAATGATGATGCGGCGTACTGTGATGATGTCCCGTTAGTTGGACAATGATCATGTATGGAAGCTATGTGCTATGGACTGTATTATATGACGATATGTGAGACGGCCTATGCCACACGTCACTTGTACTAAACCTTCATAAGTTTGAAATTATTGGTAAAGAAAGTATTAATCCCATGAGTAAGGAATATCTTGAATGGTGCAAGATTGTCAGAGTCATAGAAAGAAGAAAGCTCCTAAGACCTTTGGCTACGTGTTATCATTGATTAATTAAATCGGAGCACGAGTGGCTCCTAGGATTTCTCGAGCCTTAAGGATTCCCGCAGCGGGAATGTGAGCAATGTTCATGGTTGTGATAATAGTTACGCCAGAATGTCAGGAAGAAAGGAACTTGTACCATAAGTACAGCTACCTCCTTGTATTTGAATCGTGAAGGTAATTGTAATCGACTTTACTTCCATTTGAGAATACTCAATATCAGATACTTTTCAGTGCAAGACTAAATCTATATAAAGAATGATACGAATGTAACAGTAAAAGGTCGTCTTACGAGGCGAAAGTCAAAGACAAGAATTCTTTTGAATTAAAAGTAATGTAATAGATTCCTCGGAAAGTTGGAATAATTGAGGAAAATCAGATCGACCCGACGTCTTCAAGATAAGATTGAACGGTCAATGAAAGAAGAACTGATAGAATTCAATAAGGGGAATCCAAGACGTAATAATTTTAAATTGGATTTGTAAGAAATATGTCGAACAGAGATCATAGTCAGATAATATGGATATGTTGGTTCAGATAACCATACGTCCTAACAGGTAAGAGTTATGTAACATGCATCGGACCTTTCGGCTGGAAAGAGATTGTCATATGTTTTGATTTATAGAGATGGAAATCATGGCTAAAGAACAAGTTTTAACTAGTATGGTTTAATTGAGGTGCGTGACTAATCTACATGTCAGACCCTAGAGTTGCCATGGAATCCCAATAAGTAAAAGAATTGGAGATTTGCAAAGTAGAGAAAGAGGTAGAAAGGATTTACCTTTCAGGATTTCAGAAGGATTTTCTAAATTTCGAGGACGAAATTTCTTTTAAGGGGGGTAGAGTGTAATATCCCGCTTAAGCGAGACATTTAACAGTATCACAGGAATTAAACGAATGGAATGGCAAAATTGTAATAATGGAAGAGGAGGATTTAAATAAGTGGGATATGAGATATTTCTCATTTATCCTCATCCTCACTCTCTCTAAAATCTGAGTTTCTTCCTCTCTCTCTCTCTCTAGAATTCGTCCATCATCAATCTTCAGCCCTAAATCCATCAAACTTCTTCCTAAAATCATGTATTTCAAGCAAGCTTGGTTGTGGGAAAAGTTGGAACATGAAGAAGTTGAAGAAAAGCAAGAAAGCTCAAGCTAGGGTTTGAAGTTAAAGGTTAAGCCAGCACCAAATCAAGTTTAAGGTGAGCTCCTAGGGGTTTTAGAACCCCCTTTTTGAGATTTATAGTGTATTGCATCATAGGTAAAGTTATAGTATTTTTACCCTAATTCTCTATGCTTGCTAATTCCTTGCTCATACATGTTTTAAACTATCATTTTGTAATAGAAAATCATTCCTAGCATGTTTGGGATGCTTGGGTAACTTTGTTTGGGCTAAAATGGTGGAAAAACATGATTTTTAACAAGTTCTGTATTGTCATGGTCGCTATAGCGACCAGCCGTCGCTATAGCGACCAGACAGCAATTTTCAATCTGGTGACCGTCGCTTGTAGCGACCAAACCAGAACAGTTCATGATAGTGAGCTGTTCTGGGGGGTTCTGGTGCGCGTAGGCGTGGCTTTTTGCAACTGTTTTCTCCTAAAACATTTTAGAAACATTGACCACCATTTTAACTCATCCTAAAGGCTTCCAATGGTTGAGAAATTATAGGAGCAAGGAATGCGCAAGGCATGGGAAATGTACGAACAATGGTTATATGAATAGGAAAACCCTAAGAACGGCATATGACAACGATATGTCGAATCCTTTGATAGGAAAACAAGAATTATAGTATGAGTGTAAGGATTTAAAGGATTGATCCCTTGCTTATGAGTTGATAATTCTTAAGGAAAAGCATACGACTTTGAAAGTCAAGAACCTACTTTAGGTATACAAGATTATAGATGTATTCAGTTTAGAATACAAGGAGGAATGCTTTGGCAATCAAAGTTTAAGATAAGCTTATAGTGTTGGTTCTCCAACAATTAATAGGTGGCTTATGAGAACGATAAGCCAAGAACCTTGTGTTATAGGTTAAGTGTTACAGGATTGTTATATGATTTAAGTAACAGATATGTACATTTATATGTAAAAGTTAAAGAATTATATATCAAAGTTAATGGCGTGTTCGCACGTTTCACAGTCATAGGTATGTTCAGCATACTCCGGGATACGCCGGATGGGACTTCTCCGAGAGGGTTGTCCACATGCAATTCATAGTGGAGTCCGGTGTTAGCCTGATTGTCAGGAATTTCACCGGGTCATAGGGATGTTGTACTTCGGGGTTACTCCACCCGGATGCACTCCGTAAAATACACTCAGATAATAATGTTTGTTCAACGCTAACAGCTAACATAAAACATCTTTATATGTATTATGTTTCATAGTTATAGTCAAAGTTACAGTTACAGGAAATTTACAGTTATAGTCATAGGCAGTTACAGTTATAGTCACAGGAAATTCACGGTTATAGTTATAGACAGTTATCAGAAAGTGGTCCTAGGTTTCCCCTCGATCACTAAGTTATAGTTACAGGCGGTTTACTGTTATAGTTATAGTCAGAGTTATAGTTATAGGCAGTTTAAAGATATAGTTGCAGACTTATAGTCATAGGCAGATAAGACTTGGCGATCATAGGAAATCCACAAGATTGCCAAGGTAGGCATGGCGACCATAGGTTCCCTGAGGTTGCCAACAGTTGGTTGGGCTGGAGCTCACTGAGACATTATGTCTCATCCCATTCCTTCTGGTGCAGGTTTACAGGTAAGTCAGAGGTTCGTGATGGGATTCTTCAGAGGGATACTGGATGGAGTACAGTTGCTCGTCGTGTACCAGCTCAGGAGCTTATTGGACATTATATATGTATTGTAATAGTATTGGATTATTTGTACAACGAGTAAACTTGTATTCATTCAATTGTGATGTAATAATATTGTTATTGAAAATTTTAAATGTATCCAGTATCAGTTTAACGCACATGCTAATATTCTAGATTAAATTAGTATGGGTGTTACACCAACACTATAAGCCTATCTGAAACTTTGATTGTCGAAACATTCCTATTACTCTTGTATTCTAAACCGAATACTTCTCTAATCTTGCTTACCTAATGTAGGTTCTTGACTTATCAAAGTCGTATGCCTTCCTTAAGAGTTTATCAACCCACATGTAATGGATTTATCCATCTAATTCTTACCCTCATACTCTTAAATCTTGTTTTCCTATCAAAGGATTCGACATATCGTTATCATATGCCGTTCTTAGGGCTTACCTATTCATTTAACCCTTGTTCTTGCATTTCCCGTACATTGCGTATTCCTTGCTCCTATAATATCTCAACCATTGGAAGCCTTTTGGATGAGTTAAAATGGTGGATAATGTTTCTAAAATGTTTCAGGAGAAAACGGTTGCGAAAAGCCACGCCTACGCGCACTAGAACACCCAAAACAGCTCAACTGTCATGAGTTGTTCTGGTGTGGTCGCTACAGCGACGGCCTGGTCGCTACAAGCGACCGCAGTCAGAACTCAAAATGCTGTCTGGTCGCTATAGCGATGGACTGGTCGCTGTAGCGACCATGACAGTACAGAACTTGTTCAAAATCGTGTTTTTCCACCATTTTTGCTCAACCAAAGTTACCCAAGCTTCTCAACCATGTTAGGGATGATTTTCTATTACAAAAACATAGTTTTAAACATGTATAAGCAAAAAATTAGTAAGCATAGAGAATTAGGGTATAATTTACAAAACTTTGCTCAAAAACATAAACACACCCAACTCACTCGAAGTGGGTTCTAAAACCCTAGGGAGCTCACCTAGTACTTATGATGATCTTTGCCAAGCTTTACCACCAAAACCCTAGCTTGGTTCTTACTCTTTTCTTGATTTTTCCTTAACTTTTCTCTTGCTCCAAGCTTCCCCACACTTGCTTGCTTGTAATACACTTGATCTAGGGAGAGAATTGATGGATTAGAGCTTGATGATGATGGTGGCCGAGTTTCTAGAGAGAGAGGGAGGAGAAATCAACTTGCTAGAGAGAGAAAGGATAAGTGCAAATGAATGATTATTGCCTTGGCATAGTATTTAAAGCCCTTATACGTGAAATTACGCTTTTGCCATTTCATACGTTTCATTCCTCTATTACTGTTAAAAGTCATGCCTGAGCGGGATATTACAGGTCACTTCCTAGAAGATTTGATATGAAAGTGACAGCTGTTGGAGAAAGCCCTAATAGCCAATCTACTTTGATTGGATTTGGCTTTGTATCATGACTTTGATATATATATTTATGAATATATATAAGGCATTTATTTATTCTTTTGTTTAGTTTCAAAATAATAAATTCCCTAGAATAATTAGTCCGTTTAATGGAGAATTAAGTATGACTTAATCGTGAGACACATTAAACAAAATGACATTATTCTTAAAGTATCCGTAGTCAAGCTTTATTGTGAAATGGGATAACATTAAAGCATAGAGACTATTATGTGGGTAGACTGATGATCACATCTCACGGATCATAGATAAAGAGTTATCAAGTCTTCACATAGGTATAAATAGTAGGAGTAATATTTATACTGGATTGACCCGCCATGAGAATACTACATAGTAAAAGTTATGAAAAGTGTCATAAGATATTCTCATAGTGATAGTGGTGTATTCCACCCTTTGACCTGAAACCACTATGTACCCTAGATGTAGGAGTCGAGTGCTTTATCACCATTCAAACGTTGTCTGTAATAGGATGACTATAAAGTTGGTTGATGGGTACTCCATGAATCAAGCTAAGGGACATGAGTGACCTAGATTGAATTTGCTCCTCCTACATAACAGGAGAAATGTATATGGGCCCAATATTGAACTAGACAAGGATGACACGGTCTATGCCTTGTGTTCAATATAGACATGAGGGCAAAAGGGTAATTATACACATGATCATTATCACGGAAAGGTTTCGTCAGATCACATGACATTCTCGTCACTTGGGTAGCAGTAATGTGTTGCTAGATACCGCTCACTGTTTATAATATTAAATAGGTGATTTAATATTATTGTCAACGTTACGGGAACCTATAGGGGTCACACACAAAGGACAGATAGATGAGAGAAATAAATAAGTAAGACTTATTTATAAAATAATAAGTAGGACTTATTAGTAATTAAATAATTAAGTATGACTTATTATTTAATTTATGAAAAATAGAGAAACGCGGTCCATCGTAAGGTACGATGTGTTTAAGTGAAATATGGTGCACCATAAGATACGGTGTATTTAAGTGCTTGGCTTGTTGACCACACAAGTGGTTCTATAAATAGAACCCTTGTGCTGAAGCATTACAGACTTTTTGAAACGCTTAACCTAATTCACAAAAGTTGTGAAACCCTAGCCGCCGCTCCCTAAACCCTATTCTCTCTGAATCTCCGTTGGAATCTGCTAGCACCGGTCATCGGAGAAGTTCTGTTCGTGTGGACTGAATAGAGGCATCGCTACGTTGCTTTGCTCGTGATCAGAAACAATTCTGCCACAAAGGTTCTCCTCTTCAAGAGGTAAACACATGAATCCTTAAAGTGTTTAAGTAGGTGTTTGATTTGTGATTAATGATTTAATCAAGATCCGATTCAATGAGATTTGTTCCGCTAAGAGGATTAATTTTTTTGAAAAACCCCTCTTAAATCATTTCAGTGGTATCAGAGCTCTTGGTTCTGATTAAATCATTAGATTCAAATACGCTGATTAAACATGTGTTGTTTGCTTTCTTTGATATCACGATTTACTTTTGTGAATATGATTCAATGTTCATCGTGATATATTACTTACGAGCATTTGCAATTCGTTGAATTTGATTCAAACTCTTTCCATCCATGAAAAAAAAAACATGAAACATTGGAATTCAATTTAGAAAAATTATACGGAATGGCAATTGATCATAATATTAATAATGATGATAGCAAGAGTTGTTACTATCATTAAATATTAAGATTATCTTTTAAAATTGTTTTAAGAGAAAATAATATTTTGGCAAATATTTATTGATTGATTGATATCATATATGTGATATATGATTTTAATACAACTTCAGTATATGTGATATATTGATTGTATCATTCATTCAATAGGTTTTAAATGATTGATTGTGAATTTGTAGACAATTCGTGAGATTGAGCTTCGATATCCGATTCTGGTGAAGCATCAAAGATCCGGTTATCTATACTGAGCAAACAATTGTTAAAACTATTGATGTTTGATCGTCGTATTAGGTTGCCTAACTATACAAGAGTTGTATTATTATGGTTGTATCATTCGTCAATTGTTTTCAAAAGATTGTTGTGAATTTGAACAATTCGTGAGATTGAGCTTCGATATCCGAATCTGATGAAGCATCAAAGATCCGATTGTTCATGCTAAACAAACAATCCTTGAAACTATTGATGTAGTGTGACCTGTGTAGTGTGATCAATCATAATGTTTAATTAATTTATTCAATTGGAGAAAGATAGTAAATTTACAAGGATTATGATTTTGAAAGGGTTTCAATATCAGATATGATCTTTTTGAATTTGGTAATTAAAGATTTTCACATCTTTAGTTTAATTTATTTCCAATTTAAAAGGATCATGATTTTGAAAAGTTTCAATATCAGATATGATCTTTTGAATTCGGTGGTAAAATATTTGCATAATTTTAGCACCATAATTTGTTTTGGAAACAGATTGATTCCCTAAATAAAGCAGATTTAATTATAATAAATATTGAGTGTCAATATTACTATAATTAAATAAATAAAAATTCTACCTTTTTGGATTGTTTTTCAAAAGTTGTTTGAAATGGTAGTAAACGATCCTTATTTGATATTAAATTTAAAATGTCATGATTTGAAATAGTTTGAATGTCATGTATGATTTTGAATTTATTTAAAAGATTTGCACGATGTTAACATAATTTGTTTCTAATTTAAAAGAATCATGATATTGAAAGAGTTTCAATGTCGGATATGATCTTTTAGATTTGGTCATAATATTTGCATATTTTATTTTTATTTATGACCTGATTGACTCTAAAATTGCTTAATGATAATAATAAATAGTTGTTATTATTTATCATTAAGTTTAAGGTATATGGTTATGACCTTAGTTTATTTTGGCGTTTATTCATTTAATTAAATATGACCTGCGTGTAATAATTTATTTTATTTAAATACGACCTGCGTGTCGTTATTTATTTTATTTAAATACGACCTGCGAGTCGTGATTTATTTTAATTATTTTATTTAAGTGTTAAATAATGTAATTGCTCAAGTTGAAGAGAAGATGACGCCAAAAGATGATTCCGATGGAGAAACTTTTGAAGCTTGCTCGTGGGTCAAAGAATTGTAATAAAGTAGTTTATTTAATTCTTACACGTTAGGAGGTCATAACCATACTACCTAATTTATTTATGTATGTGTTGCATGAAATGTATGTTTAGTTAGCGCATGTATGAGATATATGCTTAACATGTTTTAGATATATGTTAGCATGTATGCTTTAAATGTTTTATATACTTGCTATATATAAGCATGAATGTAATGCATATCTAGAGACGCGTATATGAGATACACATGTCGATGAGATCAAACTTAATAAAAATCCTTCAAATAGAATATTAAGTTAAATGCTTTCCAAAGGATAGCACCCTTCAAGACTAGTCTCGAATAGTGTGGGTTCGCCCTAGCGAAGTGCACTTTCTATACTAGTAAGTTGCGGTGAGGTAATTCCATTTACCCGACTGTTATTATTTGGGTCTAAATTAACTAAATTATTTTAATAAGATTAAAATATATTTAGAAGCAATGTTTGGGAGCATCTATATGATAGATTAAAGTAAGGAGTTACTCAACCAAATGGTTTGAAAGTTGTATGAGATACAATTGGAAGGAGTTCCTACCTAAATAGCTAAGTTTTGGGGGATCAGCCCTCGATGACTCAAAACGAAGTGAAATATGGATTTCAACCCACTAGAAAATTTTCCAATGAGATTTTCCAAATCAAATGTTGAAGGTCATTTGTTTTGAGTAAAATAGTGGGAGCATATTAATTAAAGACCTAATTAAATAAGTTTTAAATCATGATACATTTATTTAATTTATTTTCTGTATTTAGAATTTCTTTGGCACATGCATTTTATTATACTGTTAAATGTTCTTTTAAAGAACAAAATCATGAGAAAGGAGTTTCTGAATTGGTACAAGAATTGAGAATTGTTCTCAAGTACAAGAAAAAAAAACTGTTAATGTTTTTAAAAGAGTCAAAATATAAGAAAGAGGTAAGACTTCTTCTTTGCCCATATGGTTATAGAAAGTTAAATTTCTACTTCTGCATCATAAGTATATGATACTTGATGATTGATCTCATATTTGTTGAAATATAGAGTTTTTAAGGAAATAGGACATTAACTATAAGTGAAGTCCACCTACGTCTAGAATGGAACAAATTGTTTCATTGACATAGGAGCTAATGGTTGGACTCAAATTTAACTTGATATGGAACCAAATAATTGTTATTAAATTCCATATAAAATAGAAGCATTAAATCCTAAATCTTGTATTGACAAGATAAAGATTGTGTAGTTAAATAAAAGACAAATGTTGTCCTATTATCCAAATAATGTTTTCTATACAAGTGTGTTAATCAAGTAATGGACTTGAGATCCATGACCTTGATAAGCTGGTCTATAACATATGAGAAAAATGATCAAATGAGATTTGAACCTTTTGTATATCATCGGCATTATTGTTGCAAAGAAGTGTGATTCACAATTCCAGATTCCATGAATATGGACTATTGGACTCATTTGATATCTTATCATTTGAAGGATATGAGTTCCGCCTTTAAAATATTTCAGTGTTAGAGAACATCCGATTTATTCGAATGAGTATACATATGATGTATATGGATCACCAAACACATTTGCTAGAGATATTTATTTCTCTTACTTCGTTTACATTACTGATTAGATTTGTAAATGTAAATGTGTGTTTGACACGAGTTAGAAATCTTTGAATTGGTTCAAAGAGTTCAACGATGGAGTAAAGGAATAATTTTGAAAAGTATAAAGACCATACAAGTATGTCGTGATGGTTAATACTTAATTAAGGAGTATATTGATAATTTATATTGCTTCATGTTTGACATGACTTAATATGAAATAGTTTGATGATAACTCCATGACTCCTGAAATTGATTAAATTACAGTTATTTTTCACCCACAATAAGTTCCAATCGAGGTAATCATAGAGACACCATATTAGATATGGAGGAAGAGTACCTAGTTTGACTTTGTGATAATTTGGGGTTACGATGTTTATTTGATAAACAAAATTCCAAACTAGATGAATGTATACTTGTGGAGGTATCCTTAGGAAGCTAAAGGATACTAATTCTACATCACATGACAAAAGTTGTCTGTCGCTAGAACTGGAGTATTCCTCTTGAAGGAGTATATCTCTGCAGGAGCCAGTGGGAGTGATGTAGAACTTGAATTAAGTCAAGTACCACAAAATACATGTTTCTCTAAGAATGGAACATGAACTGATTCAACAAAGGGTTGTTGTTAAATCACCAGTTCGAGTAGCACAAGATCTAGATGAGTCTGACATGTCATATCACTAGGATGAGAAACATGATTTTGTCATGGCTCAACAAGGTGATATGATGCTAATGGAAGATGGGCGCCTGACTTACTAGAAGGCCATAAATGGTCTTAATTCTGAGAAGTGGCTAGATGCCATGGGATCTTATATAGAGTCCATGTACACAAACCATATATGGATATTGGTTATATCATCCAATGAGTACGACTCATAAGATGAATGTGGGTTTTCTTATATAAAACTAACATGGATGGTATTATGAGTACCTTTAAGATATGATTGATCGTAGACGGTTTCGTGCAAAATCATGATGCAAATCGTGATGAAACCATTACATCATGATAATTCTTAAATCTAACGATTCCATTTGCCATTGTTTTATAGTACACATTCTGGAGGATGGATAACGAGGTTGCATTCCTTAATTGGAATGACCTTATATATGTATTTGACATATATGTAGGGTTTCGTTAATCGGATTCTAGAAAGGTACATATATTACAAAATTCATGTATGGAATGGAGCAAGCTTCTCGAAGTTGAATTGTTTATTTTATTAATAGAGTTTTATGAAAACTTAGATTAATAAAAGAACAAATTTAAATCTTGTGAAAACAAGGAGATTAGTGGGAGCATTGATATTAGTTTTGTGGAGTATGTGGATGACATACTAGTCACCAAAACAATTTATCTACACATATGAGACATGGTTAGAAAATTATTTCTAATATGTACCAAAATTGATTATAGTGTTCGACACTAGAATACTTTCAAGAATATCCTTGGATGTCTTAAAGGACTTAGGATTGTGTTTGAACACTGATGAAAAGGAACATCGTAAAAGAGTTACAATGATGACAACTTTCATATCAGTGTACAGTATATCCAGATCGCAATCTGGAATAAATATTATGCTTGGATATCAACTACAAAATTTGTAAAAGTACAAGCTTCAGATAATTGTTGTTTCTATTACAGATGTCAAATATATGATTTGGATTGTTTAGCTCATAACTGAGCAAAAACATGTGTTTCTTGCGTTGCGGATTCCATTGATCCCGTCTAAGGTGAAATTGGTTTAATCTTGCGAGCAATGAAAACTAGATCTCACCAATGATTCAAATGTATATGTTGACACTTCAATTTCCTTTTGATAGAAGATCGAAAGTGGCAATTGAAAGAAGTATAACCTACCAACACAGGAAAAGTTCCTTATCTGCTAGAATAGTATCTTGCCCAGAGTGTGCTTGATGCTAACACTTGACCAATAGATATTGAGATAATATTTGATTGGCTTTTAGTGCTAGTGGGAGATTGTTGGAGAAAGCCCTAATAGCCAATCTACTTTGATTGGATTTGGCTTTGTATCATGACTTTGATATATATATTTATGAATATATATAAGGCATTTATTTATTCTTTTGTTTAGTTTCAAAATAATAAATTCCCTAGAATAATTAGTCCGTTTAATGGAGAATTAAGTATGACTTAATCGTGAGACACATTAAACAAAATGACATTATTCTTAAAGTATTCGTAATCAAGCTTTATTGTGAAATAGGATAACATTAAAGCATAGAGACTATTATGTGGGTAGACTGATGATCACATCTCACGGATCATAGATAAAGAGTTATCAAGTCTTCACATAGGTATAAATATTAGGAGTAATATTTATACTGGATTGACCCGCCATGAGAATACTACATAGTAAAAGTTATGAAAAATGTCATAAGATATTCTCATAGTGATAGTGGTGTATTCCACCCTTTGACCTGAAACCACTATGTACCCTAGATGTAGGAGTCGAGTGCTTTATCACCATTCAAACGTTATCTGTAATAGGATGACTATAAAGTTGGTTGATGGGTACTCCATGAATCATGCTAAGGGACATGAGTGACCTAGATTGAATTTGCTCCTCCTACATAACAGGAGAAATGTCTATGCGCCCAATATTGAACTAGACAAGGATGACACGGTCTATGCCTTGTGTTCAATATAGACATGAGGGCAAAAGGGTAATTATACACATGATCATTATCACGGAAAGGTTTCGTCAGATCACATGACATTCTCGTCACTTGGGTAGCAGTGATGTGTTGCTAGATACCGCTCACTGTTTATAATATTAAATAGGTGATTTAATATTATTGTCAACGTTACGGGAACCTATAGGGGTCATTCACAAAGGACAGATAGATGAGAGAAATAAAAAAGTAAGACTTATTTATAAAATAATAAGTAGGACTTATTAGTAATTAAATAATTAAGTATGACTTATTATTTAATTTATGAAAAATAGAGAAACGCGGTCCATCGTAAGGTACAGTGTGTTTAAGTGAAATATGGTGCACCGTAAGATACGGTGTATTTAAGTGCTTGGCTTGTTGACCACACAAGTGGTTCTATAAACAGAACCCTTGTGCTGAAGCATTACAGACTTTTTGAAACGCTTAACCTAATTCACAAAAGTTGTGAAACCCTAGCCGCCGCTCCCAAAACCCTATTCTCTCTGAATCTCCGTTGGAATTGGCTAGCACCGGTCATCGGAGAAGTTCTGTTTGTGTGGACTGAATAGAGGCATCGCTACGTTGCTTTGCTCGTGATCAGAAACAATTCTGCCACAAAGGTTCTGCTCTTCTAGAGGTAAACACATGAATCCTTAAAGTGTTTAAGTATGTGTTTGATTTGTGATTAATGATTTAATCAAGATCCGTTTCAATGGGATTTGTTCCGCTAAGAGGATTAATTTTTTTGAAAAACCCCTCTTAAATCCCTTCAACAGCTATTGAGGAAGCTCATGACATCTGTAACACCCATACTAATTTTAACTAGTATATTAGCAAGAGTGTTGAACTGATATTGGATACATTTAAATACAATACAGAAAATTGTTTGATAATTATACAAACATAAGTCTTTGATTACAATCCTTAAATCCGTTACTAAACATTCTCCATAATATTCATATACATCATGATACAATATTATAGAACTACAAATCATGAGCAGCACGATCATTCCGTAGCTTTCTCCTTACCTTTTCTTCGTGCTACCTGCGAAGAACCTGCACCAGAAGGAAAGGGATGAGACATAAAGTCTCAGTGAGCTCCTACCCTACCTACTGTTTGGCAACCTCGGGGAACCTAGGGTTGCCGTGCCTACCTCGGCGAACTCGGGGATTCCTATGATCGCCAAGTCTCAATCTTGCCCATAGGGGCTATCTGTCTGTTTCTGATAATTTGGTGATCAAGGGGAGTCCTAGGATCACCGTCTGATAGCTGTTAACTGATATCTGATAACTGTCTGAATAAATATTTCTGACTGATGAAGTAATATAGTATTAACTGATCTTATGTTAGCTGTTAGCGTTGAACAAACAATGTTATCTGAGTTCATTTTACGGAATGCCCCCGGGTGGAGTAACCCCGAAGCACATTCCCCTGATAACCGGTGAAAATTCCTATCATATCAGGCTAACACCGGACTCCTCTTGTCGTCGTGCGGTTACCCTTGCGGAATAACACGTCCCACTGGCGTGAACCTCCTGTGTCCCACTGGCGTGAACAACAGAAGACACGACTTAATATAAGTTTTAACTGGTGCGTATACCTCCCGTGTCCCACTGGCGTGAACGACGGAAGACGCGAATAAATAATCTATGAGCTGAAACGTGAACATTTCATGTCCCACTGGCGTGAACGATGAAAGTCACGACTTAAAAGTAATAATCTTTAGTCTATTCTCTACGTGAACCATTCGTGTCCCACTGGCGTGAACATCGAAGGCCACAGCTTAAACTTGCTAATTCTGAACTCATAACCTATATAAGGTACTAATCTTGAAACTTGGTAATAATCTTATTAACCTATCAAGGTTCTTGACCCATCGTTCTCATGAGTCATTTCTAGGGCTTACTTAAGCCTACAACTTAATTCATGAATTTTCCAAGCTTTGTATAACCTTTGCTCAAGTAATATTTTAATCTTTGGAAGCATTTGAAATGAACTAAAATGGTGGTTTAAGTTTATAAAATGTATTATAGAAAATCAGTTGCCAAAAGCCATGCACGCGCGAACCAGAACCCCCAGAACAGCTCAACTAAGTTGGACTGTTCAAGGCTGGTCGCTACAGCGCCCTTCTGGTCGCTACAAGCGACAACAGGCAGAACTTGGTCGCTACAGCGCCCAGTTCCTCGCTACAAGCGACAACCGTCGCTACAAGCGCCTGCGTGGTCGCTACAAGCGCGGCTAGGCAGGGATAATCCCAGTTTGGTCGCTACAAGCGACCGTTCCGTCGCTACAGCGACCCTATCAGTAAAAACTGTGTAAAAACGTGATTTCCACCATTTTTGCCCAAATACTAGTACCCATGCTTCTCAAACATGATAAATATGATTTTCTTTCATAAATTAACAATTATTAACGCTCATGAGCAAAGATTAACAAAGAGGAAATTCTAGGGTTAACTCTAAGATTTATAATAACTTGGAAATTCATAAATAGCACTTGAGATGGGTTCTAAAACCCTAAATGAGCTCACCTATGCCTTAACTGGTGCTTGCTATTTCTGATTTCCCCAAAACCTTGGCTTAAATTTCTTACTCCTCTCAAGATCTTCCTTGTTTCTCCTTATATTCTTTCACTTGTTTTAGCTTAGCTACCCAAACCTTGCTTGTGAAGTTTCCCTTAAGAATTGAATGATGAAAAGATGAGTTTATGGTGAGGGAGTGAGGCGTGAGAGCAGAGAGAGAGAGGGAGGGAGAGTGAGCAAAAATGAGAAAGAAAATGGAATGGAAGAGTGTAGATCACTCTTTTCTACTTCCTTGATTTTAAACTTTCCCCCCTTTTTAAACTTATTTACCATTTTGCCATGCCTAATATTATTTAATTACCAAGCTTGCTTAATCGCATCTAATACTGATAGTGATCGCATCTGAGCGGGATGTTACAATCTACCCCCCTTAAGGAAATTTCGTCCTCGAAATTTAGAGTTTACCTGAAAATAAATGAGGATAGATTGCCTGCATATCTGACTCTAGCTCCCACGTTGCTTCGCCGTCAGGAGAACCTTTCCATACAACCTTAACTATAGGAATCTCTTTGTTCCGCAAAGTCTTAACATCGCGATCGATTATCTGTTCTGGCTCAGGTTGAAAGGTTAAGTCCGATCTCAAATCAATACTATCTAGCTCCACTGGTTGAAAAGGATCAGGAATGAATTTCCTTAATTGCGAGACATGAAAGACATCATGTGATCCTGACATGGCTGGCGGCAGCGCCAACTGATAAGCTGCCGGACCAACGCGTCGAAGTATCTGAAACGGTCCAACATATCTCGGACAAAGCTTCTTGGTCCTGAAAGCTCCTCTCAAGCCCAACTTAGGAGTAACTTTAAGAAATACATGGTCTCCTTCTTCAAACTCTAAAGGTCTTCGCCTCCTATCAGCATAACTTTTCTGACGACTTTGTGCTGTTCTCATCTTATCTTGAATAGACTTAATCTTTAGAGTCGTCTCCTGAATGATCTCTGGACCCAAAATGCTTTTATCTCCAACCTCAGCCCAACAAAGCGGGGTTCTACACTTCCTACCATATAAAGCTTCATAAGGTGCCATTCCAATGCTAGAATGGTAACTGTTGTTGTAAGAAAATTCAATCAATGGTAGATGATTGTTCCAACTTCCTCCATCTTCTAGAATACATGCACGTAACATATCTTCTAACGTCTGAATAGTCCTTTCTGATTGTCCGTCTGTCTGAGGATGATGGGACGTGCTCATCTTTAATCTTGTCCCCAACGCCTTCTGAAAGGCTTTCCAAAAGTGTGATGTGAAAATTGGATCTCGATCCGATACAATACTGGCTGGTACACCATGGAGTTTCACAATCTCTGAAATAAATAACTCGGCATACTGAGAAGCTCGGTAAGTGGTCTTAACCGGCAAGAAATGAGCTGACTTAGTTAACCGGTCTACTATAACCCAAATGGAGTCATGTCCTCGCTGTGTTCGAGGCAATCCAGTCACAAAATCCATGGTTATATCTTCCCATTTCCATTGTGGAATCTCCAAAGGTACTAACATCCCCGCAGGCCTTTGGTGCTCAATCTTCACTTGCTGACAAACAATGCATCTCGCCACAAACTCTGCGACATCTCTTTTCATGCTAGGCCACCAATAATCTCTTTTCAAGTCTTGATACATCTTGGTGGTTCCTGGGTGAATGCTGAAACTGCTCTTATGCGCCTCTTCTAGAATTAACCTTTTCAATTCTTCATCGTTCGGGACATAAACCCTTCCCTCAAACAATATTGTTCCATCAGGTGCAAAAGAAAACTCCGGCTGGCTAATTTTCCTTTGAAGGTCCATATCCATGCTTTGCGCTTGTGCAATCCTAGATCGTAGATCACATGAAATATCTAACTTGTTTAACAAAATACCACCATCCAAATCAGTAACATGGAGGTTAAGGTCTCTAAACTTCTCATACAGTCCACACGTGTGCATCATCACCTCAGCTTTGACTAAAGCCTTCCGACTCAAGGCGTCTGCTACCACATTAGCCTTTCCTGGATGGTACTTCAGATCAAAATCAAAATCTTTCAAATACTCCATCCATCGCCTTTGCCTCATATTCAGATCTCGTTGATCAAACAAATACTTCAAACTCTTATGGTCGCTGAACAAATCAAATTGCGCACCATACAAGTGATGTCTCCATATCTTCAATGCAAAAACTATGGCTGCTAACTCAAGATCATGAGTGGGGTAATTCTCTTCATGGGTCTTGAGCTGTCTAGAGGCATAAGCTATTACATTGTCTCCTTGCATAAGAACACTTCCCAGTCCCTTGGAAGATGCATCGCAGAAAACGGTGTATCTCCTTTCAGGATCTGGTATTGCCAATACGGGGGCCTTAGTCAATTTCTTCTTTAAAACTCTG
The DNA here is from genome assembly GCA_018208015.1 of Medicago ruthenica. Classification (NCBI taxonomy): domain Eukaryota; kingdom Viridiplantae; phylum Streptophyta; class Magnoliopsida; order Fabales; family Fabaceae; genus Medicago; species Medicago ruthenica. Next base: position 51,604,193 of record CM031377.1, on the reverse strand, counting down.
AAACTTTCTTCACATTCATCATTCCAAATAAAGGGTACATCTTTTCTGGTGAGGCGTGACAGGGGTAAAGCAATCTGAGAAAACTTCATGATAAATCTTCGATAATAACCTGCCAAGCCTAGAAAGCTCCTGACTTCAGCTACATTCTTCGGTCTTTCCCAATTGAGAACAGCCTCAACTTTAGATGGATCAACAGCTACTCCTCCTTGAGAAATAACATGACCCAAGAACTTAATCTCAGATAACCAGAATTCACATTTGCTAAACTTAGCATACAGCTGCTTGTCTCTAAGGACATCCAATACAATTCTCAAATGCTGAGCATGCTCCTGAGGATCCTTAGAATAGATTAAGATGTCATCAATGAAAATTACCACAAATTGATCAAGATAGGGCTGGAATATCCTGTTCATATAATCCATAAATACTGCTGGGGCATTAGTTACACCGAAAGGCATAACTAGAAATTCATAGTGCCCATAACGCGTTCGAAACGCCGTTTTCGACACATCTGAAGATTTAATACGGATCTGATGATAACCCGATCGAAGATCAATCTTGGAAAATACTGTTGCTCCCTTGAGCTGGTCTAGGAGATCATCAATCCTTGGAAGAGGATATCTGTTCTTGATAGTCACTTTGTTTAGTTGGCGGTAGTCAATACACAACCTCATACTTCCGTCCTTTTTCTTGACTAACAAGACTGGAGCACCCCAAGGTGATACACTGGGTCGAATAAAATGCTTCTGAATTAATTCTTCGAGTTGAGACTTCAGCTCTTTCAGTTCTGTTGGTGACATTCTGTACGGTGCCACAGATACTGGCTCCGCTCCTGGAATCAAGTCAATTGAAAACTCTACCTCACGCTCTGGAGGCAAACTAGATACTTCTGAAGGGAAGACATCTAAGTATTCATTTACAATAGGAATATCACTGGGGCTTAACTCTGATTCTGATGCCACAGTGAGCATCACATAGAATCCCTTATCTTGAGCACAAATGAATTGAATTAACTGATGGGTGCGGTTAATCAATTCAGACAAAGCCACACCTTCCGCCGTATCACTGGTCGGCATAAAAATACTCTTCTCTGAACATCCTATATACACATGGTTAGCAGAAAGCCAATCCATGCCTAGAATCACATCCAATTGCTCCATCGGGAGACAAACTAAATCAACATAGTAGGTCTTGCTAGACACAGTGATAGGACAGCTTTCACAAACATACTTAGCCTCAATTCCGCCTTCAGTAGCGGTGGATACTAACATTGGAGGGTTCAACGGAGACAAGGGTAATTGCAACGTCTCCACACATTTATAGGAAATAAAAGAACATGTAGCGCCGCAATCAAAAAGAACTTTTACTGGATTTGTACCCAAATAACACATACCGGCAATTAAATCTTCATTGGCCGAAGCCTTGGCGCCGTCAAGAGAGTACACTCTGCCCTTACTAGTAGTTGTTCCTTCAGCTGATCCTTTACCACGTCTGTTTGGACACTCTGATATGAAATGCCCTGGCTGTTTACATCCATAACAAATTCCAGCTCCAACCAAGCACTCTCCTTTATGCATTCTACCACATGTCTTGCAAGTAGGATTAGTCCTCAAAGGATTATGTTGTGGAGAGTAGGTCTGTTTCCCTCTCTGAGGAGATCCTTTCGGCTTAAGCTTATCGTGATACTTATCTGACATCCTGCTTTTCTTCTTTTCATAAGCTGCTGCTCTTTCCTTCGAGGCCTTTGCAAGTCCTGCCTCAACCACTAAGCTATCATGCACCAACTCGTCATAACTCGCAGTTCTCTGAAGGCTAACTGCTGTATCAATCTCACCCCTTAAACCTCTTTTATACTGATTCATCTTCCACACTTCATTTTCGGCATACTCATTGTGTGTGGAATAATAAGACAGCTCCTCAAACTTCTTTGTAAATTCAGCTACTGACATACCACCCTGCTTCAATTCTAAGAACTCTTGTTCCTTCTTTACCTTGTAGGACAAAGGTAAATACTTTTCTAACATTACTCCTTTAAAGTTCTCCCAATTCACTTCTACACCATTGGCTTCCATCCTGCGCTGAGCAGATTCCCACCAATCTTCTGCTGCGCCTCTGAGTTGGTTGGTAGCGTAGACCACTTTATCTTCCTCTGAACATTCAGCCATCCTAAAAATCTTCTCCATCTGCTTAATCCACTTTCTTGCTTCTTGTGGTTCACCTTCTCCATTGAACTCCGGAGGGTGATGCCTGTTATACTCCCGGAACACTGGATTACCAATTACTGGAGGGGGTGGTGGCTGTGGATGGAAACCTTGACCCTGCTGCATCATTTCCATCCATTGCTGTTGTGCTTGGGCTTGTTGCTGAGACTGTTGTTGCATCATCAGCATCATTTGCTGATACTGTAATGCATTCTGAGCTTGTTGCTCTTGGTATTGTTGCTGCCAGGCCTGTTGTTGTTGCATCATCTGTTCCCATGAATTCTGACTGGGTCCTCCACTTTCATCGCTAGCTTGATTAGTACGAGGTCTACCTCTTCTTCTCCCAGACATCTTATCCTAGCTGTCATATACAAGTCAAAGTGATCAGTTCTAACTGAACATAACATCTAGAATAATGTCCTGGATCCAAGAGGTCCACAAACTTGGATTGTACTTTAATGACCCAAGGCACGGTCTGAATCAACCAGGCTCTGATACCAATTGTAACACCCATACTAATTTTAACTAGTATATTAGCAAGAGTGTTGAACTGATATTGGATACATTTAAATACAATACAGAAAATTGTTTGATAATTATACAAACATAAGTCTTTGATTACAATCCTTAAATCCGTTACTAAACATTCTCCATAATATTCATATACATCATGATACAATATTATAGAACTACAAATCATGAGCAGCACGATCATTCCGTAGCTTTCTCCTTACCTTTTCTTCGTGCTACCTGCGAAGAACCTGCACCAGAAGGAAAGGGATGAGACATAAAGTCTCAGTGAGCTCCTACCCTACCTACTGTTTGGCAACCTCGGGGAACCTAGGGTTGCCGTGCCTACCTCGGCGAACTCGGGGATTCCTATGATCGCCAAGTCTCAATCTTGCCCATAGGGGCTATCTGTCTGTTTCTGATAATTTGGTGATCAAGGGGAGTCCTAGGATCACCGTCTGATAGCTGTTAACTGATATCTGATAACTGTCTGAATAAATATTTCTGACTGATGAAGTAATATAGTATTAACTGATCTTATGTTAGCTGTTAGCGTTGAACAAACAATGTTATCTGAGTTCATTTTACGGAATGCCCCCGGGTGGAGTAACCCCGAAGCACATTCCCCTGATAACCGGTGAAAATTCCTATCATATCAGGCTAACACCGGACTCCTCTTGTCGTCGTGCGGTTACCCTTGCGGAATAACACGTCCCACTGGCGTGAACCTCCTGTGTCCCACTGGCGTGAACAACAGAAGACACGACTTAATATAAGTTTTAACTGGTGCGTATACCTCCCGTGTCCCACTGGCGTGAACGACGGAAGACGCGAATAAATAATCTATGAGCTGAAACGTGAACATTTCATGTCCCACTGGCGTGAACGATGAAAGTCACGACTTAAAAGTAATAATCTTTAGTCTATTCTCTACGTGAACCATTCGTGTCCCACTGGCGTGAACATCGAAGGCCACAGCTTAAACTTGCTAATTCTGAACTCATAACCTATATAAGGTACTAATCTTGAAACTTGGTAATAATCTTATTAACCTATCAAGGTTCTTGACCCATCGTTCTCATGAGTCATTTCTAGGGCTTACTTAAGCCTACAACTTAATTCATGAATTTTCCAAGCTTTGTATAACCTTTGCTCAAGTAATATTTTAATCTTTGGAAGCATTTGAAATGAACTAAAATGGTGGTTTAAGTTTATAAAATGTATTATAGAAAATCAGTTGCCAAAAGCCATGCACGCGCGAACCAGAACCCCCAGAACAGCTCAACTAAGTTGGACTGTTCAAGGCTGGTCGCTACAGCGCCCTTCTGGTCGCTACAAGCGACAACAGGCAGAACTTGGTCGCTACAGCGCCCAGTTCCTCGCTACAAGCGACAACCGTCGCTACAAGCGCCTGCGTGGTCGCTACAAGCGCGGCTAGGCAGGGATAATCCCAGTTTGGTCGCTACAAGCGACCGTTCCGTCGCTACAGCGACCCTATCAGTAAAAACTGTGTAAAAACGTGATTTCCACCATTTTTGCCCAAATACTAGTACCCATGCTTCTCAAACATGATAAATATGATTTTCTTTCATAAATTAACAATTATTAACGCTCATGAGCAAAGATTAACAAAGAGGAAATTCTAGGGTTAACTCTAAGATTTATAATAACTTGGAAATTCATAAATAGCACTTGAGATGGGTTCTAAAACCCTAAATGAGCTCACCTATGCCTTAACTGGTGCTTGCTATTTCTGATTTCCCCAAAACCTTGGCTTAAATTTCTTACTCCTCTCAAGATCTTCCTTGTTTCTCCTTATATTCTTTCACTTGTTTTAGCTTAGCTACCCAAACCTTGCTTGTGAAGTTTCCCTTAAGAATTGAATGATGAAAAGATGAGTTTATGGTGAGGGAGTGAGGCGTGAGAGCAGAGAGAGAGAGGGAGGGAGAGTGAGCAAAAATGAGAAAGAAAATGGAATGGAAGAGTGTAGATCACTCTTTTCTACTTCCTTGATTTTAAACTTTCCCCCCTTTTTAAACTTATTTACCATTTTGCCATGCCTAATATTATTTAATTACCAAGCTTGCTTAATCGCATCTAATACTGATAGTGATCGCATCTGAGCGGGATGTTACAACATCTCTAATATGAAGGTTGAGGAGTTAATTGGATCCTTGCTGAATTTTGAAACAGCTTTTTGTAAACAAACTGAGAAGAAAGGAAAAGGAGTTGCTTTTGCAGTTAATTATGAAGCCGATGATCAACAGGAAATTGATGAGGATGATGAAGGCTTATCAGAAGCACTTGTGTTGCTGGAGAGACAGTTTAACAAGATTCTGAAACATGTTGACAGGAGATCCAAGTCAAAAGGTCAGAACATCAGATTCAGCAACAGTAAGCCTCAAAGTGATTTGAAGAAGACCAATACTGATGAGAAGAGCAATCAATCAAAGAGAGTTCAGTGCTTTGAGTGTGAAGGATTTGGTCATGTCAAGTCAGAATGTCCTACTTTCCTCAAGAAACAGAAGAAGAGTTTGATTGTGACTTGGTCTGATGAAGATGACTCAGAAGGAGAAGTAGAGAATAAGTCTGCTAAGCATGTTGCTGCCTTTACTGGAAAATGCATGACTGATGATGAAGTTATGGGTTCACAAACATCATCAGAGTCTGAAGCTTCATCAGAGTCTGAAGCCAGTGATGAAGAATTGGCTTTTGAGGAACCAGCTGCCTCTTATGAAGAATTATACATCAGAAATCAAGAACTTTGCAAGTTATTAGAGAATCAGAAGGAGACTGTCAGTCAACTTCAGTCTGAAAGATGTGTCCATTTAGGATAGATTTCTGATCTTAAAGATGAGGTAACTCAACTGAATTCTCAACTTGATCAGATGAAGAAGCAAGTTAGGATGATGAACTCCGCTACTGATGTGTTGAAGGAGATTTTGGAGACTCGGAATCAAGGGAAACCAAATGGCATAGGATTTGATGATAAGACTTTGAACATCAAACAGAAAAATCCAGCTAAAAGGTTTGTTCCTGCTGTGGAAACTTATGATCCTATGATAGGCACATCTAAGATGAAACCTCAGAAGCAACCTCAGAACTCTAAGAGAAAGAGGAGAAATCATCCATGGGTTTGTCATCACTGTGGAAAGAAGGGGCACATTAAACCATTATGTTTCAAGCTATATGGTTATCCTGAGCACTTTCAGTACAGAAAAGTGGAACCTGCTGCAAACAGAATCAATGTCAAGAAGGTGCGGAAACCCAAATGTAATAATGTTGGTCTAATGGCTCACACCTCTCTGAAAGCATCATCTAGGAAAGACTGGTATTTTGACAGTGGAGGTTCTCTATACATGACTGGAGTTAGTCAATTTCTTGAAAATATAAGACCACACACCAGTGGATAGGTGACTTTTGGTGGTGGAGCTAGAGGAGAGATTCTTGGAATTGGAGACTTAATCAATGATGGATTACCAAGACTTAATGATGTGTTATTAGTTAAAGGATTAACTTCCAATTTGATTAGTATAAGCCAGCTGTGTGATCAAGGGATGGAAGTGAACTTCAACAAGACTGAGTGTCTGGTAACTGCTGGAAAAAGAGAAGTGCTAATGAGAGGTAAGGGATCTAAGAAGGACAATTGTTATTTGTGGTTACCTGAAGAAGAAGTCAGACTCTGTCACTAGAAACCTGGGCACTTAAACATGAAGGGTTTGAAGAAAGTAAAGTCTGTGGAATCCAAAATTAAGATCAATGAAGACAAAGTTTGTGATGAGTGTCAAAGAGGAAAACAAATCAAGATGTATCACAAGGAGCTGTAACATCTTAAACTTCACATGGATCTCTGGATGTCTATGCTAGATGATGAAGGTGAGAAAAACACACACAAGAAGGGGGGGGGGGGGGGGGTTGAATTGTGTGACTCAAAAACTTGTTCTTTTTCTTTTCAAAGACTTAACACAAATTCAGAACCAGGTTCTGAACTGTTATCAGAATTATATGCAGCGGATTAACAAGTTAAGAGATAAGGGAAGAGAGACACACAACAATTTTATACTGGTTCCTTCTCAATGTGAGAAGTAGTCCAGTCCCCTTGTGTTCCAACAAGAGAGTTCACTATAATCTGAAGATTACACTTGCTCAATCACTTAAGAAAGAGACTTCCAGTTGCTCAATCACAAAGAAAGAGACTTCTATGCTCAACCACCAAGGAAGAGGCTTCCAATGCTCAAGTCACTAAGACAAGAGACTTCCCAATGCTCAAGACACTAAGTCAAGAGGCTTCTGACTCAGACCACAAAGGAATGAGGTTACAAATGCTCAGTATACAGACTGAGACTTTAATGACCAAACTGGTTTACAAGTAAAGGAGTTTGGGATGAACACTTGATAAAATATCAGAGGTGTTCTCTTAATACAACACAGGTTAAGACTCTTAACCTTAAGAAATTCTAAGTTACAAAGACTATGAGAATTTCTAAGAGTTTTGAACTTGACAGTTTACACAGAAAACAGAGCAAGGTTTCAGCAATTTGATTTCAAGAGTCTTAGACAAATTTCTTCTTTAAATCTTCTTCCTTTTATAGATGAAATATAGTTGTTGAAGATTTGCTTGATTTGAGGAAAGAGCCGTTGCAAGTTGTACTAGGATAGACTGAAAATGTGTGCTGAGCTTTTTGCAAAAACCAGAGCAGCAGCCATTTTTGAACTTGCCTACCTTAAAAGCTGGAGAATGTTTGGGTCAGGGAGACAACTGTTCCATTGAGTTGTTCTGACACATCCAGGCATTAAATGCGCACAGTACTGGTCACTTTCCATGCCACATCAGCTTCAGAAGCTTCTGTGTGAACATTGATCAGAAGCTGCTTCAGTTGTACGGATCAGAAGCTGGCTTCAGGCGTTGACTTTGTGTTGACTTCATCAGAAGCACCCAGACTTCAGAAGCTGCCTTCAGGCTCAGAAGCTGCACTTCAGGAGCATCACTCCAGGACCACTTCAGAAGCTCTACTTCAGGAGTACTTCTTCAGAAGCATTACTTCAGACCCAGTTTCCTTCTAGCTTTGCAACATTGCTTCTTTGCTTTCCTTCCTTGCTCTAAGCTAGTTCTTCCATAACCATTATTAATTACTAATCATAAAGCACATGGTTCCGAAAACACTTGAACAAAGCATTAGCAAATAAACCAATTTTCCATTTAACACATTGTTATCATCAAAACCATAGAGAGAGATATGTTTATACATAAATGTTTCAACAATCTTCCCTTAATTCATAAGAGACTTGTTAAACACATTTTGTTCCAACAATCTCCCCCTTTTTGATGATGACAAACATAAGTATTAAATCAGAAAATTGTTGTTAACTTAATTAACAAGTTAACTGCAGGGTGTGAGGTTTGTAAGCTCCCCATGAGTCTAATCCAAGTGAATTAAGTTCAGTTAAAAACACAAATGTGAAAATTTCAGAATTGTTGTTAAGTTTAATTATCAATCTGACTTCAGGAGAGGTTTGTAAGCTCCCCCTAGGTCTGACAGTCCTCAAGGTTAGGTTTGTAAGCTCCCCTTGATTCTTATCCATGTTAATTAAGCTTAACTTAAAACAATTTAGTGAAATTAACACTCAGAATTATAAATAACTTGCTGACTTCAGGTTCTGAGGTTTGTAAGCTCTCCCCCTAAGTCTGATAATCCACAGGATGAGTTTTGTAAGCTCCCTGAGTCTTATCCAAGTTATTTTAAATTCAATTAACTCACTAAGAGTTATGTATATATCTCACAGAAAGATATCAGAGCCTAATTTCATAAAAGCATAAATTTCAATTCAGAGGCTAAGAGTTAAAAACAGTTCTCGTAAGTTAAATTCAATCAGAATTGTATCAGAGCTTAACAATTGTATCAGAGCATAACAATTGTATCAGAGCTTAACAAGCTTAACTTCTGATAATTTTAACTTATTTTTGAGCTCAGGTGCTTTAATACTAGTTTTACCTTACACCCCCTTTTGTCATCAACAAAAAGTTTTACTTACTCCCCCAACACAGAAAATTTCTCCCCCTTTGTCACAAGAGTTTGAAGACATCTGTATCAGAGCAGAAAGGAGTTTTAAAAGAGTTTGAAAACATGTATCAGAGTAGTTCAATCTCCCCTTTTTAAAAGAGTTTTAAAAGAGTTCTGACACCAGTTTTGAAAATATTTCAAAAAGATTCAGAATTGGGGGGGTTTGAACAAAAATTTGTGAGATATTTATGCAATCATATGGATAATCAAGCAGCCAAGAAAAACATCAGAGCATACTTGATTTTTAATTAGTATATGACATTGCATTGAAAATAGAATGTTGTTCAGAAGCAGAAAAGATTTAGAGCTTCTGATCAGATCATTCTGTGTTCATACATGGTTTGTTCAGTGTAAATTGGTTCAGTATCAGAGGAAAACAACCAAATTGTGTTCAGTATCAGAGCAAAATTCTCAAGAAAGTATCAGAGCAAATCTTGCAAGAAGGTATCAGAGCAAATCTGAGCTGGTTTAAAGTGAATAGTTCAGAGCAGAGCAGGTCTAACTCATTTTTAAAGCAAAATTTTTCATATTAAAGACCAACTGATAGGTTATATCAGAGCTTGATACCAACTGAGTATTTTATCTCAGAGTCTGATAACAAAATACATTTTTAATACTGCTGAACTTGTATCAGAATCTGATTTCAAAATATGAAGGTTTAACTCAGAGTCTGATACCAAAATACATTTTAGTGATGATACCAAGACAAAATAAGTTCTGAACATGTCTGAAACACTTTGAGCATTTAAAAAATGTGTCTGTGCTTAAACAGTTTTGAAAACAGACTGATACTAACTGAAAATTATTTATCAAGCAATTTTAGCATACAATATCAGAGCAGAAAATCACATTTTTAAATTGATGACTTTGGGAGGGTTTGAGTATAACTTTCAAAGCTTTAATCATCATTGCCCATAGTTATACTTATCAGATTCTGACCAACATTAGATATTTATCAGATTCAGAAGTCAGAAAATCCAGGTTCTGATCCTTCAGACTCTGAAGTTTTTCAGGCTTAACTTTATTCAAACTCTCAGAACATGAGTGTTTGATAAGTCTTAGCTTATGATAAACTCAGAATCAAGGATTTCATTCAGATTCAAGCACATTTTCAAGAGATAAAATGCATGTTCAGATTCTTTTTAATAAAATTGAATCTTTCTTCTATTAGGGGTTTTGTGAATATGTCAGCCCATTGATGATCAATATCAATGAACTGAATATCTAAAACACCCTTCTGAACATAATCTCTTATAAAATGATGTTTTATTTCTATGTGCTTGGCTCTAGAATGCAGAATTGGGTTTTTAGACAGACATATTGCAGCAGTGTTATCACAATAAATAGGAATATTATCTGCATGAATCTGATAATCCTCTAATTGATGTTTCATCCAGAGCAGTTGTGTGCTACAACTTGCAGCTGAGATGTATTCTGCTTCTGCCGTTGACAAAGCAATGGTTGCTTGTCTCTTGCTGGCCCAGGATATCAGATTCTCACCAAGAAACTGACAGTTTCCACTGGTGGATTTTCTTTCAATCCTGTCCCCAGCATAGTCAGCATCACAGAATCCAACTAGCTTATAATTTAGAGATTTCTTATACAGAAGTCCCAAATTAGTTGTTCCTTTCAGATACCTAAAGATTCTCTTGACAGCAGTCATATGAGATTCTCTAGGATCTGACTGGAATCTAGCACACAGACATACACTAAATAAAATATCTGGCCTAGAAGCAGTTAAGTATAGGAGAAAACCTATCATAACTCTGTACAGCTTTTGATCTACTTTAGAGCCATTGTCCTCTTTGCTTAAAGTGCAGGTAGGATGCATAGGTGTTGTCATTAGCTTGCAATCATCCAGCTGGAACTTCTTCAGAAGCTCCTTGGTGTATTTGGACTGATGAACATAAACACCATTTTTGCATTGGTTGATTTGAATTCCCAAGAAGAATTTCAGCTCACCCATCATGCTCATTTCAAATTCATCCTGCATTAACTTTGAAAACTCCTTGCAAAGGGAGGCATTAGTAGAACCAAATATGATATCATCAACATAGATTTGTACAATTAAGATTTATTTCTTAACAGTTTTCCTAAAAAGTGTATTGTCAACTTGACCTCTTAGAAAACCATTTTTAATTAAGAAGTTGCTTAGTCTTTCATACCAAGCTCTGGGAGCTTGTTTCAGACCATACAAAGACTTCTTGAGTTTAAAAACATGATTTGGATATTTAACATCTTCAAAACCAGGAGGTTGTTTGACATACACTTCTTCAGAAATTACACCATTTAAGAAGGCACTCTTAACATCCATTTGATATAAGATGATGTCATGATTAACAGCATAAGAAAGAAGTAACCTGATTGCTTCCAGTCTTGCTACTGGAGCAAAAGTTTCAGTGTAGTCTATTCCTTCTTGCTGGCTGTACCCTTGAGCTACTAATCTAGCCTTGTTTCTGATCACTTCTCCTTGTTCATTGAGCTTGTTCCTGAACACCAATTTTGTTCCAATGATGTTCTTCTGATCAGGTCTTGCAACAAGATCCCATACATCATTCCTCTGAAACTGGTTCAGTTCTTCTTGCATTGCTACAATCCAGCCATCATCAGCAAGTGCTTCATCAGCAGTTGTAGGCTCAATCATGGATAGCAGGCCAAGCATTGACTCATTTTGAGTGAATGCTGATCTAGTCTTTATTGGACTACTCTTGTTCCCAGTGATTAACTCCTCAGGATGTGAAGACTTGTACTTGAATGAGGTTCTGGGTGGATTAGCTTCTGAAGAGCCATCATGGATTTGTTCAGAACCATGCTGATCTTGATTAGCTCCAGGAGTAGTGTCATTGTTGGAGAGTTTCTCAGATTCTTCATTGTTTTCAGCTTCTGAACCTTCATCAGAACCTGAACTGGGTTCAGCTTCTGAAGGCTCTTCTGAGATTCTGACATCTGCAAAACTCTCAATCAGCTCTGGTATTTCACTACCAGGCTTCTTATCATCAAACCTAATGTGTATAGCTTCTTCAACAACATGTGTTTCAGAATTATACACCCTGTATGCCTTAGATCTCTCTGAGTATCCTAAAAAGGTACCCTTTTGAGCCTTGGCATCAAATTTCTTTAGGTAGACTTTATTGTTTAGTATGTAACATGTACAACCAAACTGATGAAAATAAGAAATACTTGGTTTCCTTCCTTTAAATAATTCATATGTTGTTTTATTCAGAATGGGTCTGATATAGATCCTGTTCTGAATATAACATGCTGTGTTTACAGCTTCTGCCCAAAAGTACTTAGCAATTTTAGACTCATGAATCATGGTTCTGGCCATTTCTTGTAAAGACCTGTTCTTTCTCTCTACAACTCCATTTTGTTGTGGAGTTCTACGAGATGAGAACTCATGGAGAATTCCATGGTCTTCACAAAAGTTTTCAAAAGGTTCATTTTCAAATTCCCCACCATGATCACTTCTGATTTTCAAATCAGTTTCAGTTTGTACTTGTTTGCAGAATTTGAAAAACACATCATATGTTTCATTTTTGGTTCTGAGGAATTTAACCCAAGTCCACCTACTATAATCATCAACAATAACAAGTCCATACTTCTTCCCATTGATTGAAGCTGTTCCCACAGGACCAAACAAATCAATGTGAAGGAGTTCTAGAGGTTTAGAGGTGGAAACAATGTTCTTAGCTTTAAAAGAGGTTTTAGAAAATTTTCCAATTAGGCATGCTGAACATAGAGCATCTGAGTGATAATCAATATGGGGTAAGCCTCTGACCAGCTGTAACTTGCTAAGCTTAGAGATGAGTCTCCAGTTAGCATGTCCCAGCCTTTTGTGCCAGACCCATTTCTCATCACTCACAGACAGAAGGCAAACTACCTTCTGCTGAACCAATTCAGAAAAAATTAATTTTGTAAACATTGTTTTTCCTGCGACCTCTGAACACTACAGACTTATCTTTGCTAATGATTACAGTACATGTGTTCTTATTAAACAAGACTTCATAATCACTATCACATAATTGACTTATGCTAAGTAAATTATGTCTAAGTCCATCTACCAGCCAAACATTATCAATGTACAGGGAAGAATTACCTATCTTACCAGTACCAATGATCTTTCCTTTCTGACTTCCTCCAAACCCCACAGTTCCTCCCTCTTTCAGAGTTAGGGTTTGGAACATAGACTTGTCCCCTGTCATATGATGCTAGCATCCACTGTCCAGGTACCAGGACCTTTCCTTTTCTTTGGATGTTAAGCATATCTGCAATTGAAATGATCTCAGACATAGGTACCCAGATTTTCATGGGTCCTTTGGGGTTAGTTGTCGCGTCGAATTTCGGATGTCAAGCTATTGACTAGCATTGAATCACTAAATTTAAATCACGACTGAACTTTTAATTTTTCGGGGAAAAAGGAAAAAAGTTCTAAATTACGTTGAGAAAAGATTTTAGGTTCGAAAGTCGATTATGCGAGGGGAAGGTATTAGCACCCCTCACATCTGTTGTACTCAACGGGAACCTCTTAGTCGGCTTAGGCTTAAAATGCTTCGATGTTTTACTTGTGTGTTTAAACATATATAAAAGAAAATATAGAAACATAATGCGAGACAAAGAAAGAGATAAAAACGAACGAAAGGGAAAAACAGGTTTTTTATTAATGGGCTTGACAAGATGTCGATCTTGCTCCTACGTATCTCCCGGTAGTCGGAGAATTCAAAGCGTACGTAGTTCTTTGGTAGAAAAAGTTTGTATGTTGGTTCGTTTTAGTTAAAAAAGATTTGATCGCGTCCGAGCGAAAAAAGATTTGAAAAAAAGAGAAAGTAATGAAAGTAAATGTCAACTGTTCAGGTTGTTGCCGAACTGGCCATTGACGACAAATGCATAAAAATAAATGTCAGCTGTTCGGGTTGTTGCCGAACTGGCCACTGACGACAATGCATAAAAGTAAATGATTTGATAAAAAGTTTTCCACTCGGACTTGAACAAAGGTTTTAAAACGTACGAAGACGTACAAAGTTTTCACATGGTGAAAGATGGACGCTAGGCGATAAACTCGCGCAAGGCGTGAATGTTTTTTTAAAAACAAAAAGACAAACGCACAGAGGCGAAAAATTCGCGCAAGGCGTAAATGGTTGAAAAAATAAAATAGACGCGCAAAGGCGCGAGAGGTTCGGATTGACCACGAGGGCCAAAAAAAGGGTAAAAATGGCCACAACGGGGCCAAGGGAAGGTTGAGCGTGCTAGACGCGTCAAGGGTGGAATGACGGTTGCCCGAGCGACGAGACATACGTCACGCATTCGTGCAACCGAGGTTTGGGGAGACATATGTCAAGCCATTCCCGTTTCATTCAAGTTTGGTTTGGTCGGGACTCTAAGGAATCTCAAAGGGAAACAAAAATGCTTTAAAAGGAAAAGTAAAAAAGAAAAAGATCACGAACAAATTTGTTGTTCGAGTTTATTAAAATCATGAACATTGCTTGTTGCTTAAGCTATCGAAACTCAAGAACAAGCGTAGTTCATGTTTGAATGATAAACACAATCATAAGACATGCACAAAATTGAAAAGTTCATAAGTTCGACTCATTTTGAGTTTGATTTAAAGAATGAGCAAGCTCGGCTTAAGTCCGCGTTTTGATTGAAAATCATGAACAACATGGTTGTTCAAGTTTGTTTTGAAATAGGCGAACTTAGCTTGTTGCTCAAACTTGGTTTTGAAAATATTAAAGAACATAACTTGTTTCACAAGTTACTCAAAATTTGTCGCACGAACTTGTGAAATCTTCAAAGTTGTGCATGATTATGAATTGGATTTGGACAAAAATGGTTTTAACCCTCTTTAGGTTTTGAATCAAGGGCTGGAACCCCAAAAATTTGACATTTGAATGCCTGATTCATGTTCTGAGTTTCACATACTTCGCAGAGCGGCCAGAACTTGGCTCTGCGAAGTCAGGTTCTGGTGTGTTCGCAGTGCGAGCAATACTTTGCTCTGCGAAGTATGCGAATTTTCAAACTCAGAAGCTGTTTCTGAACAGAAGTTCAGAAACTGCTTCTAAGCAAGCTTCAGAACCTAAAGGGGGTTAAAAAGCTTGACAAAATGGAAGAAAAAGGGGTGAAAAAACTCAGTTTCAAAGCTTGGCCCCTTTGAGGTCCCTTTTGAGTTTCAAAAGGGGTTTTTGTGCACAAAACAAAATTGAACAAAGCAAAGGATGAAAGCAGCAAACACAATGAAAAAGAAAGATTATAGGAGACTTACAGAACTCCTAGCAGTGCTTGAGCAAAAGATTGGAAGTGGTTTGCTTGCTTGGTTAGAGGTTATGAACAATGTTCTAATTGGTTTGTGATGAACTGATTTGGTGCTGCAATGTAAGGGATTTTGGTATGAATTTCGTGTGAGTAAGGCTGTGTATTTCAGGTTTTTTCAAAGTGTAATGGCTCTCTGAATTGGTCTATTGATTGTGTTAAATACTTGGGCCTTGGCATTCCTTTTATAGGCCAAAATGCAAATCTTTGTAATGATGAACAATATCCTAAAACACTAGCTGATTTGGGCTAAATTCAGGCTAGAACACTTTGCATTTAATGCTAATGGATAGAACTTGCTTTGCCTTGTGCCAAGGGGCAAGGTCTTGACTGATCTCAGCCACAAATGCCATTAATTCTAGAAGGTAATGATGAGAAAAAACTGTAAAACAGGGCAGCTGCAAAAGGGGTGATTCTTGGGATCAATCCTTGCAATCTTGGAAGGTCAAGCAATGAAAATGTGTACTGCCATGTACAGGGAGATTGGGGGAAGCAAAATGAGCATGTGGGCTGGTGTGTGGGAGGAGAAATCCAGCCCAAAACAGGGCACACCAAACAGCTTTTTGGGCAAGAAAACCACTTGTGTTTGGCTAGTTTTGGCAGAGAAAAAGGGAAGGAAAGGGATCAAGCAGCTGGCTGGCAAGCTTAGGTTGGGTGATGGGTCAATTTGGAGGGACAAGAGCTGACCAAGGGCAGCCAATTTGTTTGATCACATGATAGGTTGGAAGAAAATCCTTCTTTCCTTTTACCTTTAATGTCACACATTAATTTTTGCCTTGCTGCACCAAATCAGTCACAAAATAGCAAGAATAATAGTAATAATACTAAGAATAACAATTGTAGTTGAAAGCAAAAAGGATAAACCAATATATAAAATTCTGCAGAAAATTTCGCAGAGGTCGCAGTGCGAAGGTGATTTCGCACTGCAAACTTCACTTTTTTTGATTTTTGTATTTAAAATAAAAAGGTGGAAAATGAATAAAAATAAAGGATGATGATAATGATAATGCAAAATGCAAATGATAATGAAAATAAATAAAAATAGTAAATGACAATAATAATGAAAATGATGATAATAAATAAAAAAGGATAAAAACTTAATAATATCAATTAAAATAAAACCTTAATAGTAGTAAAAGATAATAATGATATTATTAAAGAAAAATAGAATAACAATAACATTAATAATATTAAGGATAATGGAAATGCTAATAATGATAATGATAAAATGCAAATGAAATACTATAGCAAGAATAAAATAATAAAAGGTAAAAATAAGTAATGAGGTAATTAAAAGATAAAACACATAAAAAATATAAGTCAAAAAATGGGGTATGACAGATGCCCCTATTTAAGTTTCTTCGTCCCGGAGATTGAAAGAGAAATTTGAAATGGACGGGCCGAAGAGACTTAAATATAGAGTACACCATTTTTTGACTAAATATTTTTCTGAATTATAAATGCTATAAATGCATGTATGCAAATGTTATGAATGTTTGTAATGTAAACATGGATGCAAAGACGATAAAAAAGAAGACCACACCGGGGATAAGTGTCAGCTGTTCGGGGTTGTCGCCGAACTGCCACTGACAACAAAGAATGAAAAGGTAAATGCCAGCTGTTCGGGTTGTTGCTGAACTGGCCATTGACGACAAAAGAATGAAAAGAATGTCAACTGTTCGGGTTGTTGCCGAACTTGCCATTGACGACAGGAAAATAAAATGTCAACTGTTCGGATGTTGCCGAACTTGCCATTGACGACAAAAGAAAAAATGATGTCAACTGTTCGGATGTTGCCGAACTTGCCATTGACGACAAAAGAAAAAATGTCAACTGTTCGGATGTTGCCGAACTTGCCATTGACGACAGGAAAATAAAATGTCAACTGTTCGGATGTTGCCGAACTTGCCATTGACGACAAAAGAAAAAATGATGGAGGTCAGCTGTTCGGATGGTTACCGAACTTGCCACTGACAATAGTGGGGATGCGGCTGACAGGCCGTTCCTTACAGAAATGCCCCTTCAATCGGGGAGAAAGAATGCACAAGCTGTTCATTGAAGAACTTGCCACTTGGCATAACACTGGGGAGTATGCACAAGTTGTTCATCAAAGAACTGCCACTTGGCGTAAAAGGGTGACATCTCTGAAACAGACAGACTGGGGATGTCACTTGGGGAAAAAAGAATTCACGAATTGCTCGCGATTGATTGGTGAGACTCATGATGGTTAGAACAACCATGTATGATATGTAGTATGTTGTATGCATATGTATGAATGCATGAATGCATGACTGTCACTGGGGACGTCGTGTGAGAGATGGACTTGTACTGGGGATACCCAACTTGTTTGTTAAGGAATTGCCCCTTGATACAATGAAAAACTTGCACAAGCTATTCATTAAAGAACTATCGCTTGGCGAAAATGAGGATGACATCCCTAGACCAGATAGACTGGG
This sequence comes from Medicago ruthenica, assembly GCA_018208015.1. Taxonomy (NCBI): domain Eukaryota; kingdom Viridiplantae; phylum Streptophyta; class Magnoliopsida; order Fabales; family Fabaceae; genus Medicago; species Medicago ruthenica. Next base: position 51,586,661 of record CM031377.1, on the reverse strand, counting down.
GATGACATTCGACTATTTGTTGTGGGAAATGCATGATATGAATATGAGATGCATGCTAATGAATGATTATGATATGATGCATGAATTATGCTGACCTGGGGGATGACAGACGTCACGTGGGACGCTGGGGATTATGATTTGAATGCCGAGTAAAGTCGGGCTTGGATGATGTAAGACTCCACTGCGGGGTATGCCAATAAGATTGGACTTTGCTTGTGAATTCGCTGGGGATATAAGGATCATTTTGGAAGCATGATCGATATCCAGCCTTCGATGCCAATGGTAATTGGGCTTTTTGTGAGTAGGTGCCAAGGACAATTGGGCTTTCGATTGACTGGACAAAGATTGACTTCCTGGGGAGTTTGTTTGACCGATGAACAAAGGTTGTTCAAAGAAAGAAAATGTTTTATTGATTTTTGTTTTGTTTGGTTTGGAAGGACAAGGTCCTTTGCCTACATACCCGAATGTGATCAAAACCGATGTAGTTCGGGCTCTCGCCCGGGTACGACCGACAAACTTGGTGAGACAAGATTAGACTGGTAAAATGAAAAGTGGACCGACGTCACATTGCAAACACTCGGTAACCTTAATGGGGATGATGCCACATGGGATACATCCAACTACTGACGGGGTAAAGCCGTAACCACTGATGAGGAACACATACTTCCTGGGGAGATTGTTTTAATCCACTGGGGGATATGATTGGATGCCGAGCGAGGTCGGACTTTTTGATTGGTTGCCGAGCGAGGTCAGGCTTTGGTTGGTTGACGAGCGAGGTCGGGCTTTGGTTGGTTACCGAGCGAGGTCGGGCTTTGGTTGGTTGCCGAGCGAGGTCGGGCTTTGGTAAGGTGTCGAGCGAGGTCGGGCTTTGGTAAGGTGTCGAGCGAGGTCGGGCTTTAGTAAGGTGCCGAGCGAGGTCGGGCTTTGGTAAGTTGGATGTGGGAATGCCAATGAAAATTGGGCTTTATTTGTGATTGTGTTGGTAAGGGCCAATGAAAATTTGGCTTTTGTTGGTAATGAGGTTTGTGAGTGCCAATGGGAATTGGGCTTTGTGGTAATGTAGGTGCCAATGATGATTGGGCTTTGGATGGAAATTGTATTTGTGTGTGCCAATGAGAATTGGGCTTTTTGTAGGAAATTGTGAGGAATGCCAATGACGATTGGGCTTAATGTGAAATTGTAGTTGTGATTGCCAATGACAATTGGGCTTTGCTTGTGATTAGGTGCCAAGCATGGTTTGGCTTTGGGTTTGCCAATGAATATTGGGCTTTGGGTCGCCAATGAATATTGGGCTTTGGGTTGCCAATGAATATTGGGCTTTGGGTTGCCAATGAATATTGGGCTTTGGTTTGCCAATGAATATTGGGCTTTTTGATTGGTTACCGAGCGAGGTCGGGCTTTGTTTTGGGTTGGCAATTTTGATGTTCCAAGGTTGCACTAAACACAAAGTTTATATCATACAGCTTAAGTTAAAAACATGTTTATCGATGAACCATGCCTATCACACATTTAAGTAAAAAAATAAATTGAATATTAATTGTGAGGGTAATGAACACTCATCCGGCAAGTTTGCTAACATTCCGATCAAGTTATGTGTCCATCTAATCATCGTTTTTAAAAGCATAAAAGCATTGATCACAAGGTCTTTGAGGGTTGTAATTTGGCTTGGTTACAAAAGAAATGTCATATGTGGGGAAATTGAATTCAAAAGGCCAAACAAAGGAACATTCTTTCTAATTACACGCCTCCTCCTTATTTCACACAACTTTTTGGTGATTTGCAAATACTTTTGTTTGATCTTGACAACCTTTTGATTTACTGATTTTTTTCTCTTTTTTCTTTCTCTTTTGAGATTTCTTGATTTGTTTTTCTTTCTTTTTCTCTTTTTTTTTTTGTTGTCAAGATCAAATAAGAAATTCACCAATTGCTTGATACACACAACCTCCCTTTTTCAGCTTAATTCAAGATGATACCCTAATTGAATGTTCCTTCCTCCTTCGGCAAGGGACAATAATCATGAAGGCTAAGGGTTCAAAATGGAAGAAAAATATCAGAATTCAAAATGATTTAACTATGAACTGAATTTTTTTTTTACAAACTTTGGCAATTTCAATAAGCAATTGAGCTTATGAAAATTGGCAGTTCATAGTTAATGATTCTGATTCATTAGGCTCAAAGGGGTTAAACAAATACTCACTGTTCACAGGGTGGGCTATTTGTGGTCAAGTGTTTTCACTCATATTCAAAAAAATGCCTTGATCCTATCAATGCTTTCATACAATCTAAAACAACGTTCAGATTTAACATAACAAAATCGAGTTAAACAAAAAATGCCGGTCTCTTGCATATATAAAAAAAATGATTTTGAGGATTTCTCACATTTTTGGCTGGTTCTAAATGATTCACAGAATAAACACATTAAAAACGCAACCTGTATGATATAACTTTTGTATTAATGCTTGTCAACGCAAACTGTATTGGATGCCGAGCAAGGTCGGGCTTTTGTTGATTGTGCCAATGATGATTGGACTTTTGTTAATTGGGGAAACGGCCGCAGTAGCCTGGGGGAAGGTAACCTCGGGTTGAGGTACCGAAATCTCTTGAAGAGTAGTGGGGATAGGGATGAATTCCTCACCAAAGTTGAATGGCATGCCCCATGTACAACCGGGGGGCCCATTGTTAAATGTGTGGGTTTGCTTTGGGACGACGAGCCATTTTTCTTGACGTTGACGCGTAGTGTTGCGAACAAAATGCGAACACCGAAGACTCAATGTGGATTGTAAGAAATCCTTGAGGTAAGAAGGGAAACGAGTTTTGGACTCGAAAACGAATGTATGCATGTTGTGCATGATGTTAATGCATGTATGCAATGTATATGAAAAAAAATATGCCCCTTCTTTTTTTGAAAATGCATATGCAAAAATCATTTTTATGAATGCAAATGTATGGTATGCAAAGGTATGGTATATGAAGGTTCGAAACTTCCCCCATCCTCACGTGTAGGCTCTAAAGGTGAGATTTCCTAAGAAGAGGTCCCTAGAGTCATCGATCTCACATGGAATTAGGGTTGTCTATGGACATACGTCGACATGACTTCAATTAATTCCATATGAAAATCTCCTCTAAGCGGGGTTGGGCATCCTACCTCACGGACATACGTCAACGCGGGCTTCCGCTCACAACCACCATTCTAACTTAGTTTTCTCTCGAGCTCGGGTGGAGAGCCTCACACGTCCGGCATTAACCCGAACAATGTGGAGTAACATCGCTCAAGTAACCCCGCAATTGATATATATATAAAGATATGAAGCAAAATGATATATATATAAATGTAGAGCAAACGATTAAACAAACAAATGACAAGAAAATATAAACACGCAAGTAAAATGAAACAAATTAGCCTAAAAGCCGACTGAGATAGGCTTGACTCGTTTATGCACAAACAAAGTGTTGAATGCATAGTCCCCAGTGAAGTCGCCATTCCCGTATGGTGACGAACGCAAAACATAAAGCAATATGGTTGATATAAATATAAAGCAAGGGAATAAAAGCATATAAAGATAATAAAAATAAAAGCATGCAAGCAAAAAGATAAAACATCTAGCTTAAAAGCTAACTAGGATAGGCTCGACTCCCTAGTGAGGAAAAATCCTATATCCCCAGTGAAGTCGCCATTTCTGTCGCGTCGAATTTCGGATGTCAATCTATTGACTAGCATTGAATCACTAAATTTAAATCACGACTGAACTTTTAATTTTTCGGGGAAAAAGGAAAAAAGTTCTAAATTACCTTGAGAAAAGATTTTAGGTTCGAAAGTCGATTATGCGAGGGGAAGGTATTAGCACCCCTCACATCCGTTGTACTCAACGGGAACCTCTTAGTCAGCTTAGGCTTAAAATGCTTCGATGTTTTACTTGTGTGTTTAAACATATATAAAAGAAAATATAGAAACATAATGCGAGACAAAGAAAGAGATAAAAACGAACGAAAGGGAAAAACAGGTTTTTTATTAATGGGCTTGACAAGATGTCAATCTTGCTCCTACGTATCTCCCGGTAGTCGGAGAATTCAAAGCGTACGTAGTTCTTTGGTAGAAAAAGTTTGTATGTTGGTTCGTTTTAAGTTAAAAAAGATTTGATCGCGTCCGAGCGAAAAAAGATTTGAAAAAAAAGAGAAAGTAATGAAAGTAAATGTCAACTGTTTGGGTTGTTGCCGAACTGGCCATTGACGACAAATGCATAAAAATAAATGTCAGCTGTTCGGGTTGTTGCTGAACTGGCCACTGACGACAATGCATAAAAGTAAATGATTTGATAAAAAGTTTTCCACTCGGACTTGAACAAAGGTTTTAAAACGTACGAAGACGTACAAAGTTTTCACATGGTGAAAGATGGACGCTAGGCGATAAACTCGCGCAAGGCGTGAATGTTTTTTTAAAAACAAAAAGACAAACGCACAGAGGCGAAAAATTCGCGCAAGGCGTAAATGGTTGAAAAAATAAAATAGACGCGCAAAGGCGCGAGAGGTTCGGATTGACCACGAGGGCCAAGAAAAGGGTAAAAATGGCCACAAGGGGGCCAAGGGAAGGTTGAGGGTGCTAGACGCGTCAAGGGTGGAATGACGGTTGCCCGAGCGACGAGACATACGTCACGCATTCGTGCAACCGAGGTTTGGGGAGACATACGTCAAGCCATTCCCGTTTCATTCAAGTTTGGTTTGGTCGGGACTCTAAGGAATCTCAAAGGGAAACAAAAATGCTTTAAAAGGAAAAGTAAAAAAGAAAAAGATCACGAACAAATTTGTTGTTCGAGTTTATTAAAATCATGAACATTGCTTGTTGCTTAAGCTATCGAAACTCAAGAACAAGCGTAGTTCAAGTTTGAATGATAAACACAATCATAAGACATGCACAAAATTGGAAAGTTCATAAGTTCGGCTCATTTTGAGTTTGATTTAAAGAATGAGCAAGCTCGGCTTAAGTCCGCGTTTTGATTGAAAATCATGAACAACATGGTTGTTCAAGTTTGTTTTGAAATAGACGAACTTAGCTTGTTGCTCAAACTTGGTTTTGAAAATATTAAAGAACATAACTTGTTTCACAAGTTACTCAAAATTTGTCGCACGAACTTGTGAAATCTTCAAAGTTGTGCATGATTATGAATTGGATTTGGACAAAAATGGTTTTAACCCTCTTTAGGTTCTGAATCAAGGGCTGGAACCCCAAAAATTTGACATTTGAATGCCTGATTCATGTTCTGAGTTTCACATACTTCGCAGAGCGGCCAGAACTTGGCTTTGCGAAGTCAGGTTCTGGTGTGTTCGCAGTGCGAGCAATACTTTGCTCTGCGAAGTATGCGAATTTTCAAACTCAGAAGCTGTTTCTGAACAGAAGTTCAGAAACTGCTTCTAAGCAAGCTTCAGAACCTAAAGGGGGTTAAAAAGCTTGACAAAATGGAAGAAAAAGGGGTGAAAAAACTCAGTTTCAAAGCTTGGCCCCTTTGAGGTCCCTTTTGAGTTTCAAAAGGGGTTTTTGTGCACAAAACAAAATTGAACAAAGCAAAGGATGAAAGCAGCAAACACAATGAAAAAGAAAGATTATAGGAGACTTACAGAACTCCTAGCAGTGCTTGAGCAAAAGATTGGAAGTGGTTTGCTTGCTTGGTTAGAGGTTATGAACAATGTTCTAATTGGTTTGTGATGAACTGATTTGGTGCTGCAATGTAAGGGATTTTTGTATGAATTTCGTGTGAGTAAGGCTGTGTATTTCAGGTTTTTTCAATGTGTAATGGCTCTCTGAATTGGTCTATTGATTGTGTTAAATACTTGGGCCTTGGCATTCCTTTTATAGGCCAAAATGCAAATCTTTGTAATGATGAACAATATCCTAAAACACTAGCTGATTTGGGCTAAATTCAGGCTAGAACACTTTGCATTTAATGCTAATGGATAGAACTTGCTTTGCCTTGTGCCAAGGGGCAAGGTCTTGACTGATCTCAGCCACAAATGCCATTAATTCTAGAAGGTAATGATGAGAAAAAACTGTAAAACAGGGCAGCTGCAAAAGGGGTGATTCTTGGGATCAATCCTTGCAATCTTGGAAGGTCAAGCAATGAAAACGTGTACTGCCATGTACAGGGAGATTGGGGGAAGCAAAATGAGCATGTGGGCTGGTGTGTGGGAGGAGAAATCCAGCCCAAAACAGGGCACACCAAACAGCTTTTTGGGCAAGAAAACCACTTGTGTTTGGCTGGTTTTGGCAGAGAAAAAGGGAAGGAAAGGGATCAAGCAGCTGGCTGGCAAGCTTAGGTTGGGTGATGGGTCAATTTGGAGGGACAAGAGCTGACCAAGGGCAGCCAATTTGTTTGATCACATGATAGGTTGGAAGAAAATCCTTCTTTCCTTTTACCTTTAATGTCACACATTAATTTTTGCCTTGCTGCACCAAATCAGTCACAAAATAGCAAGAATAATAGTAATAATACTAAGAATAACAATTGTAGTTGAAAGCAAAAAGGATAAACCAATATATAAAATTCTGCAGAAAATTTCGCAGAGGTCGCAGTGCGAAGGTGATTTCGCACTGCGAACTTCACTTTTTTTGATTTTTGTATTTAAAATAAAAAGGTGGAAAATGAATAAAAATAAAGGATAATGATAATGATAATGCAAAATGCAAATGATAATGAAAATAAATAAAAATAGTAAATGACAATTATAATGAAAATGATGATAATAAATAAAAAAGGATAAAAACTTAATAATATCAATTAAAATAAAACCTTAATAGTAGTAAAAGATAATAATGATATTATTAAAGAAAAATAGAATAACAATAACATTAATAATATTAAGGATAATGGAAATGCTAATAATGATAATGATAAAATGCAAATGAAATACTATAGCAAGAATAAAATAATAAAAGGTAAAAATAAGTAATGAGTGAAATTCTGGCCAGGCAATAAGGGACTATCAGGTTCTGAACCAGTCAGGTTCTGAACAAAACGCAGGGCACACTAGTTTGCTTAAAACAGAGCACACACTCACACAATGCAAAGCAAGAAAATAAAGTGCAGGAAAGCTAAAGAACACACAAGGTTTGTTAACCCAGTTCGGAGTAAACACCTCCTACTCTGGGGGATACCAATCCAGGAAGGAATTCCACTATTGGAATTAATCCTTAAGACTTAGACACTGACTCCCAGCTCCTATCCTAAGCAATTAATCTCCACCTAGTCTTGAATTCTACCCAACACGTTGAGTATTAGAAAACCTCTAACTTCCTATTCAAGTAACTGCAACCCAGCCACTTGAACTACCCTTAAACAAAAACACTCTGTTTTTCAGAAAACTTTAAAAACACAACTTCATTCGTACCTAGAGGCTTAGAATGAATTACAACTCAATGACAATCCTAAACCAACTCAAAACATATGAGTGGCGTACAAAAACAAAGCAAAAGCTTAAAAACAACTAAGACTCTATTTCTCTGAATAATACTCTTCAATTCATATCATGAATAGCAGCAGCCCTTCTCCTTATATAGCCTTCAGTCTTGCAAAATAAAACTAATCTTCTGAATTGATTTGTTACTGAAATAAGATTGGTCCAATCAAGTAACAAATAAAACTGTTTTGTATCTTTGAAAGATTTAAAACAGAAAATACGATTTTCATATCTTTGAACCAAATCTTCAATAAAATCTTCTCCAAATAATTCAGCATTCTAGAAGCACTTATACAAAGATAATTCCTTGCTAAATCTCCCAAGATACGCGCAAAAATTAATCTGAAAACCCAGCTTCTGATGTGGTCAACAAAAGTCAACGCTGGCTTCAGAACCTGAAATCAGCTTCTGAACTGCTACAGTGCATTCAGCTTCTGATGATATTTTCTGCTTCTGAATGGCTTCAAAACACAAAACTTGCAACTGAAGAAATGTTTCAAATATGGAGATGCTTCTATTCAATACTTTGGTTTTGCCAAAACATGCAGCCAACACCAAAAGACTCAACAATCTCCCCCTTTGGCAAATTTTTGGCTAAAACCATCCAAGTTCTTCAATCTCCCTTATAATCAACTCAGCAATGAAGAACTCCACAATAATATATCATAGCAATCAGTTTAGGCAGCGGACAAAACACTTTCTGAGCTATGTTAAACAACATCTTCAGCTTCTGACTCCTGAAGCACACATAAACCAAGTACTGATCATCACAATCATGGTATCAGAGCTACTGATCAACTCCTGATCATCACACACACTCCCCCTGCAACTCAACATACACTCAGCATACATCAAACTCCCCCATACCTCTGAATTTATGGTATCAGAGCATATTAGAGCCAACTCTTCAGGAGCTGAACATATTTGTTCTTCAGGACCACAAACACTCAGGATCATAGCAACCTTATACTCCCCCTGAGACATATACTCCCCCTCAATGACATCTTGACAGCTCTTGTTATATTTGTTCTGAACTCTGAGCTTCACAAAGAACTTCTGAACCACACTGAAAACTGAACATCTGAAATTTGAACTTCTGAGCAGCAACACTTTGCATAAGACTTTTGGTATCAGAGCCAACACATTACATAAGATTTTCTCCCCCTTTTTAGCCACAAAATTCTGACAAAACATAGTCTTCATATAGGGAATAAAATCAAAACAAGGAACACAGATCCTGGAAAACACATCAGACTCAGACTCTGGTTCAGGATCACACTTAGCATAGGCACAACTGGCAGGTACTCTATCTTCCTCACATCCAGTTTGCAGTAATTGCTATAACTCTTCATGCAAACACACACCTAACTTGCTCCTTAAGTTTTCAAACTGCTTAGCATCCAAAGCCTTTGTGAAAATGTCAGCAACTTGTTCTTCAGTAGCTACATGCTCCAGCTGAATAATCTTGTCCTCCACAAGGTTTCTGATAAAATGATGTCTGATGTCTATGTGTTTGGTTCTGCTGTGCTGAATTGGATTCTTAGAGATGTTGATGGCACTCAAATTATCGCAAAACAATGTCATAACACCTTGTTCAATGTTGTACTCCTCCAGCATCTGCTTCATCCACACCAATTGTGAGCAACTACTCCCAGCAGCAATGTACTCAGCTTCAGCAGTTGACAATGACACACAGTTTTGTTTCTTGCTAAACCATGAAATTAATTTATTTCCCAAAAAGAAACAACCTCCTGAGGTGCTCTTCCTGTCATCAGCACTTCCAGCCCAGTCAGCATCACAATATCCCATCAGTTCAGAATTTGAACTGTGTGAGTACATGATTCCATAGTCACTTGTGCTATTAACATACTTCAGGATCCTTTTAACTTGTGTCAGATGACTCATCTTAGGATCAGCTTGATATCTTGCACAAACTCCAACAGCATAAGTGATATCAGGTCTGCTTGCAGTTAAATACAATAGGCTCCCTATCATGCTTCTGTACTGACTCTGATCAACTGATACTCCTTGTTCATCTTTGGTTAGCTTCAGATGAGTAGCAGCTGGTGTCTTCTTATGAGCAGCTGATTCCATTCCAAACTTCTTTACTATGTTCTTGGCATATTTACTCTGAGAGATGAAGATTGTATCTTCCATTTGCTTGACTTGTAAACCAAGAAAATAAGTCAGTTCACCAACTAGACTCATTTCAAACTCTGACTGCATTTGTTGAACAAACAGTTTGACCATCTTCTGAGACATCCCTCCAAACACTATATCATCCACATAAATCTGTGCAATCATCAGATTCCCATTTTCATCTTTCACAAACAATGTCTTATCAGAACCACCTTTTCTGTATCCTTGAGCAACAAGAAACTGAGTCAATCTTTCATACCATGCTCTTGGTGCTTGCTTCAATCCATACAAGGCCTTCTTCAGTTTGTAAACATGATTAGGAAAGTTATGATCCACAAATCCTTTAGGCTGTTCAACATACACTTCTTCTTGCAGATATCCATTGAGAAATGCACTCTTCACATCCATCTGAAACAGCTTGAACTTGAGAACGCAGGAGACACCCAACAGCAGTCTTATGGACTCTAGTCTGGCCACAGGTGCAAAGGTCTCATCAAAATCAAGTCCCTCAACTTGAGTATACCCCTGAGCAACCAACCTTGCCTTGTTTCTGACTACAGTACCATTTTCATCTGTTTTATTCTTGTATATCCACTTAGTACCAATCACATTCAACCCTTCAGGTCTTGGAACTAGATCCCACACTTCACTCCTTTTGAATTGATTCAACTCATCTTGCATTGCTTCAATCCAAAATTCATCAGTCAGGGCTTCTTTCACATTTTTAGGTTCAAGCTTTGACACAAAGCATGAATCAGCAGCAGCTGGTTCTGATCTCCTGGTTCTGACCCCTTGATCCAAACTCCCAATGATAAGCTCCTTAGGATGATCTTTCTGAACTCTAATTGATGGAACTTTATTGGTAGGATCATGTTCTGGATGCACATCTGCTTCTTCAGACTCTGGATGAATTTCTGCTTCTGAAGTTTGTTCTTCTGATGCTTCAGACTCTGGAACAACTTCAGACACACCTCTATCTTTTTCAGCAGACAGGTCATCAATTACCACATTAATGGACTCCATCACAACCTTGGTTCTGGAATTAAACACCCTATAAGCTCGGCTGTTTACTGAATAACCCAGGAATATGCCTTCATCAGACTTAGGATCCAGCTTTCTCCTATTTTCTCTATCAGCCAAAATATAGCATCTGCTACCAAAAACATGGAAATATTTGACTGTAGGCTTCCTCCCTTTCCACAGTTCATACAATGTAGATGTTGTTCCCTTCTTCAGAGTGACTCTATTATGGATATAACATGCAGTGTTCATAGCTTCAGCCCAAAACATATATGGCAGCTTCTTAGCATGCAACATAACCCTTGCACATTCTGTTAATGTCCTATTCTTCCTCTCAACTACACCATTTTGCTGAGGTGTGATAGGTGCAGAAAACTCATGTTTTATACCTTCAGAAGCACAGAATTCTGAAAAGCTCTTGTTTTCAAATTCTTTGCCATGATCACTTCTGATTCTGATAATCCCACAGTCCTTCTCTCTTTGTAATTGAGTACATAAGTCTTTAAACACTTCAAAAGTATCAGACTTCTCTCTAACAAAGTTGATCCATGTGAATCTTGAGTAGTCATCTACCATTACAAAAGCATATCTTTTTCCTCCAATACTTTCTACTTGCATAGGCCCCATTAAATCCATATGAACAAGTTCTAGTACTTTAGTAGTTACCTGGTGAACTAATCTGGGATGAGACTTTCTTGTTTGTTTTCCAATTTGACAATCACCACAAACATTGTCCTCATTGATCTTCAGATTAGGCACACCTCTGATAGCTTCAGTACTTAGGATTTTCTTCATGCCTTTTAAGTGCAAATGTCCCAGTTTCTGGTGCCAGAGTTTGACTTCCTCTTCTGAGCTCATAAGACAAGAAGTCAGACTTCTTTCTTCTTCAGAAACCCACAAATAACAATTGTCTTTGGATCTGCAGCCTCTCATCTGAATCTTATCTTCCTGATCAGTAACAATGCATTCTTGCTTGTTGAAATTAACCTTCAATTCTTGATCACAAAGTTGGCTAATACTGATCAGATTAGAGGTTAATCCTTCCACCAGTAGCACATCATTAAGTCTGGGCAAACCTTCTCTGATCAAATCACCAATTCCCAGAATCTGACCTTTTACACCATCTCCAAATGTCACATAACTTCTGGAGTATGATCTGATATTGCTCAGTAGCTTCTTCACACCAGTCATGTGCCTTGAACACCCACTATCAAAATACCAGTCTTCTTTTGAGGTGGCTCTTAATGAAGTATGAGCAATCAGGCCTACATTCTGAACCTTAGGTTTCCACACCTTCTGAACACTGTGTCTGGGTGCAGCTGGTTGCACTCTTCTATATTGAAAGTGTTCAGGATAGCCATACAGTTTAAAGCAAAAAGGTTTGATATGTCCCTTCTTACCACAATAATGACAGGTCCATGTATGATTCCTCCTTCTTCTGTTGTACTTCTGGGGTTGCTTCTGAGGTAGCATCTGAACATGCTTCTGAGGTAGCATCTGAGGTCTCTTCTGAGCTTGCTTTTGAGGTCTCATCTGAATATGCTTCTGACCTTGCATCTGGGCTTGCTTCTGAGGTCTCTTCTTTGATGTTCCAGCCATAGAATCATGAGTTTGAGTAGCAGGAACAAAACTCATCTGTTTAGGAGTCTGAGTCTGATCAATAAAACCTAAACCAGTTTTTCCTTGTTGCTGATTCCCCAAAATGTCCTCCAACTTATCAGTAGCAGAGTTCAACATTTTCACTTGCTTCTTCATTTGATCAAGTTGGGAGTTCAGTTGGTTCACTTCTTCTTTTAAATCTGAATTCAGCACTAACAGTTCACCTTTTTCAGCCTCCAGTTGTAGAATAATCTCCTTCTGATCCAAAACTTGTTTGCAGACCTCAGCACTTCTGGTATACAGCTTCTTGTAGTTATCAGCTAGTTCATCATATGAGGTTTTACCAGCTTCAGACACAGATGAACCTTCAGACTCTGAGTCAGACTCTGAAAAAGTCTCAGATTCTAAAGCAGGTTCCTTCTTCAAGATAGCTCCTGACCTTACTACCAGACCAGTATCACACATACCAGATTCACTATCATCATCTTCTTCAGAACCATCATAAGACCATGCAACAGCTAGACTCTTCTTCTGCTTCTTAAGAAAAGTAGGACACTCAGTTTTGATATGTCCATAACCCTCACACTCATAGCACTGCACACCTTTGGCTTGGTTACTTTTCTCCTCAGACTTGGTCTTCTTCTCATCAGTTTGCTGCTTTTTGTTATTGAATCTGAAGTTCTGACCTTTGGCTTTGGCTTTTCTGTTAACATTCTTCAGAATCTTGTTGAATTGTTTTCCCAGCAACACAAGAGCTTCTGATAAGTCATCCTCTTCAGACTCTTGTTGATCATCAGCTTCAGAATTCACACTAAAAGCTACACCTTTTCCTTTCTTATCAGGCTGTTTGCAGAATGCAGTTTCAAAATTGAGCAAAGACCCAATCAGCTCCTCAAGCTTCATAGTGGTAATATCATGAGCCTCTTCAATTGCTGTCACCTTCATATCAAATCTTCTGGGCAGGGACCTGAGGATTTTTCTCACTAGCTTCTCATCTGACATCTTCTCCCCAAGAGAATCAAAGGAATTAGCCATATCAAGTACATTCATATAGAAATCCTGGATATTCTCATCTTCCTTCATCTTCAGATTCTCAAACTTAGTAGTTAGCAGCTGCAATCTGGACATCTTCACCTTAGAAGTTCCTTCATGAGTGGTTTTCAGAATTTCCCAAGCATCCTTAGCCACAGTACATTGTTTGATAAGTCTGAACATATTCTGATCAACACCATTAAAGATAGCATTCAAAGCTTTTGAATTTCCCAGAGACAAGTCATCTTCAGCTTTGGTCCATTCCTCCTCAGGCTTCAGAACCTCAGTCTTGTTACCATCTTTGTCTGTATACACAGGATGGTCCCACCCTTTAATCACAGCTTTCCAAGTCCTGCTGTCAATAGACTTTAGAAAAGCACACATCCTTGACTTCCAATACTCATAGTTTGTGCCATCTAGTAGGGGTGGTCTATTGACATATCCTCCTTCTCTATCCATGCTTGCCAGATATTAAGTCCTCTGGATCTCACCCAAATTACAGGCAGGGTGCCTGCTCTGATACCAATTGAAATTCTGGCCAGGCAATAAGGGACTATCAGGTTCTGAACCAGTCAGGTTCTGAACAAAACGCAGGGCACACTAGTTTGCTTAAAACAGAGCACACACTCACACAATGCAAAGCAAGAAAATAAAGTGCAGGAAAGCTAAAGAACACACAAGGTTTGTTAACCCAGTTCGGAGTAAACACCTCCTACTCTGGGGGATACCAATCCAGGAAGGAATTCCACTATTGGAATTAATCCTTAAGACTTAGACACTGACTCCCAGCTCCTATCCTAAGCAATTAATCTCCACCTAGTCTTGAATTCTACCCAACACGTTGAGTATTAGAAAACCTCTAACTTCCTATTCAAGTAACTGCAACCCAGCCACTTGAACTACCCTTAAACAAAAACACTCTGTTTTTCAGAAAACTTTAAAAACACAACTTCATTCGTACCTAGAGGCTTAGAATGAATTACAACTCAATGACAATCCTAAACCAACTCAAAACATATGAGTGGCGTACAAAAACAAAGCAAAAGCTTAAAAACAACTAAGACTCTATTTCTCTGAATAATACTCTTCAATTCATATCATGAATAGCAGCAGCCCTTCTCCTTATATAGCCTTCAGTCTTGCAAAATAAAACTAATCTTCTGAATTGATTTGTTACTGAAATAAGATTGGTCCAATCAAGTAACAAATAAAACTGTTTTGTATCTTTGAAAGATTTAAAACAGAAAATACGATTTTCATATCTTTGAACCAAATCTTCAATAAAATCTTCTCCAAATAATTCAGCATTCTAGAAGCACTTATACAAAGATAATTCCTTGCTAAATCTCCCAAGATACGCGCAAAAATTAATCTGAAAACCCAGCTTCTGATGTGGTCAACAAAAGTCAACGCTGGCTTCAGAACCTGAAATCAGCTTCTGAACTGCTACAGTGCATTCAGCTTCTGATGATATTTTCTGCTTCTGAATGGCTTCAAAACACAAAACTTGCAACTGAAGAAATGTTTCAAATATGGAGATGCTTCTATTCAATACTTTGGTTTTGCCAAAACATGCAGCCAACACCAAAAGACTCAACAATGAGGTAATTAAAAGATAAAACACATAAAAAATATAAGTCAAAAAATGGGGTATGACATTAGTCCTGAAAGGTTTTGGCTTTTTAAACTTGTGTCTGAAGTTATGATATTCAGACTTGTTCTGATACTTTGGATATGAATCCTTGTATCTTGAATAAGTCTGAGTTTCAGAACCTGAATGCTTCAGAACCTGAGTTCTCAAAGGTTTGGACTCAGATTTCTTCAGAACCTGAGACTTGAAGGTCTTTGGTTCTGAGTTCTTTAGAGTTTGAACCATTGAGCACTTTGGTTCTGATCTCTTCAGAATTCTAACTTTGTTTGCTTCAGGCACAAGACAAGCTTCAGATTTACCTTTCTTAAAACAGTTTGAAGCAGAAAACTGATTGATATGCTTTTGCATGCTTTGCTTAATATTCTGAGATTGAAAATGACTTGTATTGACTGGTTTAATAGATTTTGAAGTTTTAATAAACCCAGTCTTTGAAAAATTTGAATCAGATTTATTCAGATTCTGAGACTTACTAGTTCCAGGTTCTGAACACTTCAGATTCTGAACATTATCACGTTCAGAGTATGATTTCCTCTTAATCTTAGGCTTGGGACCTTTTGGCTTAGATTTAGGCAGGGTTTTAACATCTGCCTTCATCTTACCTTTTGGTTCAGAAGCTTCAGAGTCTGAGTTGTTCAGAACTTCAGACTTAGTCTCAGATTCTGATATTTTCAACTTCTCAGAGTTATCAGAAGCAGGCACAAAGCATATACAATTGCCTTTCAAAATATCTTCAGAACATGAAGGTGAGTTTAATTCATTTGAAGGTTTAAATGAATCATAGCCAATGCCTTCACCTTTGTTTCTGATCATATTATACATCATGGAGGCAATTTTAGTTCTATTGAACCCAGTTAACATGAAATCCTGAAGAGCTATTTCCTGTTCATTAGGAACCTCTTCAGATTTCTTATGAGCCCCTTTTCTGAGTTCTTCAACTTCTTCATCATATTCAAAAATTTGATTCTGAAGTTTAAGATTTTCCTCAGACAGCAAGTTAGTTTGATTTTTCAAAGATTTAATTTCTTTTAACTTGCTTTTAAGATGACTCATAAGATCATTAACTGTTTCAATCAATTCAGATCTAGAGAGTTCAGAGTATACCTCATCTTCTTCATCAGAATCTGAGCATGATTCTGCATCAGAAGATGCAGTTGCCATCAGGGCCAGGTTTGCTTCTTCCTCATCAGATTCTGACTCATTATCCAGATCATCCCATGTTGCCATGAGGCTCTTCTTAAGCTTGTTTCTGAAACTGCTGGACTTTGAGCTGGACTTCTTTGCTTTCTCTTTGGATTTTTCCTTCTGAAGATCAGGACAGTCAGCAATGAAGTGCCCAAGCTTCTTGCAGTTGTAGCAGCTTTCCTTCTGGATATCCCTCTTTGAACCAGAACCAGATCCTCTAAAGTTACTGCTTCTGTTAGAGAATTTTTTCTTTCTACTCATCAGATACTGAAGCCTTTTAGAAATCATTGCAAGCTCATCAGCATCTGAATCTTGATCAGAATTTCCCTCAGGAAACTCTTCTTCAGATTCAATAGCTTTCAAAGCTTTAGCAGGCTTTCTTTTAGACTTCAGAGCTAATGTTTTTGGTTCTCTAACAGACTCATCCTCATTGAGTCCCAGTTCATGCACCTTGAGGGAGCTTATAAGATCCTCAATACTTAAAGTATTCAGATCCTTAGTTGATTTCTTTGATTTCTGGGAGATGGTGGATTTCTGGGAGAGGGTGGAGGTGAATCACTAGTTGAGGTCATGTTTTTCTCAGGATCCTACTAACACACTGTTAAGTGTTAATATGAGAACCGGAGCTCTGATACCAACTGAAGGTGAGATAAACACACACAAGAAGGGGGGGGGGGGGGGGTTGAATTGTGTGACTCAAAAACTTGTTCTTTTTCTTTTCAAAGACTTAACACAAATTCAGAACCAGGTTCTGAACTGTTATCAGAATTATATGCAGCGGATTAACAAGTTAAGAGATAAGAGAAGAGAGACACACATCAATTTTATACTGGTTCCTTCTCAATGTGAGAAGTAGTCCAGTCCCCTTGTGTTCCAACAAGAGAGTTCACTATAATCTAAAGATTACACTTGCTCAATCACTTAAGAAAGAGACTTCCAATTGCTCAATCACAAAGAAAGAGACTTCTATGCTCAACCACCAAGGAAGAGGCTTCCAATGCTCAAGTCACTAAGACAAGAGACTTCCCAATGCTCAAGACACTAAGTCAAGAGGCTTCTGACTCAGACCACAAAGGAATGAGGTTACAAATGCTCAGTATACAGACTGAGACTTTAATGACCAAACTGGTTTACAAGTAAAGGAGTTTGGGATGAACACTTGATAAAATATCAGAGGTGTTCTCTTAATACAACATAGATTAAGACTCTTAACCTTGAGAAATGCTAATTTACAAAGACTATGAGAATTTCTAAGAGTTTTGAACTTGACAGTTTTTACACAGAAAACAGAGCAAGGTTTCAGCAATTTGATTTCAAGAGTCTTAGACAAATTTCTTCTTCAAATCTTCTTCCTTTTATAGATGAAATATAGCTGTTGAAGATTTGCTTGATTTGAGGAAAGAGCCGTTGCAAGTTGTACTAGGATAGACTGAAAATGTGTGCTGAGCTTTTTGCAAAAACCAGAGCAGCAACCATTTTTGAACTTGCCTACCTTAAAAGCTGGAGAATGTTTGGGTCAGGGAGACAACTGTTCCATTGAGTTGTTCTGACACATCCAGGCATTAAATGCGCACAGTACTGGTCACTTTCCATGCCACATCAGCTTCAGAAGCTTCTGTGTGAACAGTGATCAGAAGCTGCTTCAGTTGTACGGATCAGAAGCTGGCTTCAGGATCAGAAGCTGGCTTCAGGCGTTGACTTTGCGTTGACTTCATCAGAAGCACCCAGACTTCAGAAGCTGCCTTCAGGCTCAGAAGCTGCACTTCAGGAGCATCACTTCAAGACCACTTCAGAAGCTCTACTTCAGGAGTACTTCTTCAGAAGCATTACTTCAGACCCAGTTTCCTTCTAGCTTTGCAACATTGCTTCTTTGCTTTCCTTCCTTGCTCTAAGCTTGTTCTTCCATAACCATTATTAATTACTAATCATAAAGCACATGGTTCTGAAAACACTTGAACAAAGCATTAGCAAATAAACCAATTTTCCATTAACACATTGTTATCATCAAAACCATAGAGAGAGATATGTTTATACATAAATGTTTCAACAATCTTCCCTTAATTCATAAGAGACTTGTTAAACACATTTTGTTCCAACAGATGAAAGCCTAGGTGGGAAGAAGAATGTTTCTGTTTGTAATTCTTCAAGAGTTTGTCTGCATAGGAGTTATAGCAATTACAAATTGCTGAGGGTAAGCAAGCTGGAAGTGAGGAAGATGAAGATGATACTGATACTGAGTCTGACACTGAGTCTGATACAATATGTGTTAAAAATTCAGTTTTTGTTCTCCATATGAAGCCTGTGTTTTGTCAAAATTATTTGGCTAAAAAGAGGGAGAAAAACTTGTGTTTGATTTCAGAATATAGCTGTTCAGAATGTGCTAAGTTTCAGAGCTCAGAGTGTGTTTTGTTCAGAATTCAGGGTTTTCAGAAGTTGATAGAGTTGTTCAGAATTCAGAAGCAATACAACAAGAGCTGTGAAGTTGTGTTTGAGGGGGAGTTTCTGGCTCAGGGGGAGTGTATAAGTGTAGTGTACATGAGCTGTGTGTTGTTTCAGTTTCAGAAGCATTATCTCAGAGGTTACTGCAGTTCAGAATTAAGGGGAAGAGTTGTTTGTGATGTGCTGAGTTGCAGGGGGAGTTTTCTGGGTGATTTCAGAAGCTGGTGTGTTTGTGCTTGAGGGAGTTGTTCATATGTGCTTCAGAAACTGTGAAGATCAGAAACTGTGAAGTTTGTGGACTTCAAAATATCAAAAGTTGTGTTATGTGCTTCAGGATGTTGTAACACCCATACTAACTTTAACTAGTATATTAGCATGTGCGTTAAACTGATACTGGATATATTTAAAAATTTCAATAATAATAATACACCACATCTGAATGAATACAAGTTTACTCGTATGTACAAATAATCCATTACGATAACAATACTTAAACAAATGTCCAAAACGCTCCTGAGCTGGTACACGACGAGCAACTGTACTCCATCCAGTATCTCTATGAAGATCTCCATCACGAACCTTTGACTTACCTGTAAACCTGCACCAGAAGGAATGGGGTGAGACATAATGTCTCAGTGAGCTCCAGCCCAACCAACTGTTGGCAACCTCAGGGAACCTAGGGTCGCCATGCCTACCTTGGCAATCTTGGGGATTTCCTATGATCGCCAAGTCTTTACTTTATCCTCAAAGAGTATTTATCTGCCTATGACTATGAATTTGTCTGTAATTATATCCCTGACTATGACTATAACTGTAAACCGCCTATAACTGTAACTGTAACCTATCTGTAACTATCACTGTAAACTACCTGTAACTATAACTCAGTGATCGAGGGGAAACCTAGGACCACTTTCTGTTAACTGTCTATAACTATAACTATAACTGTAACTGTAACTTTGACTATAACTGTGAAACATAAAACATATAAACAGTTCTATAGCAGTTTTATGTTAGCTGTTAGCGTTGAACAAACAATATTATCTGAGTTCATTTTACGGAGTGCATCCGGGTGGAGTAACCCCAAAGTACATCTCACTATGACCCGGTGAAATTCCTATCAATCAGGCTAACACCGGTGTAACATCCCGCTTATAAGTATCAATTATCAGTATTAGAAGCTATCAAGAAGCATGGCAATTTCGTAATATATGGCAATGGCATTTTGGTGATTATTTGAAATGGGAAGTTTTATTTATTAAGGGAACAAGATATTTGTTCATTCCATTTATCTTCTTCCCTCTTTCTCCCAAAAAGATTCAGCCCTCTCTCCCTCATTCTCTCACTCTCACGCCCCTTACTCTCACCCCAAACCATCAAGCTTTCACTCAAGTTCTTGTGAAGTTTGCTAGCAAGTGGGTTTTGAGGAAGTTAGAACAAATAGAGAAGGAACAAGGAAGAATCAAGGAAAGGAACAAGCTAGGGTTTCTATATTCAAGCATAACCAGCACCAATTAAGATTAAGGTGAGCTCCCTTGGGTTTTAGAACCCTCCTAGAGTGAGTTTTATGTGTTTTACAATTTAAGAAAGTTATAGAATTTTACCCTAAATCCTTGCATGCTCAATCCTTGCTCAAATA
This sequence comes from Medicago ruthenica, assembly GCA_018208015.1. Taxonomy (NCBI): domain Eukaryota; kingdom Viridiplantae; phylum Streptophyta; class Magnoliopsida; order Fabales; family Fabaceae; genus Medicago; species Medicago ruthenica. Next base: position 51,566,517 of record CM031377.1, on the reverse strand, counting down.
TGTTTAAAATTTTTAATTTATGAAGGAAAATCATTCCTAGCATGTTTAGGAAGCTTGGGTATCTTTGAATGGGCAAAAATGGTGGAAAAATGCATTTTTATACATGACTGGTACTGTCATGGTTGCTGCAGCGACCAACCGTCGCTTGTAGCGACCAGACAAGGTTTTTCCCTGCCTACTGTCGCTAGTAGCGACCACACTGGCGCTTGTAGCGACCACTGGCGCTTGTAGCGACCAGCTTGGCGCTTGTAGCGACCAAGCCAGAACAGCACCACTCAGTTGGGCTGTTCTGGGGGTCCTGGTGCGCGCAGGCATGTCTTTTTGCAAAAGTTTTCTCGTAATACATTTTAAGAACATTAACCACCATTTTAGTCCATTCTAAAGGCTTCCAATGGTTGAGAAATTATGTGAGCAAAGATTATACAAGGCTTGGAAATTCATGAACTAAGGTTATATGCTTAAGTAAGCCCTAAGTATGACTTATGAGAACGATAAGTCAAGAACCTTTATAGGTTAAAGAGATTTAGAATAATACTCATCATGTACTAAGCACAAGAATGATTTTAAGTTCAGAGTTAAGAACCTTTTCATAGGTTAAGCAATTAAGAATGAATTATCCAAGAATGCATCAGATATGCATAAGTTAAAGTTATAAGATATATATATATATATATATATATATATATATATATATATATATACAAAGAATAAGAACAAAGTAATTATAAGATAGGCTTGATGTGTCTCTCGTATGCTCGCTAGTTAGGATACGAGGGGTTCCTGTGAAGTTACCGCCTTAAATGGCAGCCGGAACGGTGAAGTTACCGCTCGTGAGGGCAGCTACACATCCAAGTCTATAAAGTTAATGTGTCTCCTGTCTGCTCGTTAGTTAGTATACAGGGGGTCCCCGTGAAGTTACCGCCTTAAATGGCAGCTGGGACGGTGAAGTTACCGCTCGCGAGAGCAGCCACACAAAGAAAGAGGAGTTCGGTGTTAGCCTGATATGATAGGAATTTTCACCGGTTATCAGGGGAATGTGCTTCGGGGTTACTCCACCCGGGGGCATTCCGTAAAATGAACTCAGATAATATTGTTTGTTCAACGCTGACTTACTAACTTAACGATTAAGTATGATATAAATATATACATATATATATTGATGATTATGAATTATGATGAGAATACGACAAGTAGTCAGCAGAGAAAGAAGGTGATCATAGGATGTCCCCAGATCACTAAGTATAAGTTAAAGTTTAAAGTTAGAATATGATAAGACATGATTAAGACAAGTAGCGATCCTAAGTTTCCCCTTGATAGCGAAATATGTAGAGAAAGACGGCGATCGTAGGTATCCCCAAGATCGCTAAGAGTAGGCACGGCGACCCTAGGTTGCCCCCGTGGTTGCCAACAGTAGGTTGGGCTGGAGCTCACTGAGACATTATGTCTCATCCCATTCCTTCTGGTGCAGGTTTTCAGGTGATCTAGAGAGGTTCATGATGATATTCTCCAAGAGGACGCTGGATGGAGTGCGGTTGCTCGATGAGGACAAGCTCAGGAGGTTTTCAGATTATGTATATATGTATATGAAAGTGTAATTTAAGATATTTGGATAACTGTATTAACGAGCCAACTTGTACTCATTCAGATGTATGTATTATTATTATTGAAAATTTTAATGTACCCAGTATCAGATTAATACACATGCTAAATATTCTAGATAATTTAGTATGGGTGTTACAATTGGTATCAGAGCAGGTCGATTCAGACCGTGCCTTGGGTCATTAAAGTTTCAATAAAAGTAGTGGGACCATTGGGTTCCGGATGTTGTTCTAAATGTCACATCTAGTTGAGCCTGATCAACTCAATCTAGTATATGGCAGTTATGATATATGTCCGAGAGCTGAATGTGACCAAGGAGGAATGAAGTGTATGAAGGGCGAAGATTATGGTGACGGAATTTTAAGACGGAATTGGCGAAGAAGTATTCATGCCAAATGGTGGCTATCAAACTATAGGTAACGAAGCCTGTCAGTGGCAAAGTTCAGAAACATAAAGGATATTTAAGAATAAGGTGAAGCACCTCAACCTAGTTGGACGCGTCGTAGGACGATACCTCGTATGCGGAAGACATAAGGACTAAGGAATTATGGGATACTCTAAGGAATGACTTGGAACTTTGACGGGAACTGCAATTTGAGAAGTCAAAGTGAAGTATGGATTAAGTATCAATTCTGAGTACAGAGTTAAGGAATTGCGGTACCAAACCTAGAGACTTGAAATGTGGAATTATCGGTCGGTTTGAAACCTCTAGACTCTCAGAAAAGATAGAGGGTTGATGAATCGAACTCGTATCGTATTAGATTTTAATGTCCAGACAGTTAAGGGAATTAATTATGGATTAAGTGAGATATTTGGACAGATGAGGTTAACCACTCAAGTGTGGTCTTTGAGCGTGGATCGCAAGTAAGTTTAACCCCATCGGATCAGTCGCAACTCCCGAACCATAAATGCTAGATTTGGGAATTAAGAAGAGATGATGGTATGCAACATAAGGACTACGGTGGAAGTGTGAATCAGATATTCGGATGTGTTCTACTAGTAAGGGGATTGGAAATAAGCTAAGTTTAACTGGAAATTTTACTCAATGTAGGGTGGATATTGAACAATAAATTGTTAGAATTTGACGGACTGATGAATGGATTAAGTTGAACACCCTTGATTGGATGAACAATATTGAATTTCCTCGATTGGTCGAAGAAGGCAAGTTCAAGATTAAAGTAGACCAGCTTTAAAGGATGATCAGAATTTCAGCCGAGAAACCATGTTGAGATTTTGATATACGAAGGATCGTCTTGAATATGAAAGGTTAAGATTAAGGTTAATGTTAAGGAGTTATATGTTCTTAACTGAAGAGTTCCTTCCACAACTATTTTAGAAGCTGAAAGAGGTCACCTCGTGTCAATAAGTTTCCGAGGGCGATAATAAGGTATAGATTTCGGATTGTTTAACCATAGGCAGAGTTATGCAGATGTTAAGAACAAGATTACGGATATGACATCCTTACGGATAAGGATAGAACGACTAGTAACGGGATTCAATATGAAAAAGATGTGAACCTCCATAAACCATAAGTCGTTTTAGAAGTTGACACAAGTGTTTGTGTGTGAATTTAAGTTGTCACAAGCACGCTTTCAATCGGGTTTCCGCAATGTTATAATGATTATACATGAAGAGCTGACCAAGAGATGGTTACAGAAATTTAGAATATGGAGAGTAAAGTTGGAACCAGAGTATAAGCCGTTGAAGGAAGCCTTGTTAGGATCGTAACAGTTGTTGAAAACCATTTACAGGTTTTGGCATGTTTTCGTGAAAGTAAGCATATGGTCCATGTACGAAAGGAAACGTAAAGTCAGGAGATGACGATCAATCAGTAGGTCAAACAGGTGGTCTAAGCCGCAAAAAATCAACTAACGTAAGATGAATTTTGCTGTGATAGCTACAAGTCATTAAGGGACAAGTCAACCATAAAATTTGATAATGGTATATTACTCCTACTTCAAAGTGTTTTGATTAAATCAGAGTTGCGCAGCGAAAAGAAATTTAAGGATGAGTTAACAAACGATTCTTAGCTGAAGCTTAGAGAACAACGATACTTGTGAAGTCCTTGTCAGATGAACCACAGGAATGCAGTAAGTGCCCAATTATTGAATCCCAGAATGTCAGTGAACAGTGATGACTCAAACTTGTTATAAGTTCTAGCAGGAAATTTAAAAAAAAAAGTTAAGCCGAGGGATATTTCAAACCTCGAGACTCAAGAGAAATTGAAATCGAAGCAGTTTAAGATTATGTGATGAGAATGGGAAGAATATGTTTCTAGCACAATAAGTCTAGAGCAAGGCAAGTCACCGCTAATACAGTAATTTAGCTACTTTAGCTCAGTAACTTAGGTGGACTTGAAGAGTAATGTTTAGTCAAAGGATCAAGTATAAAGCAACATCAGAAAAGGTTGCACTTGCAAGATGATACTTTGAAATTGAAGCGTTGATCAGAGACGACAATGCGGTGGCATGTAAGTTATTCCACATTGTAACCATGTTATAATAACGTGCCGTATGTACTAGGTTTGTAATACCGAACATGTTTTAGTTAAGAATATTCAGGGATTTTAAATTTGATGTCCAGAAAGCAAATAAAGGATTAAAGAATTGATGAGATTAAGTGCGCTGTTTGAGTAGCGGCCAGAATAGAGTTTTCTTTCGAAAACGAAGGGTGTCTTTGAACGAAATAAGTTTTAACACCGATAGAATGTAACAATAATTTATGGGTTGTTATGTACTCAAGAAATAAATACGAGTAACATTGGCGGGGCAAACCTGGCAAGCCAGTTGAAAGGCAAATCCCGGATGTTACAAGATGAGTTAAGAGTAAGAAAAGATTCCTAAATGATGGGGTAGCGTCTCAAGTATGTTTGGATCAAGAATAATGTCCCGTTAGTTGGACAATGATGAAGCGATGTACTACGTACCTGTTAGTAGTGTACATGTACTCTAACATAGATGTAAATTAAGTGCTATGAAATATGCTATATAAGGATTTGTGAGACGACTTATACCACTCATCGCTTGGACTGAACTTCTGTGAGTTTTGGATTTGTCAGTATAGAAAGTATTAAAAATCACTAGAAAGTGCTATGAAATATGCTATATAAGGTATGAAATCAAAGCTGTCTGGTCGCTGTAGCGACGGCTGGTCGCTGTAGCGACCATGACAGTTCAAAACTTGTTAAAAATCATGTTTTTCCACCATTTTTGCTCAATCCAAGTTACCCAAGCATCCCAAACATGCTAGGAATGATTTTCTATTACAAATTGGTAGTTTAAAACATATATGAGCAAGGAATTAGCAAGTATAGAGAATTAGGGTAAAAACCATAAACTTGCCTATGAAGAAATTCACTATAAATCTCACAAAGAGGGGTTCTAAAACCCCTAGGGAGCTCACCTCAAACTGGATTGGTGCTGGTTTAGCTTGCTTTCCAACTTTCCTCAAAACCCTAGCTCATAACCTTTCCTTTCTTCTTGCTTCCTCAACTTCTTTTCTTGCTTTAAATCTCCCCAAGCTAGCTTGTTTACTTGTGATCCAAGAGTTGTGGAAGAAAATTAATGGATGATGGCAAAGGAGAGGAAGGCGTGTGCCTAGAGAGAGAGGGAGAGAAGTTCATGAACCTTAGAGAGAGAATTGGAAGGAGAAAGTGAGGAAAATATCTTAATTCCCCCTTTTAAATAATTCTTCCTTCCAAAATTACAACATTGTCATTCCATTCGTTTAATTTCTGTGATACTGTAAATGTCTCGCTTAAGCGGGATATTACACTCTACCCCCCTTAAAAGAAATTTTGTCCTCGAAATTTAGAAAATCCTTCGGAGATCCTGAAAAGATAAATCCTTTCTACCTCTTTCTCTACTATGCAAATCTCTAATTCTTTTTGCTTATTGGAATTCCATGGCAACTCTAGTGTCTGACATGTAGATTAGTCACGCACCCCGATTAAACCATACTGGTTAAAACTTGTTCTTTAGTCATAATTTCCATCTCTGTAAGTCAAAACATATGACAATCTCTTTCCGGCCGAAAGGTCTGATGCATGTTACATAACTATCACCTGTTAGGACGTATGGTTATCTAAACTAACATATCCATCTTATCCTGAAGACGTTGGGTCAATCTGTTTTTCCTCAATTATTCCAACTTTCCGAGGAATCTATTACGTTGCTTTTAATTCAAAAGAATTCTTGTCTTTAACTTTCGCCTCGTAAGACGACCTTTTACTGTTACATTCGTATCATTCTTTATATAGATTTAGTCTTGCACTGAAAAACATCTATTATTGAGTATTCTCAAACGGAAGCAAAGTCCATTGCAATTACCTTCACGATTCAAATTCAAGGAGGTGGCTATACTAATGGTACCTGTTCCTTTCTTTCTGACATCCTGGTGTAACTATTATCTCAACCATGTACATTGTTCACATTCCCACTGCGGGAAACCTTAAGGCTCGAGAAATCATGTGAGCCACTCGTGCTCCGATTTAATTAATCAACGATAACGCATAGCCAAAGGTCTTAGGAGCTTTATTCCTTCTAGGACTCTGACAATCTTGCATCATTCAAGATATTACTTACTCATGGGATTAATACTTCCTTTACCAATAATTTTAAACTTATGAAAGTTTAGTACAAGTGACATGTGGCATAAACTGTCTCACCTATCATCATATAATACAGTCCATAGTACATAGTTCCCATAACGTAAATTATGGTTACATTCCGTTGGCGTTATAACTTACTTCGTCCAAGGACATCCTTTGTTTTCTAAAAGAAAACTCTATTCTGATCGCTATTCAAAATAGCACTCTTAAACTCCAAATCCTTTATTTCATAACTTCAATTCACGTAGCCTTTTACTGTAAACTATGAGTAATCTTCTGATCTGTGTAAAACATTTCCTTCCTTTAACTGTGAACATTAAGTTCGAGAATTTCTGAATTCCACAACTAAGTTTTGTTCGGTAACAACAAACTGTTCTGCTTAAGACTTTCCTGTTAAAACATTACCGACTGCGTACCACGATTACTAATACATGTCTCATGACTATAAATATGTTACACTACTGTCTAAGTAGTATAAACTCTGCCTGATCAGTATACATAATACTAATCATAACCTGTTACATGCGACATGCTAGCATAACGTAGGTACGATGCGGAATAACTGTATGCCACGACATAATTCCTCTTTGGTTAAACTTACTATTCAAGTTAACTTATAGTTACTGAGCTAAACAGCTAGATCACCGTATTAGATGTGGCTTTCTTCGCTATGTACTTATTGTGCTAGAAACACATCCTTTAAATTTCTCAACCGCTTCGATTCCCTTATCTCATGAGTTTTGAGGCCCGAAGCATTCCTCGACTTATCTCTTAAAATTTCCTGTTAGCACTGATGATAAGTTCGAGTCATCACTACTTACTAGTATTCCGTAGCTTGAGAACTAATCTCTGAAAACCTTTCCTGTAATTCATCTGGCAATCCTTTTTCTCTAAACTTCAGCTTTGAATTGTCTGTTAACTCATTATTGGATTACTTATCCGCTGCGCAACTCTGATTTAAACAATTCACCTTGAGATAGAAGTAATACACCACTATTACCATATAAAATCTCCTTGGCCAATCCTTTGACTTTATAACTTGTAGTTACCATACATGACCATCTTACATCATAATTTCTCTTGTGGTTTAATCCACCTGTTTAACTTACTGATTGATCGACACTTGACTTTATGTTTCCTTCCGGATATAAACCATATTCTTACTTTCATGAAAATATGCCGAAACCTGTAAACAGTCTTTAGCAATAATTACGAGCTCCACAATGCTCCTATCAAAACAACTTATACACTAGTTCTAGCTTTAATCTTCATATTGTGAATCGAGTTCTGTACTATAATTGTCCATAAGGATTTCACATCCACAACCTTTTCCAATACAACTTAGGTCCACATAATTATATCATATCTCTTGGTTACTCCTCGGGTTTCTCCGGAAAAAATCCGTCTCGGTAAACTCACCTTTTACCGGCTCTCCTGTAAGCCCAAACGCATGTTACATCTCTTAGAGTACCCGATTAATTAATCTTTAAACTTCAACTCTTAACATTTCCCATTGGATCCTTCCGGTAACTTGTTACTGTATTCACAATTCCAATTAATCTTGTTATCTGAATAATATTCCATATGTCTTCTTGATCGTTGTCCTCTTCATGGTTTCGAACAACCCAAGGTATGTATTTTCCACCATCTTTAACACATACCAACATAAGGTAATCTTTGTCGGCTTACCCGAATACTTGTGTAAGGAACCCAACAAAAGAAAACGTATAACTCCTTAACCTCAACCATAACTTTAACTGTAACTTGTACGTTAGTGACGATCTTCCTGCTTAATCCTCGAAACCGGTCTGCTTTAATCTGACAACATAAGATTCATTCTATACTTCATACCCTTATGATGCGATATTTTTGCAAGTGCACAGACCTATCGTGTAGTTATAAAAGATATCGATCCCACAGGGACTATTTTTTTTTAATCTTTCGCTTATGTTTTTAATACAATGTAAGGTTAAGGCTAATAATTAATTGTAAAGGGAATTAAAATATGACTAGAGTAAAATTTGATAATATGATTAATCTAAACTGGAATGTCTATTTCAGTTGCTTCATCGGATTCGGCAATCACACTGTTTTTAGGAAAAATGTTACTTTCTAACAAATTGACATTGATTTAAAAATACGCCTCTCACACTCTCGTTCTATTGAGTTATATTATATAGAAATAAATAAATGTTTAACTGTCACTGTTTCATTTATTTATGAAAATACTGTTTGAAAATCAATACAATTTAATTAGAAAAGAATCTAGTTTTCGCAAACAATATTAGTTTAAAAATATAGAACTCACGCCGTCGCGCTATTGAACTGATACTATATTATATAAATGAATGCTTCACTCTCGTTCTCACATTTATTTATAAAATACTTTTTGAAAATTAATATAGTTTAATTAACTTTAAAAAGCTGTCGCGGTGTTTAAAGTTAATGTCCAGTTTTTACTATCTAGTACAAATCTCACACTGTCGCGCTGTTGATTCATACCTTAGTTAATTTTCACTGTCGTGCAAAATTATTTAATTTAATTTAAAAACTGAGACCGAAAACTAGTTTAATATTAATATTAACAATTTAATTACCGAACCCAAATCAGCTTCCTAATTTACATTCCAGTTACATAAAATTAGCCTGACATAGTTATAAATATAAACATACTATTTAGATTATTAACGGTTAAGTAAAGCATGAATATAAGAATTCTGGAAACAGAATTAAAGTAATCAATAATTAAATATCAGAACAATAATAGAGCAGTAATTAAATAAGTGAAACGATGTAAACTTAAAATAAACAAGTTGCAGTAACATGTAATAATAAAACAGAATCTGAAATTAAATTTAAAACATAGAATCTGAATTAAAACTGAATTGAAACTTACAAAATACTAGTTCAACTAGTACTGGTACAGGAACGGAACTGAGAAAATGAAAGCTGCAAACCACTCCTTAAATGCTCCGTGAAAAGTTCTAAAAATATTAACTAATTTTTTTGCTCTTAAAAATCTAAAAAATCGCGTCCTCCGGTACACTGACTACTGGTGACTATTTATAAGCTTGAGAAGAAAAATATCTGTCTTCAAATTCGCTGTTCCGTTGAGCAAATTTCGGACGCATAGATAGGAACTTGCACCCGAAGAAGAGGAACACGTAGCAACTTGCACCGGAAGAAGAGGAACACTTAGAACACGTGGTGCTTATCACTATTGCATGGCTGGCGCCATGTGTTGAGTTTGTGTGGCTGGCGCCACCTATTATGGTTGTGTGGCCAGCGCCACATATTTTGGTTGTGTGGCCAGGGCCACGTTGTTCTATTGTGTGGCCAGAGCCACATTGTTGTATTGTGTGGCCAGAGCCACATTGTTGTATTGTGTGGCCAGAGCCACACTTTTTATGCATGTGCCTGGCGCCATGTATTGAAGTTGTGTTTTTATCCACTTTGCATTTATTTTGTGGTCTTTTTTTTATTAATATAAGTTCCTGAAAATACCTGTAATACACAATAAAAAATAATAATAATAATACTAAAATGCAAAGAAAATAATAAAATACTTAAAAATAAATACTATATTTTTCAGTATTATCAAATTCCCCTAAACTTGAACCATTGCTTGTCCTCAAGCAAAAAGATATATCATTAAGTGATAGAGAAAACAAATCATAAGACATCCCTTGGGTCACTTATTTAATCTTGACCAAGTAAAACAAGTCAGTCCAATTACCATACTAAAAATATCATGGAAACACAAATCAAATATGATCATGAATTTCTCCCTTAACTATTTTACCATACCCGAACTTAACTTTCATTTCTTCTTTCGTCATCCCCTTTTTTTTACCCTTGGTAATCACATTAAGCCCGTTATCTATTTCACACACATGGTAGTGAGTTTGTTAGTGATTATGACCCGATTCTTTTTCATATTATTTATTGCCTTTTTAGCACAGGATAGTTTTATATCTTAGAGGTATTTCGCAGTTGGGTTAAATGACCGGGTGAGGGTCACCTGACTTAGAATGCGTATTCCCTTTTCAGATTTATACTACCTTTATTATATATATATATATATTGTTTCGAAGTCATTCACTTATATTCATCAACTACACTACTTAGATAGTGATCGTAGATGGTGCCGACTACCTATGGGTTTACTCAAGGATTAGTAAAGTGTCAAGAAATTTAAGCTCGGGATTTCTGGCAAATGTCCCAAATTGGTCTACATAATTAAGAAATTTAAGGTGTTAAAATGATATAGCCAGTATGAAAATATACTAACAAGGAAATTCAGTCTTAATTAAGTCAGTGACTTTGGAACATTAAAAGTTTTGTTTCTCAAAAAAAAAAAATTTTGTTATGGCTCAAGATTTTGGAGAAATTAAAAATAACTGAAAAATTTATTTGCAAATATAAACTGAAATAAAATTAAGCTAAATAAAAGCAATAAAGTCCTCCCCTAAACTTAAATCCAACATTGTCCTCAATGTTGCGACTTAAAAGAAGGAAAAGGAACGCAAAACCTGAATTAATTATTATCACCGGGAGGCTGCTGGTGTCTTTGAAAATTATCGAACTGCAGTCTCAATTCACTTATGCCATAGATGACACGGTCGAGCTGCTGATCACGTCGTGCATTTTCAGTCTCCCATCGGTTGAAATAGCCCTGCATCTGTTGTTGATTTTGGAGAAGTTGAGTTTGCTGGGCGCGCATCTCATCGAGTACATCATCGATGGTACTTTGTCGCGAGGAGGAAGAACTTCCTGCAAAAAGATTAGAAAAATCTGTGGCATGTGCAGGTGGAACAAAAGTGCCGCCCCCACCAGCGGCTACATTTTCAGAAATGTGCGTGGGGGCTTCATCATCGGGTGGAAAATACAAAAAATTATTGAAGCTACGAACATCAGTTCTATGTGATAAAATATAAAGAATAATATATAGAAAACAAAAAGCAAAAACAAAAATGAGGAAATCATGGGTTACCTCCCATGCAGTGCTTCATTTAACGTCGGAAGCTCGACATAATAAATATTCTAGTTCGTAGGAGGGAGATCATCTAGTTTAAGACTAGAATAATAATTATCATTGTTTGGGAAATAGTAAAGTTTTAGACGCTGCCCATTAACAATAAATGTTTGATGTGATTTACTTTTTATTTCTACAGCGCCGCTTTGGAAAACTCTAGTGACTTCAAAAGGTCCCGACCATCGCGATCGGAGTTTTCCAGGAAATAACCTTAACCTAGAGTTAAAAAGCAGTACGAGTTCTCCCACTCTGAATTCTCTCCTAAGTATGTGCCTATCATGCCATTTTTTAGTTCGTTCTTTGTATATCTTAGCATTTTCGTAGGCGTCTAACCTTAGTTCTTCTAATTCATGTAGTTCCAATATTCTTTTATTACCAGAAGCTTGATAATCCATATTAAGGGCTCTAACTGCCCAATAAGCTTTATGTTCTAATTCTACCGGCAAGTGGCATGACTTTCCGTATACGAGTTTGAATGGGGTAGTTCCTATGGGCGTCTTGTAGGCTGTTCTATAAGCCCAGAGAGCGTCATCAAGCTTGGCGGCCCAATCTTTTCTAGAGATGGAAACAGTTTTTTCTAGGATTGATTTGATTTCTCTATTAGAGACTTCAACTTGGCCGCTTGTTTGTGGGTGGTAAGGTGTTGCAATTCGGTGTTTCACTCCATATTTATTTAATAACTTCTCAAATTGTTTTGATATGAAGTGAGACCCGCCATCACTTATGACTAACCTGGGGACTCCAAACCTAGGGAAGACGGTTTTCTTGAATAATTTAATTACTACTCGTGTATCATTTGTAGGAGAGGCTATAGCCTCTATCCATTTCGACACATAATCTACTGCTACGAGTATAAATTTATTACCCATGGAGGATGGAAAGGGTCCCATAAAATCTACTCCCCAAACGTCGAAGATTTCGACTTCTAAAATGTTATTAAGTGGCATTTCATTTCGTTTGGAAATATTCCCGGTTCGCTGGCATTGGTCACACTTTGCAATAAAAGCATGAGCATCTTTAAAAATGTTGGGCCAGTAGAGTCCCGCTTGGAGGATTTTATAGGCAGTCTTGGACGTGCTTGCATGTCCGCCATAAGGTGAAGCGTGGCAGTGCTTAAGAACACTCTCAATTTCTTCTTCAGGGATGCATCGACGGAAAATGCCATCAGCGCCTCTTTTAAATAAAAGAGGCTCATCCCAATAATATTGTTTAACGTCATGAAAGAACTTCTTCTTCTTTTGATAGGTTAGATCAGGTGGTAATACTCCAGCGGCTAAGTAATTGGCGAAATCAGCGTACCACGGAACTGTGGTTTGTGCTAGCGCGGTTTCGGTGTATTCATAGCTGACTTCATCTTCGTTAGGAGAAAGGTCGAATTGGGCAATTAATCTATCACAGGGAAAATCATCGTTAATTGGGATTCCCTCTTCCTTGATATCATCAAGTCTAGATAGGTGATCTGCCACTGTATTTTCTATTCCCTTCTTATCTTTAATTTCAAGATCGAACTCTTGTAGTAGCAGTATCCATCTCAGAAGTCTTGGTTTTGCATCCTTTTTACTTAGGAGATATCGGATTGCTGCGTGATCGGTGTAAATAATGATTTTGGCTCCTACCAAATAGGAGCGGAATTTGTCGATAGCAAAAACTACAGCTAAGAGTTCTTTTTCTGTTGTGGCATAATTTAGTTGTGCCGCGTCTAAGGTTCTACTCGCATAGTAAATAGCATGTAGCTTTTTGTCTTTTCTTTGACCCAGAACGGCTCCTACAGCGTAATCGCTGGCGTCACACATAATTTCAAAGGGTTCATTCCAATCAGGAGGTTGCATTATAGGTGCGGAAATCAAGGCTTGCTTAAGGAGCTGGAATGCTTCCATACATTTATCATCAAAGATGAATTCAGCGTCCTTCATTAAAAGACCGGTTAGAGGCTTAGTTATTTTAGAGAAATCTTTTATGAATCGCCGATAAAAACCAGCGTGTCCTAGAAAACTTCGTATTTCTCTAATTGTTTTTGGAGGTTGAAGGTTTTCAATTACCTCTATTTTAGCTTTGTCAACCTCTATTCCTCTATTGGATACTATGTGCCCTAATACTAGTCCTTCTTGAACCATGAAATGGCATTTTTCCCAATTAAGTACTAGGTTCACTTTCACGCACCTTTGTAAAACCAATTCTAAATTAGCTAGACAACTTTCGAAACTTTCCCCGTATACAGAAAAATCGTCCATGAAGACTTCCATGATGTTGTTTATAAAATCAGCGAATATAGCCATCATACATCGTTGGAAAGTTGCAGGGGCGTTACATAATCCAAATGGCATTCGCCTATAGGCAAAGGTACCAACAGGACAGGTGAAAGTAGTCTTTTCTTGGTCATCGGGGTGAATTGGGATTTGGAAAAATCCGGAGTATCCGTCTAGGTAACAGAAATAGGAGTGCTTAGCTAGACGCTCGAGCATTTGATCGATAAAAGGTAAAGGAAAATGATCTTTGCGAGTGGCTTTGTTTAATTTTCTATAATCAATGCACATCCGCCATCCTGATTCGACTCGTTTTGGAACAGCTTCTCCCTTCTCATTTTTCACTACTGTAAGTCCTCCTTTCTTAGGTACTACATGAACAGGGCTGACCCACTTACTATCAGATATTTGGTAAATGATGCCTGCATCCAGGAGTTTTAACACTTCCTTTCTCACCACTTCACTTAAAATAGGATTTATTCTCCTTTGGTGTTCTCTCGAGGTTTTTGCGTCTTCTTCTTGGTAAGATTCGATGCATACACACAGAGGGACTTATACCTTTCAAGTCGGAGATGTTATACCCTAAGGCTGCAGGATATTTTCTTAAGACATCTAGTAATTTTTCTGTCTCTATGGGATTTAGGTCAGCGTTCACTATAACTGGACGATTTTGATCATCATCTAAGTATTCATATCTAAGATTTTTGGGTAGCGGTTTGAGCTCTAGTGGAGATTGTTTAGGTGCGGGCATAGGATTAAGTGTGAGCAGAGGATATTCTCCTACGTTGTCGTCTACGCAAGGCTGGAGTGAGGCTTGGTCTTCGTTTATAGCAGGTTTTGGAATGTCTATTTCTTGAGGTAATTCTTTCTCTAATTCTTTAACACACTCGTCTATTATATCTATAGCATAGCATGTGTCTTCAACTGCGGGTGTTTTCATGAATTTAGAAAGAATAAACTCAATTTTCTCTTCTCCCACTTCAAGAGTGAGTTTTCCTCGCTTTACGTCTATTATTGCCCCTGCAGTGGCTAGAAAAGGTCTTCCTAAAAGAATAGGAATACAGGCGTCTTCCGTGATGTCCATTACTGCAAAATCTGTAGGGATATATAGCTGGCCGATTCTTACTGGAACATTTTCTAAGATACCTACAGGGTATTTGACTGATCGATCAGCTAGCTGCAGGGACATCCTAGTAGGTTTTAGATCACTTAAGTTTAACTTTTTGCTAATTGAGAGGGGCATAAGACTAACGCTGGCTCCTAAATCACAGAGTGCCTTGTCTATTACGAAGTTGCCTATTACGCAAGGAATCGAAAAACTCCCTGGGTCTTTTAGCTTAGGTGGCATCTTGTTTTGGAATATGGCACTGCACTCTTCAGTAAGTGCTACTGTACTATCTTCATCTAGTTTCCTCTTGTTTGACAGAATTTCTTTGAGAAACTTAGAATAGGTCGGCATTTGAGCTATGGCTTCTGAGAAAGGTATTGTTATGTTAAGTTGTTTCAGAATTTCCACAAATTTTTTAAACTGACCATCCGTTTTCGGCTTTGCTAATCTTTGCGGAAAAGGGATAGGTGTTTTGTAAACAGGAGGTGGATCTTTTTCTTTTGTTCCCTCCTTATCCTCTGATTTGGCGTTTTCGGATTCTCTTACAGGGTCTTTTGAGGGTTCACTTTTTTCGTTCATCTCACCGGTTTTCTCGGTGCTTTCTCGGTTTTTGACTATACGAGCAACTGGATCTTGTAATTCTTTCCCACTTCTAGTAGTTACAGCATGTAAGGCATTCACATGCCCTTTAGGATTTGGTTCGGGTTGTCCTGGGAAAGTGCCGGCTGGAGCGGCAAGAGCTGCTTGATGTTGTGCCACCTGAGATATTTGGGTTTCTAACATTTTGTTATGAGTGGCAATGGCATCTACTTTGGTTGCTAATTGTTTCACCAATTCATTTGTATGATTGTTTTGGTTTAAGAATTTATCCATCATGAGTTCAAAGTTAGACTTTCTTGGTGGATAAGGTGCAGCTTGTTGACCCATTGGCTTTTGAAAACCTGGAGGTGATTGACCAGGAGGGTAAAGTGCATTATTGCTTTTGTAAGAGAGATTAGGATTGTTCTTCCAACCAGGGTTAAAGTTATTAGAGTAAGGGTTCCCTTGGGCATAGTTTACTTGGTCGAGTCCGGCTAGTAATTGACAGTCAGATGGTGTGTGCCCAGGGATTCCACATAGTTCACAGTTTGGTTGCATTGCAGCTACAGTAGCCGTGGAATTTAAGGTTAGGTTCTCTATCTTATGAGAAAGGGCATCTACTTTAGCATTGACATGGTCTATGCCGCTTACTTCGTGCATTCCGCCCTTAGTCTGGGATTTTTCTAAGGCAGCGCGTTCGCTTCCCCATTGATAATGGTTTTGGGCCATGTTTTCTATAAGCTGAGAGGCCTCTTGGTAGGGTTTATCCATCAGTGCTCCACCAGCGGCTGCGTCTATGGCAAGTCTTGTGTTATATAGCAGCCCATTATAGAAGGTATGGATTATAAGCCATTGTTCTAAACCATGATGTGGACAGAGTCTCATCATATCCTTGAATCGTTCCCATGCTTCGAAGAGTGATTCTCCGTCTTTTTGCCTAAATCCGTTGATTTGGGCTCTTAACATTGATGTCTTACTTGGCGGGAAATATCGGGCCAAGAATTGTTTCTTCAATTCGTTCCATGTAGTGATGGAGTTCGAAGGTAGAGCTTGGAGCCAAGCTCTAGCTCTGTCTCTTAAAGAGAATGGGAAAAGACGGAGTCGTATTGCTTCGGGTTCGACACCATTGGCTTTTATCGTGTCTGCGTACTGCACAAACACTGACAAGTGGAGGTTCGGATCCTCCGTAGGGGAACCAGAGAACTGGTTTTGTTGCACAATTTGCAACAGCGCAGGTTTCAATTCGAAGTTCCTTGCTTCGATGGCAGGGGGTGCTATACTTGAATGAGGTTCCTCTTCAGACGGGACTGCATAGTCCTTTAGAGGACGAGTGTTGTTGGCCATAGGTGGGATTTCAAATTGCCTTTGAAATTCGCGGATTCGGCGTTGTAAACGGATAAAACGCTCTATTTCAGGGATATGTTGTTCTATTGGTTCTTCGGAGGTACGAGTATTGGGCATACAACCTAAGTAAAAGGGTCGCCTTAATCGTCACAAATTAAAAACTAAATAGCGAATAATTTACTAAACAGTCCCCGGCAACGGCGCCAAAAACTTGATGCGATATTTCTGCAAGTGCACAGATCTATCGTGTAGTTATAAAAGATATCGATCCCACAGGGACTATTTTTTTTTAATCTTTCGCTTATGTTTTTAATACAATGTAAGGTTAAGGCTAATAATTAATTGTAAAGGGAATTAAAATATGACTAGAGTAAAATTTGATAATATGATTAATCTAAACTGGAATGTCTATTTCAGTTGCTTCATCGGATTCGGCAATCACACTGTTTTTAGGAAAAATGTTACTTTCTAACAAATTGACATTGATTTAAAAATACGCCTCTCACACTCTCGTTCTATTGAGTTATATTATATAGAAATAAATAAATGTTTAACTGTCACTGTTTCATTTATTTATGAAAATACTGTTTGAAAATCAATACAATTTAATTAGAAAAGAATCTAGTTTTCGCAAACAATATTAGTTTAAAAATATAGAACTCACGCCGTCGCGCTATTGAACTGATACTATATTATATAAATGAATGCTTCACTCTCGTTCTCACATTTATTTATAAAATACTTTTTGAAAATTAATATAGTTTAATTAACTTTAAAAAGCTGTCGCGGTGTTTAAAGTTAATGTCCAGTTTTTACTATCTAGTACAAATCTCACACTGTCGCGCTGTTGATTCATACCTTAGTTAATTTTCACTGTCGTGCAAAATTATTTAATTTAATTTAAAAACTGAGACCGAAAACTAGTTTAATATTAATATTAACAATTTAATTACCGAACCCAAATCAGCTTCCTAATTTACATTCCAGTTACATAAAATTAGCCTGACATAGTTATAAATATAAACATACTATTTAGATTATTAACGGTTAAGTAAAGCATGAATATAAGAATTCTGGAAACAGAATTAAAGTAATCAATAATTAAATATCAGAACAATAATAGAGCAGTAATTAAATAAGTGAAACGATGTAAACTTAAAATAAACAAGTTGCAGTAACATGTAATAATAAAACAGAATCTGAAATTAAATTTAAAACATAGAATCTGAATTAAAACTGAATTGAAACTTACAAAATACTAGTTCAACTAGTACTGGTACAGGAACGGAACTGAGAAAATGAAAGCTGCAAACCACTCCTTAAATGCTCCGTGAAAAGTTCTAAAAATATTAACTAAATTTTTGCTCTTAAAAATCTAAAAAATCGCGTCCTCCGGTACACTGACTACTGGTGACTATTTATAAGCTTGAGAAGAAAAATATCTGTCTTCAAATTCGCTGTTCCGTTGAGCAAATTTCGGACGCATAGATAGGAACTTGCACCGGAAGAAGAGGAACACGTAGCAACTTGCACCGGAAGAAGAGGAACACTTAGAACACGTGGTGCTTATCACTATTGCATGGCTGGCGCCATGTGTTGAGTTTGTGTGGCTGGCGCCACCTATTATGGTTGTGTGGCCAGCGCCACATATTTTGGTTGTGTGGCCAGGGCCACGTTGTTCTATTGTGTGGCCAGAGCCACATTGTTGTATTGTGTGGCCAGAGCCACATTGTTGTATTGTGTGGCCAGAGCCACACTTTTTATGCATGTGCCTGGCGCCATGTATTGAAGTTGTGTTTTTATCCACTTTGCATTTATTTTGTGGTCTTTTTTTTATTAATATAAGTTCCTGAAAATACCTGTAATACACAATAAAAAATAATAATAATAATACTAAAATGCAAAGAAAATAATAAAATACTTAAAAATAAATACTATATTTTTCAGTATTATCACCTTACCGGGGGTTTCCTTCACTTCTCGCTAAGCTTGCGTTCCTCATACAAAGCATCTTGATGACCCATAACAACGGAAGATAATATGTTTCCTCTGTCCAATATTCACTTAATCCCTGAATAAGTCTCTTACCTGTCGGATGTTAAGATCTCATTCGTCCAAAGTGTGCAAGTCCTTCCATCCTTACACACTATAACCTTACTGGAAGTACAAAGCTTCCAAAATTAACTGATCATTCCTTATTCCAAGTCGCTGGGTTGGTACCGTAATTCTTTACCCTACACATCTCTTTGGAGAAGGCATCGCTCAATGATGTGTCCAACTAGTTAAGGTACTTGACCTTACTCTTAGATACTCTTTAAATACCTCTTATATTCCTGAGACTTTGCCATTAACTGGCTCGCTTACTTCACTGTTAAAGATCATCCTTTGGTATTAAATACCTTGCCAATTCGGTCTTAAAATCTGACACCTTAACCTTCACCCTTCGCACACTTCTTTCCTCCTTGGTCACATTCAGCTCTCGGATATTTGTCCTAACTGTCATATACTAGACTGAGTTGATCAGGCTCAACTAGATGTGACATTTAGAACAACATCCGGAACCCAATGATTCCACTACTTTTATTGAATCTTAAATGACCCATGGCACGGTCTGAATCGACCTGCTCTGATACCAATTGTAACACCCATACTAACTTTAACTAGTATATTAGCATGTGTGTTAAACTGATACTGGATACATTTAAAAATTTCAATAATAATAATACACCACATCTGAATGAATACAAGTTTACTCGTATGTACAAATAATCCATTACTATAACAATACTTAAACAAATGTCCAAAACGCTCCTGAGCTGGTACACGACGAGCAACTGTACTCCATCCAGTATCTCTATGAAGATCTCCATCACGAACCTTTGACTTACCTGTAAACCTGCACCAGAAGGAATTGGGTGAGACATAATGCCTCAGTGAGCTCCAGCCCAACCAACTGTTGGCAACCTCAGGGAACCTAGGGTCGCCATGCCTACCTTGGCAATCTTGGGGATTTCCTATGATCGCCAAGTCTTTACTTTATCCTCAAAGAGTATTTATCTGCCTATCACTATGAATCTGTCTGTAATTATATCCCTGACTATGACTATAACTGTTAACCGCCTATAACTGTAACTGTAACCTATCTGTAACTATCACTGTAAACTACCTGTAACTATAACTCAGTGATCGAGGGGAAACCTAGGACCACTTTCTGTTAACTGTCTATAACTATAACTATAATTGTAACTGTAACTTTGACTATAACTGTGAAACATAAAACATATAAACAGTTCTATAGCAGTTTTATGTTAGCTGTTAGCGTTGAACAAACAATATTATCTGAGTTCATTTTACGGAGTGCATCCGGGTGGAGTAACCCCGAAGTACATCTCCCTATGACCCGGTGAAATTCCTATCAATCAGGCTAACACCGGACTCCCTATGAAACGTGTGGACAACCCTCTCGGAGAAGTCCCATCCGGCGAATCCCGGAGTCTGATGAACACGCCCTATGACTGTGAAACGTGCGAGCACGCCATTATCTTTGATATAATTCTTTAACTTTAACATATGAACATATAATCTGTTACTATAATCATATAACATTCCTGTAACATATAACCTATAACCTATGATTCTTGGCTTATCGTTCTCATAAGTCACCTATAATCGTTGGAGAACCAACACTATGATTGTCGAAACATTCCTATAACCCTTGTATTCTAATTCGAATACTCCTATAATCTTGTTTACCTAAGGTAGGTTCTTGACTTTCAAAGTCGCATGCTTTTCCTTAAGAGTTAACAACTCACGTGCAAGGAATCTATCCATTAAATCCTTACACTCATACTATAATTCTTGTTTTCCTATCAAGGATTCGACATATCGTTATCATATGCCGTTCTTAGGACTTAACTATTCATTTAACCATTGTTCCTACATTTCCCACGCCTTGCGTATTCCTTGCTCCTATAATTTTTCAACCATTGGAAGCCTTTTTGGATGGGTTAAAATGGTGGATAATGTTTCAGGAGGAAACGGAAGTGAAAAACCATGCCTACGCGCACCAGAATGCCCAAAACAGCAAAGCTGTCAAGTGCTGTCTTGTTGCTGTCGCTATAGCCACGGCCTGTCGCTACAGCGACTGTAGGTAAAAGTCTGAAAAATGTGCTGCTCGCTTGTAGCGACGGCTGGTCACTTGAAGTGACCGTAGGCAGAAATCAAAGCTGTCTGGTCGCTGTAGCGACGGCTGGTCGCTGTAGCGACCATGACAGTTCAAAACTTGTTAAAAATCATGTTTTTCCACCATTTTTGCTCAATCCAAGTTACCCAAGCATCCCAAACATGCTAGGAATGATTTTCTATTACAAATTGGTAGTTTAAAACATATATGAGCAAGGAATTAGCAAGTATAGAGAATTAGGGTAAAAACCATAAACTTGCCTATGAAGAAATTCACTATAAATCTCACAAAGAGGGGTTCTAAAACCCCTAGGGAGCTCACCTCAAACTGGATTGGTGCTGGTTTAGCTTGCTTTCCAACTTTCCTCAAAACCCTAGCTCATAACCTTTCCTTTCTTCTTGCTTCCTCAACTTCTTTTCTTGCTTTAAATCTCCCCAAGCTAGCTTGTTTACTTGTGATCCAAGAGTTGTGGAAGAAAATTAATGGATGATGGCAAAGGAGAGGAAGGCGTGTGCCTAGAGAGAGAGGGAGAGAAGTTCATGAACCTTAGAGAGAGAAGTGGAAGGAGAAAGTGAGGAAAATATCTTAATTCCCCCTTTTAAATAATTCTTCCTTCCAAAATTACAACATTGCCATTCCATTCGTTTAATTTCTGTGATACTGTTAAATGTCTCGCTTAAGCGGGATATTACAGATGTGTTGTGATTTTTCAGAAGATAAACTGAAGTTGTTGTGATTGGTTTAACATAGCTTTTATCCGCTGCTATCTCTGTTGCTATGGTTAATTATGTGTGTAGTTCTTCATGGCTGAGTATATTTTGAAGAGTGAAGAACTTGTTCTTTGTGAAGCATTTGATTTTAGCCAAAAATTTGCCAAAGGGGAGATTGTTGGTTATTTGAAGGTTGGCTAAATGTTTGGTAAAATCAAAGTGCTCAAGCAATGCGTCTCCAGAACCTTTAAAGTCTTCAGAAGCTGAAAATTGCATTTCAGAAGGTTCAGAAGCTGAAAACTGGTTTTACTGTTCATCAGACGCAGAACTGGCCTTCAGACGCAGAAATGACCTTCAGATGAAGAACTGTTCATCAGACGCAGAACCAGGCTTCAGACGCACTGTTCAGATGTTGACTGGCGTTGACCTTCAGAAGCTGCCTTCAGACGTTGACTGGCGTTGACCTTCAGAAGCTGAACTTCAGAAGCTGTTTTTTAGAAGCTGGTTTTTTCTGCATTAATTCTGTGCGTATCTTTTGAAGATTTACTGAAGAATTATCCTGGCATTTATTTTCTAGAAGGCTGATTATTTTGGTGAAGATCTTGGTGAAGATTGGCTTCGTGTTTATGAAAGAATATATTTCAAAGGGATCTTTGCATAATATGATTAAGAAATATATGTTTCCTTTTTTAGCTTTGCAGAATTTCAGAATTGTATTTTGAAGAAGATATGATTCAGAATTATGTGTGCCTGCTGAAGACTATATAAGAAGACGTGCTGCTATATTGAAGACAAAATCAAAAACCAGAAATAAGAGTCTTAGAGTTTTTAGAGTTTTTGAGTCTTTTAAGCTTTTGCTTTATTCTGTACACCACTCATATGTTTTGAGTTGGTTTAGTTTGTTTTGAGTTGTAATTCACTCTAAGCTTTTAAGTACGAGTGATGTCTTTGATGTATTGAAGAGTGTCTTCATAACTGTTTTGTTTTCAGAGTTGTTGGTAACTGGGTTGTAGTTACGTGATAAGGAAGTAAGAGGGCGTTCTTATACCTAGGGGTTACTGGGTAGAAATCTTGACTGGTGGAGATTAAGTCAGAAGACTAGGAACAGGGGCTGTGTCTTGAGTCTTAGGATTAATTCCTCATAGTGGATTTCCTTCCTGGATTGGTATCCTCTAGATGTAGGTGATGTTTGCACCGAACTGGGTTAACAAATATTGTGTGTTCTTTACTTTCTGCACTTTTATTTGTTGCTTCTGAACCAGTTTTATTGTGCTCTGTTTTACATTCATCGTGCTCTGTTTTTGTGTTCTGATTCATACCTGCCAGAATTTCACAACTCCAGTGATTCATACCACCCCATATGACCATGGACCTATCTTTCACGCAGAATGTATAAGGGCTTAGGATCGGATGGATGATTTTCAAGAAAAGTTTGACGAAATGTAACGGGAAATCAAGGCCCTCCGCGGGAAAGATCTGTTTGGGAAAAACGCCCACGACCTTTGTCTAGTGCCGAATGTCAAGATCCCGCCCAAGTTCAAGGTCCCTGAATTTGAGAAGTACAAGGGGAACACCTGTCCACAAAGCCACCTGGTAATGTATGCTAGGAAGATGTCTATCCAGACAGATAATCATCAACTACTCATCCACTACTTCCAAGACAGTCTAACTGGTGCCGCCTTGAAATGGTACATGAGTTTGGACAGCACCAGGATCCAAACTTTCAACGACTTGGGAGAAGCCTTTGTTCGCCAATACAAGTACAACCTGGACATGGCCCCAGACAGAGACCAACTGCGGGCCATGGCCCAAAAAGATAAGGAGACTTTCAAGGAGTATGTCCAAAGATGGAGAGAGGTTGCTGCTCAGATTAACCCATTTCTAGAGAAGAAAGAAATGACCAAGATTTTCCTAAACACTCTTGGTTCATTTTATTATGAGAGGATGATTGAAAGTGCACCTAGCGATTTCACTGAAATGGTGAATATGGGCATGCGCCTAGAGGAGGCGGTCCGGGAAGGACGTTTGGTGAAGGAAAGTGCCCCGGCCAGCAGTGCAAAAAGGTTTTAGGAGCAGTTACCCAAAAAGATGGAACAAGACGTTGGCATGATTGTTCATGGGAGACCCCGCCAAGAGTACTCAGCCTACCCGCATGTTGCCGCCATTTCACCATCCATCCCTACACCTTAAAATCCAAGCTATCAAATCCAAATTCCACAAAGACCTCCATCCCATTATCCACTATCATATCAACAACCTTACCCACAAAATCCACAACAACCTCGTCAACAACCTTACCCACAAAATCAACAACAATCTCGCCCTTAAGCTCCCCAACAACCCTTTACTCAACAGAATCGCCAGAAAACAACATTTGACCCTATACCAATGAAGTACGCGGATCTGCTTCCCGCTCTGATTGCAAGGAATCTTATTCAAACCAGAGCACCTCCTCCCGTGCCGAATGTACTGCCTGTGTGGTATGGTCCTGACCTCACCTGTGCCTTCCATCAAGGAGCACCAGGTCATGATGTCGAGCATTGCTATGCTCTCAAGAATGAGGTTCAGAAATTGATCCGTGCTAAGTTTCTAACCTTCAAAGACTCCAATCTCAATGTCCAAGCTAACCCTCTACCAGACCATGGGTCCTCCATCCATATGGTTCAAGATCATCAGGAAACCAGTCCCATTTCCAGTGTCCGAGATATTAGGACACCTTTGGTTCCAATGCACATCGAGATGTGCAGGGTAGCTCTATTCAACCATAACCACGCTAACTGCAAAGAATGTTCTAAAAATCCTCGAGGATGTCTGCAGGTTCAAAATGACATACAAGGATTGATAGACAGAAAGGAGCTTGTTGTTACAAGGAAAGACAAAAATGTTTGCGTTATAACCCCGGAATTCAATATCCTGGAGCATTTGGAGTTAACTTTCAGCAGCCAGAAGTCTGTTGCCGCTCCACTAGTGATCTGTTTACCAGGACCTATACCATACACTTCAGAGAAAGCAATTCCTTACAAATATTATGCAACCATGTTGAGCGATGGTCAAGAAGTACTCATACCCCCTTTGGCCTATGTCGTTAATATTACGGATAGTAGCAAAGTGTTAAGAAGTGGATGTATTCTCCCAACATCAGTTTAAGGAAAGACCAGTACTCCGGTGTTTGAATAAAAACAAACACAAGACCTCAGTACAAGCAAAGACGCGGGCCAACCCAGTGGGAACAATGTCAATTCTGATCTTGATGAAGTGTTGAAGCTAATTAAGAAAAGTGAGTACAAGGTAGTGGACCAGCTAATGCAAACCCCTTCGAAGATCTCTATGCTGTCTTTATTACTAAATTCCGATGCCCATAGAGAAGCATTAATGAAGGTTTTGGACCAGGCTTTCGTAGATTATGACGTAACCCTTGGTCAGTTCGGAGGCATCGTTGGAAACATCACTGTTTGTAACAACCTGAGCTTCAGTGACGAAGAACTCCCCGAAGGAGGAAGGCACCACAACTTGGCACTGCACATATCGGTAAGTTGCAAGACAGACGCTCTGTCCAATGTATTGGTGGACACCGGATCATCGCTGAATGTAATGGCAAAAACTACCTTAGATCAACTCTCTTATCAAGGTACACCAATGAGACAGAGTGGAGTAGTGGTGAAAGCATTCGATGGTTCAAGGAAGTCAGTAATTGGAGAAGTGGATCTGCCCATCACAATTAGGCCGCACATATTTCAGATCACCTTCCAAGTAATGGACATACAAGCAGCATACAGTTGTTTGTTGGGCCGACCATGGATCCATGAGGCTGGGGCAGTGACGTCTACGCTACATCAGAAGTTAAAGTTTGTGAAGAACGAGAAGCTGATAACCGTGGGAGGAGAAGAAGCTTTGTTGGTAAGCCATTTGTCGGTTTCTCTTTCATCAGTGCTGGTAATGTTGATGGGACACCGTTCCAAGGTCTTTCCCTGGATGATGAGAATACTAAGAAGAGTGAGGCATCCATGTCTTCCTTCAAAAATGCACAAAAAGTGGTGCAAAATGGTTTGCTTCCGGACTGGGGAGAGTTGATAAGTCTGCCAGAAAACAAGCATAAAGAAGGGTTGGGTTTTACTCCGTCTACAAGAGTTACCAAGCCAAGCACTATCATTGAACCAATCAAGGACGCTTTCCACAATGCCGGGTTCATTCATTCCCCGACAGAAGCTAATGCCATCGTTGAAGATAAACCTGAAGAAATGACACATGTTCTTGTGATACCAGGAGGAGTTTGCTGCAATTGGGTCGCTGTTGACGTCCCTTCTGTTACTCATTCCTCAAAGTAATGTGTTTATTTGTTTATCTTTTTCAAAAAGTATCCCTTCGTCTTGCCCAAGGCGAAGAGAAACTCATGTAGGGCTTTGTTTTAAAATATTTCTATCATCAATGAAAATCGTCGTTTTTTATCACGACCTTTACGTTATTTTTACTCTACTGTTTTTTTTTTCTTTTTTCTCTGGAAAAATGGTAACACAAAAAACCCAAAAAAAAATAATAAATATATTTTCTTTTCAATAAATTTAAAAAGGTCTGCATTTTTCACTCATTTTACTAAAATCAATCATCAATCATATGCAGACTGGACGTCAATAAGCTCGTTGAACACCGTAGCCCTATGCTCTCTCCCAACTTTGAGTTTCCTGTTTACGAAGCTGGAGAGGAAGAGGATGAAGAAATTCCTGACAAGATCAGACGCTTGTTAGAACAAGAGAGAAAGACCATTCAGACTCACGAAGAGGCAGTGGAGGTTATCAACTTAGGTTCCGACGAGGACAAGAAAGAGGTCAAGATTGGGGCATTGTTGGATGCGTCTGTCAAAGAAAGAATAATCGAGCTTCTCAAAGAATATGTAGACATCTTTGCATGGTCGTATCAGGATATGCCAGGATTGGACCCTGAGATTGTGGAACACCGTTTACCTCTGAAACCTGAATGTCCTCCAGTCAAGCAGAAGTTGAGAAGGACTCGCCCTGACATGGCTCTCAAGATCAAAGAAGAAGTGCAGAAGCAGATTAATGCAGGTTTTCTCATTACATCAGAGTATCCTCAATGGTTGGCCAACATTGTGCCTGTTCCCAAAAAGGATGGTAAAGTTAGGATGTGTGTTGATTACAGAGATCTAAACAAAGCTAGCCCAAAAGACGACTTCCCTTTACCTCACATTGATGTATTGGTCGACAGTACTGTCAAATCTAAAGTTTTCTCCTTCATGGATGGTTTCTTCGGGTACAATCAGATCAAAATGGTTGTCGAAGATAGAGAAAAGACATCTTTCATTACACCTTGGGGTACTTTTTGCTATCAAGTGATGCCTTTTGGTTTGACGAATGCAGGTGCTACCTACCAAAGAGGCATGACCACTCTCTTCCATGACATGATGCACAAGGAAATTGAGGTTTATGTCTATGATATGATTGTCAAATCAGGTACTGAGGAGGAGCATGTCGAGTATTTGCTGAAGATGTTCCGACGATTGAGAAAGTATCGGCTTCGCCTAAATCCTAACAAATGTACATTTGGCGTGAGGTCTGGAAAGCTCCTAGGTTTCATCGTCAGTCAGAGGGGTATTGAAGTAGATCCCGACAAAGTTAAAGCCATCAGAGAAATGCCTGCTCCGCAAACTGAGAAGCAAGTAAGAGGATTTCTAGGACGCTTGAACTACATCCCTAGATTCATATCTCATATGACAGCCACGTGTGGGCCTATTTTCAAGTTACTTCGCAAGAATCAAGAGGTAGTATGGACAGAAGACTACCAGAAGGCCTTTGACAACATCAAGGATTACTTGCTAGAACCTCCAATTCTTATTCCTCCAGTTGAAGGAAGACCTTTGATTATGTACTTGACTGTGTTGGAAGACTCTATGGGTTGTGTATTCGGACAGCAGGACGAGACCAGTAAGAAGGAGCATGCCATCTACTACCTAAGCAAGAAGTTTACAGACTGTGAATCCCAATACTCTTTACTTGAGAAGACTTTTTGTGTACTAGCCTGCGCTGCTAAGCGTCTTCGTCATTACATGCTGAATCATACTACTTGGTTGATATCCAAAAAGGATCCAATCAAGTACATCTTTGAAAAGCCTGCTTTAACAGGAAGGATCAAACTCAGATGTTGTTGTCAGAATATGACATTGAGTACCACACTCAGAAGGCCATCAAAGCCAGTATTCTTGCCGATCATTTGGCTCATCAACCGATTGAAGATTATCAACCAATTAAGTTTGACTTTCCCAGACGAAGAAATCATGTATTTGAAGATGAAAGATTGTGACGAACCACTACCTGACGAAGGTCCGGATCCCGAGTCTAGATGGAAGTTGATCTTTGATGGGGCTATTAATGTCTATGGTAATGGAATTGGGGCAGTCATTGTTACTCCTGAGGGAAAACATCTCCCTTTTACTGCAAGACTATTATTCGACTGTACAAACAACATGGCAGAGTATGAAGCATGTATTCTGGGAGTTGAAGAAGTCATTGATCTTAGGATAAAGAACCTTGACATTTATGGAGACTCAGAGCTTGTGATTAATCAGATCAATGGAGATTGGGAAACTCTCCACACTGGCTTGATTCCTTACAAAGATTATGCAAGACGTTTGTTAACCCTTTTCAACAAGGTAAAGTTACATCACATTCCTCGTGACGAGAATCAGATGGCAGACTCTTTGACAACCTTGTCTTCTATGTATGAGGTCAACCGTCGAAATGAGATTCCAACAATCAAAGTTCAACGCCTGGAGAGGCCCGCACATGTGTTTGCAGTTGAAGCGATAATAGATAACAAGCCATGGTTCCATGACATCAAATGTTTCCTCCAAAGGCAGGAGTACCCACATGGGGCATCCAACAAGGATAAGAAGACTTTGCGAAGAATGGCTGGCAACTTCTTTCTGAATGGAGAAGTTTTATACAAGAGGAATTTTGATATGGTGCTACTCAGATGTGTGGATGAGCAAGAAGCAGATCTGATAATGCATGAGATACACAAAGGTTCCTTTGGAACTCATTCCAGTGGACATACAATGGCTAGGAAGATCTTGAGAGCCGAATATTACTGGATGACTTTGGAAAGCGATTGTTACAAGCATGCCAGGAAATGTCATAAATGCCAGATTTATGCTGACAAAATCCATGTGCCACCAACAACTCTGAATGTCCTTTCTTCCCCTTGGCCTTTCTCTATGTGGGGCATCGATATGATTGGTAGGATCGAACCCAAAGCGTCAAATGGGCATCATTTCATCCTAGTGGCAATTGATTACTTCACCAAGTGGGTCGAAGCTGCATCGTATGTCAATGTCACTAAGCAAGTGGTGGTCCGTTTTATCAAGAATCATATCATCTGTCGATACGGTATTCCCAGTAAGATCATCACAGAAAATGGGACCAATCTGAATAACAAGATGATGAAGGAACTATGCGAAGAGTTCAAGATTGAGCATCATAACTCTTCTCCTTACAGGCCTCAGATGAATGGCGCAGTTGAATCCGCAAACAAGAACATCAAGAAAATATTGCAAAAGATAGTGGTCACCTACAGGGACTGGAATGAGATGTTACTGTTGAAGGTGACAAAAACACACACAAGAAGGGGGGGTTGAATTGTGTGAGTCAAAAACTAGGTTTCTTTCTTTTCAAAAACTTAAGTTAAGTTCAGAAGCTGATATGAATCAGTTATGAACTATTATCAAAGTGTATTGCAGCGGATTAAAATGAAAAGATAGAGGGAAAGAGAGACACACAAAGTTTTATACTGGTTCCTTCCCAATGTAGGAAGTAGTCCAGTCCCCTTGTTTTCCAACAAGAGATTTCCACTATAATCAGATGATTACAATTGCTCAACCACTAAGGAAGAGACTTCCTGTAATATCCCGCTTATAAGTACCGGTTGTTGGTGTCAGAACTCGTTAAGCAAGCATGGCAATTTTGTAATATGTGGCAATGGCAAAGTGGTGAATATTTGAAAAGGGAGGATTATATAAAATGGGAGGTTAGATATTTTTCCTTACCATTTATCTTCTTCCCCTCTTTCTCACCCAAAATCGGTTCCCTCCCTCTCTTCCTCCTCTAGTCACACGCCCTCCTTCCTATTGCCCTCACTCATCAAAACTTCATCCTAAAATCTTGTACTTCAAGCAACCATGGTTTTGGGGAAAGTTGGAATCAAGAAGAAGTTAAAGAAAAGCAAGAGATGAGCTAGGTGTTGAGTATTTTGGTGTTGGCTGCATGTTTTGGCAAATCCAATGTGTTGAATAGTAGCATCTCCATGTTTAGAACAATTCTTCAGTTGCAAGTTTTTTCATTTGAAGCTGTTCAGAAGCTGAAATCACCATCAGAAGCTGAAAGTTGCTTCAGAAGCACTATAGCGCTTCAGAAGCTGAATTGAGAGTCTGAAGCAGAGTTGACTTCTTTTGACTTCATCAGAAGCTGGTTATTTTCAAGTTATTCTTGCGCGAATCTTGGCCAGATTTAACAAGGAAATATCCTAGCATATTGCTTCTAGAATGCTGGTTGTTTTGGAGAAGATTTAATGAAGATTTGGTTTGTTTTTATGAAAACGCGTATTTTACTGATGTAATCTTTCAAAGATACATTGCAGAATTATCTTAGCCATTCATAAATCAGTAACAAATCGATTTCAGAAGATTGGAATTTATTTTATGCTGCTGGACTGAAGGCTATATAAGGAGAGCTGCTGCTGCTATTCAAGAGACACGAAGAACAGAGTCTTATTCAGTATATTGAGTCTTTGTGATTAAAACCTTAGGTTTGTTTGTGCACCACTCTGTTAGAGTTGGTTTAGTGTTTGTTTTGAGTTGTAATTCATTCAAAAGCTTTTAAGCAAGAATGAAGTTTTTGTTTTGAAGAGTGTTCTTCAAAAACTGGGAAATTTGTTCAGAATTGGTTTAGGTTCAAGGTTAGTTCAAGCGACTGGGTTGTTGCTTGGATAGGAAGTTAGTGGACTCTAATACTCATGCGTGGGTAGGAAGTTAGGAACTGG
The DNA here is from genome assembly GCA_018208015.1 of Medicago ruthenica. Taxonomy (NCBI): domain Eukaryota; kingdom Viridiplantae; phylum Streptophyta; class Magnoliopsida; order Fabales; family Fabaceae; genus Medicago; species Medicago ruthenica. The sequence goes on along the minus strand of CM031377.1, from coordinate 51,536,062 downwards.
GAGTCAGTGTTTGAGTCTTAAGGATTAATTCCAATAGTGGATTTCCTTCCTGGATTGGTATCCCCCAGAGTAGGAGGTGTTTACTCCGAACTGGGTTAACAAACCTTGTGTTCTTTTATTTCTGCACTTTTTATTGCTTGTTGCATAACTGTTTAAATTGTGCTAAGTTTCAAGTTCAGAACCTGTTTGGTTCAGAACCAGCTGTTAATCTGAACCAGTTAATAACTCCTACCAGTTGCTAAAGCCAGAAATTTCAATTGGCATCAGAGCAGGCACCCTACCTGTAATTTGGGTGAGATCCAGAGGTATTTATGTCTGGCTTTATGGAGAGAGAAGGAGGCCCTGTCAACAGACCACCCCTACTTGATGGCACCAATTATGAGTACTGGAAATCAAGGATGTGTGCATTCCTAAAATCCATTGACAGCAGAACTTGGAAGGCTGTGATCAAAGGCTGGGATCATCTTGTGGTTATAGACAAAGATGGTAATAAAACTGGAGTTTTGAAACCTGAAGAAGAATGGACCAAAGCTGAGGATGATCTGTCACATGGAAACTCAAAGGCTTTGAATGCTATTTTCAATGGTGTGGATAGAAACATGTTCAGACTCATCAAGCAATGTACTGTGGCAAAGGATGCTTGGGAAATTCTGAAAACCACTCATGAAGGAACCTCTAAGGTTAAACTATCCAGACTTCAGTTGCTCACAACAAAATTTGAAAACTTGAAGATGATGGAAGATGGATCCATTCAGGATTTTTACATGAATGTGCTGGATATGGCAAACTCATTTGATTCTCTTGGGAAGAAGATGTCAGATGAGAAGTTAGTGAGAAAAATCCTCAGGTCCCTGCTGTCGGGTCGAATTTCGGATATCAAGCTATTGGGAAGCGTTGAATCACAAATTTTAAATCACGACTGAACTTTTAATTTTTCGGGGAGAAAAGGAAAAAGGTTCGAAATTACCTTTGAAAAAGAGATTTTAGGTTCGAGAGTCGATTATGCGAAGGGAAGGTATTAGCACCCCTCACATCCGTTGTATTCAACGGGAACCTCTTAGTCGGCTTTGGCTTAAAATGTTTCAAAGTTTTACTTGCGTGTTTGAATATATGAAAAGGAAAGAAGAAAATATGATATAAAGGGAAAAAGAGATAAAAACAAACAAAGAGGAAAAAAGAAAGTTTTTTATTAACGGGCTTGACAAGATGTCGATCTTGCTCCTACGTATCTCCCGGTAGTCGGAGAATTCAAAGCGTATGTAGTTCTTTGGTAGAAAAAGTTTGTATGTTGGTTCGTTTTAATTAAAAAAGATTTGACGACGCACAGAGGCGTAAAATGTTTAAATGATAAAGACGACGAACGCTAAGGCGATAAACTCGTGCAAGGCGTAAATGTTTTAAAATAAAAAGACAGACGCACAGAGGCGTAAAAAGTTTGAAAATAAAAGGACAGACGCACGGAGGCGTAAAAAGTTTAAAGATAAAAAGACAGACGCACAGCAAGGCGATAAACTCGCGTAAGGCGTAAAAGGTTGAAAATAAACGCGCAAAGGCGCGAAGGGTTCGGATTGACCACGAGGGCCAAGAAAAGGTTAAAAATGGCCACGGGGGACCAAAGGAAGGTTGAGCGTGCTAGACGCGTCAAAGGTGGAATGATGATTGCCCGAACGACGAGACATACGTCACGCATTCGTGCAACCGAGGTTTGGGGAGACATACGTCAAGCCATTCCCGTTTCATTCAAGTTTTGTTTTGTTGAAACCCGGAGAAATCTCAAAAGGGAACCAAAAACACTTTAAAAGGAAAGTTGTAAAAAAAGGAAAGTCACGAACAAATTTGTTGTTCGAGTTTATTGAAAATCATAAACATTACTCGTTGCTTAAGCTATTGAAACTCAAGAACATGCGTAGTTCAAGTTTGAAAGATGCACAAAAATCATAAAAACATGCACAAATTTGGAAAGTGCACAAGTCCGGCTCAATTCGAGCTTGGTTTAAAAAGAGGTGAGCAAGCTCGGCTTTAGTTCGCGTTTGGATTGAAAATCATGAACAACGTTGTTGTTCAAGTTTGGTTTTGAAAATAAACGAACTTAGCTTATTGCTCAAGCCTGGTTTTGAAAAATTTAAGAACATAACTTGTTTCACAAGTTACTCAAAATTTATCGCACGAACTTGTGAAATTTCCAAAGTTGTGCATGATTATGGATATGGTTTGAACAAAAATCATTTTAACCCTCTTTAGGTTCTGAATCAAGGGCTGGAACCCCAAAAATTTGGCATTTGGAAGCCTGATTCATGTTCTGAGTTTCACATACTTCGCAGAGCAACCAGAACTTGGCTCTGCGAAGTCAGGTTCTGATGTTGTCGCACTGCGAACATACTTTGCTCTGCGAAGTATGCGAAATTTTGAACTCAGAAGCTGTTTCTGAACAGAAGTTCAGAAACTGCTTCTAAGCAAGCTTCAGAACCTAAAGGGGGTTAAAAAGCTTTTGCAAAATTGGGAAAAAGGAGTGTAAAAACTCAGTTTTAATGCTTGGCCCCTTTGAGATTCCTTTTGAGTTTCAAAAGGGGTTTTTGTGCACAAAATGAAATTAACCAAAACAAAAGATGCAAACAGCCAGCAAAATGAAAGATAAAGATTATAGGAGACTTACAGAACTCCTAGCAATGCTTGTGCAAGAGGTTGGAAGTGGCTTGCTTGATTGATTAGAGGTTATGGACAATGACTCTAATTGGATTCTGCTTTGTGTATGAACTGTTTTGATGCTGCAATGTAATGGTTTGTTGGTGTAAATTTCGTGTGTGTATATGGCTGTTTTTCTGGTGTTTTCAATGTTTCTATTGTGGTCTCCTTGTGCCTTGGCATTCCTTTTATAGGCCAAAATGCAAATCTATGCAATGATGAACAAAATCCTAGAACCTAGCTGGTTTGTGGGCTAAATCCAGGCTAAATCACTTTGCATTTAATGCTAAAGGATAGAAGTTGCTTTGCCTTGTGCCAAGGGGCAAGACCTTTGTAACATCCCGCTCATAAGTATCAGTTAATTGTAGCGTTTATCCGTGTAGAAACTTGAACCGCAAGCAATGGCAATAAGAAATTAGGAGGAAGTGGCAATTTTGTAATTAAGGCCAAAAAGGGAGAAAGTTTTAAAAGGAAGAAGTAGAAAGATTTTCTACACTCTTCCATTTCCATTCCTTTCCGATTTTTCAGCTCTCCCTCTCCTCTCTTTCTCATCTCACACGCCCTCACTCCCTCACCATAAACCCATCCTTTCCTAATCCAATTCTTGAGAGAAAGCTTCATAAGCAAGTTTGGATAGTAAAGCTAGAACAAGTGAAAGAAGCAAGGAAGAAAGTGAGAGAAGTTGATAGCTTGAAGCCAAGGCTTAGGAGAATCAGAAGTAGCAAGCACCAATAGGAGGATTAAGGTGAGCTCCACAGGGTTTTAGAACCCGTTTTGTGTAAGCTAGTAGAATTTTATAAGTTGAGATAGATTTTAGGATTAGTGCCCTAAATCCAAATGTTTACTAATTCCATGTTGAACTATGTTATTATTTATCAATATGTCTCAAGAATTTATGCCATAAGCTGTTATGAGGATTGGGAGTGTTTGGATTAGCCTAGGAAGCTGAAATTTGGAACCTGAAAAGGGAGAAATCGGCCACCGATTTCATGGGTTCGGCCACCGATTTTATGGCTCATTTTCTATGTAACTCACGGCAAAAATCGGGGCCGATTTATGCAAATCGGCCACCGATTTCCCCTCCACACAAACTCGTTTTTATTGATGATAGGCATGGATTTAAGATAGGATGAGTAAAGAGTACTACCTAGGAAGATGAATACTTGAATTCTAAGTTATATAGATATATAAAGGGACAGGAATAGAATTAATTTCAGATAAGTTAAGGGTAGTTTATCAGGGTGCCCTTAACCAGGTAGAATACAGGATACCTTGGTCAGTGGGATTTAATTCCCTCGATTCAGGCATAGTTACAGGTTATCAGGACGTGCCTCAATGCTCACGTCAGAGTGACATTGGGGGGAAAACACGTATCAGTTTTATCAGGAAATGTATAATCATATACCAGGAATAAAAATTAATAATCAGGACAAGCTTTGTGTCTTCTGTTCTCTCGACCAGTTAGAGAGAACAGGGGGTTTCAGCATTGCTGAAACGGGCAGGAACTTTCCGTGAGGATAACCACACAGAGTTACAGTGTGTCTCCTGTGCTCTCGACCAGTTAGAGAGGACGGGGGGTTCCAGATGGAACGGGCAGGAATCTTCCGCGAGGATAACCACACACTTAGGCAAGAGGAGTCCGGTGTTAGCCTGATATGATAGGAATTTTCACCGGTTATCAAGGGAATGTGCTTCGGGGTAACTCCACCCGGGGGCATTCCGTAAAATGAACCCAGATAATATTGTTTGTTCAACGCTAACAGCTAACATAAAGACATTTATCAGTTAATTATATTATTATGTTATCAGGCAGAGAATAGTTATCAGATATCATGTATCAGTTATCAGGCGGTGATCCTAGGTTTCCCCTCGATCACCCAGTTATCAGGATATAGTCTAGATCTCAGGATTATTCAGTATCAGACTCAAACGGTGATCCTAGGTTTCCCCTTGATCACTAGTTTAGCAGGATGTAGTCCAGTTTATGACTACACAGTTTAGCAGGACAGTCAGGTAGCCCTCTATGGGTAAGGATAAGACTTGGCGATCATAAGTATCCCCAAGATTGCCGAGGTAGGCACGGCGACCCTAGGTTCCCTGTGGTTGCCAACAGTAGGTAGGGTAGGAGCTCACTGAGACATTATGTCTCATCCCTATCCTTCTGGTGCAGGTTTTCAGGTAAGCTAGTGATGTTCATGAAGATTTTCACCAGGAAGACGCTGGATGGAGTGCAGTTGCTCGTCGCGGAGAAGCTCAGAAGGTTATCAGGATATGTTTATGTATTTATAGATGATGTTTGGATAAATGTATTAACGAGACAACTTGTACTCATTCAGATGTATTTATTTTTATTATTGAAAATTTCAATGTATCCAGTATCAGTTCAACGCACATGCTAATATACTAGTTAACGTTAGTATGGGTGTTACAATTGGTATCAGAGCAGGTCGATTCAGACCGTGCCTTGGGTCATTAAAGTTTCAATAAAAAGTAGTGGGACCATTGGGTTCCGGATATTGTTCTAAAGGTCACATCTAGTTGAGCCTGATCAACTCAATCTAGTATATGACAGTTAGGATAAATGTCTGAGAGCTGAATGTGACCAAGGAGGAATGAAGTGTATGAAGGGCGAAGATTAAGGTGACAGAATTTTAAGACGGAATTGGCGAAGAAGTATTTATGCCAAATGGTGGCCATCAAACTGTAAAGCGACGAAGCCTGAATGTGGCAAGGTCTTAGAGACATAAAGGATATTTAAGAATAAGGTGAAGCACCTCAACCTTGTTGGACGCGTCGTAGGATGATACCTCGTCTGCGGAAGACTTACGGATTAAGAAGTTATGGAATACTCTAGGGATGACATGGAACCTTAACGGGAACCGCCGTTCGAGAAGTTGAAGTGAAGTGTGGATTAAGTGTCAATTTTGAGTACAGAGTTAAGGAATTGTGGTACCAAACCTAGAGACTCAAAATGAGGAATTATCGGTAAAGATAGAGTGCTGAGAACCAAACTCCAATCGGATGAGATTTTAATGTTCAGGCAGTTAAGGGAATAAATTGAGGAAAGAAGTTGGTATGCAACCTAAGAACTAAGATGGATGGTTAAGTTTTGATAATAAGATCCGTTGCATATCGAGGCGTGAATCAGATATTCATGTGTGTTATACTAGTAATAAGATTGGAAATAAGCTAAGTTTAACTGAAATTTTGTTCAACGAAAGGAGTATATTAAATGGTCAGTCATTGGGATTTAGTGAACTGATGGACGAATAAGGTTGAATTTCTATGGTTGGATGAAGAAGGCAAGTTCAAGATGATACAAGATTATAGTAGACCAGTTTTAAAGAATAATCGGAAATTTTAGCCGAGGAATTATATGGAGATTGTATTATACGAAAGGTTAAGATTGCGGTTAATGCTAATGAGTTTTAAGTTTTTTTTTAACTGATGAGTTTTCTTCCACAGTTATTTTAGAAGCTTAGAGAGGTTACCTCGTGTTAATAAGTTCCGAGGGCGGTAATAAAGTATAGATTTCGGATTGTTCCACTATATGCAGAATTATTCAAGTGCTAAGATCAAGGTTTGAATTGCGAATGCAGTAACGAGTTGTTGAATGAAACAAGAGGTAATGATGGGGTATTGAAGTTCAAGATCAATTAACTGGAGGGAATCAAAGGTAACCTAAGAGGTATGGTAAAACCATAGAGACCGTAATTGTTTCGAAAAGATTATGGGTATGAATTCTTATGGATAAAGATAGACCGATTAGTAATGGGACTCAAACCCTCAGTAGATTCAGTATATGTAAAAGATGTGAACCTCCAGAAACCATAAGTCGTTTTAGAAGTTGACACAAGTGTTTATGTGTGTGAACTTAAGTTGTCTTAAGCAAGCTTTCAGTCGGTTTGCGCAATGTTTTAATGATTATACATAAAGAGCTGGCCAAGAGATGGTTACGGACTTCAGGATATGGAAAGTAAAGTTAGAATCAGAGTATAAACTATTTGATAGGAACATTGTTGAGCTCTTGACAGTAGTTGGAAACCGTTTACAAGTTCTGACGTTTTATCGTGAAAGTAAGTGAATATATGGTTTATGTCCGGAAGGAAGTACAATGTCAGATGACGATCAATCAGTAAGTTAAACAGGTGGTTTAAGTCACAAGAGAATCAACGAACGTAAGATGAATCTGCTGTGATAGCTACAAGTCATTAAGGAACAAGTCAGCCAGAGAATTGGATAATGGTGTATTACTCCTACTCCAAAGTGTTTTGTTAGATCAGAGTTGCGCAGCGGAAAAGTAATTCCAGAATGAGTTAACAAACAATTCTAAACTGAAGTTTAGAGAACAAGGATGCTTGTGTAGTCCGTGTTAGGTGGACCACAGAATATCAGTAAGCAGCGACGACTCGAACTTGTTATAAGTACTAGCAGAAATTTTCAAAAGTAAAGCCGAGGGATATTTCAAACCTCGAGACTTAAGAGAAATGGAAATCGAAGCAGTCTAAGATTCTGCGATAAGAATGAGAAGAATATGTTTCTAGCGCAATAAGACTAAAGCAAGGAAAGTCATCACTAATACGGTAAGTTTAATCAAAAGGGTAAGCATGAGGCAGCATCCGTAAAGATTGCACTTACAAGACGATAAATATTTGAAATTAAAAGCATTGGTCAGAAGTGACAATGCAGTGACATATGAGCCTAATCTGTGTTGTATCCCGTTATGCCTACATGTCACATGTATCATGTTATGTTAGTATATATATATATACTTAACAGGCAATACTCAAACTACTCAGATAGTAGTGTAACAGATTTTCAGTTATGTGACGTGTTTTGGTAATAGTGGTACGCAATCAGGAATGTTTAAATATGAAGGTTTTACCAGAGCAGATTTGTTGATATCACCATAGCTTAGCAGAAAAGTTCGAAAATTATTGTACTTAATGTTCACCAGTAAAAGAAGAAGAACTTTCATGCAGATTACAAGTCATTCGTAGTCTACAGTAAAGAGTTACGTAAGTTCAGGTTTTGATTTAAGGATTTAAAGTGTGCTATTTTGGTAGCAATCAAGTAGAGCTTCTTTTGAAAACAAGGATCTTGGACTCGACGTTCAGAATGAGAAAATAAGTTTACGATGCTGAGAGAATGTAACCATAATCTATGTTATGGGTTGTTGTACACTTAAGAAATAAACACGAGTAACAATGGCGGGGCAAACCTGGCAAGCCAGTTGAAAGGCAAATCCCGGAAGTTACAAGATAAGTTAAGAGTAAGAAAGATTCCCAATTGATGTGATAAAGTCTCCAATATGTTAAGATTAGGAATGATGTCCCTTCAGTCGGACAAGGATGAGATGATGTATTGTGTATCCATCCGTAGTGTACACGTGTTCGATTATGTATGTAAATTATATGCTATGAAATCTACCATGTGGTGTTATGTGAGATGATTACTACTCATCACTCGGACTAAACTTCTATGGGTTTGGAATTACCAATATAGGAGATAATTATGCTACGGTCAGAACACAAGAATAAGACGTGATATAAATGTTGGAGGAACATCAAACTCCCAGTAATGAAGATTGATTTCTAAGTTATTAAGATAAGAGACGTTGTAGACCAATTGGACGGAACAAGAGCAATCTGTAAGAATTCCGCAAATCTTTGAGATTTTCATAGTAAAGGTAATGATTGCGATTGTGATAAGTAGCCCATCGTGATGTCAGGTGTCCTTCGGTGAAAGGATGATTCTATATGGAACAGTGATATAAGATTATACGTAATATGTCGTCGTAGGAGGTAAAGGATGAATATCAGAAGTCAATGGAAACTAATTGGGGATATTAAAAATGACCCAATGTCGTCAAAGCAAGATTTCGCGGACTACGAAGGAAGTTTATGGAATCCAGTATGAATGTCTAGGGCTTAATGATTTCAATTTGAATTTGCCGGAAGTGTATGTATAAGAGACATAGTCAAGTGAGTCGGGTAAATTGGTTCTGATAACCATATTCCATTACGTAGGGATTATGTAATGTATGCCAAGCCTTTCAGATAAAGAAGAGATTGACGAGTATTATCAACTTACGAAGTTGAAAGACCATGAGATTTCGAAAAGTAAGATGAATAGAGAATTGTCTAATAGGGAAAGAAGTAATAAGGATTTCTTTTAATATGTGATTTCAAGGGATTTCTAAATTTCGAGGACGAAATTTCTTTAAGGGGGGTAGATTGTAACATCCCGCTCATAAGTATCAGTTAATTGTAGCGTTTATCCGTGTAGAAACTTGAACCGCAAGCAATGGCAATAAGAAATTAGGAGGAAGTGGCAATTTTGTAATTAAGGCCAAAAAGGGAGAAAGTTTTAAAAGGAAGAAGTAGAAAGATTTTCTACACTCTTCCATTTCCATTCCTTTCCCAATTTTCAGCTCTCCCTCTCCTCTCTTTCTCATCTCACACGCCCTCACTCCCTCACCATAAACCCATCCTTTCCTAATCCAATTCTTGAGAGAAAGCTTCATAAGCAAGTTTGGATAGTAAAGCTAGAACAAGTGAAAGAAGCAAGGAAGAAAGTGAGAGAAGTTGATAGCTTGAAGCCAAGGCTTAGGAGAATCAGAAGTAGCAAGCACCAATAGGAGGATTAAGGTGAGCTCCACAGGGTTTTAGAACCCGTTTTGTGTAAGCTAGTAGAATTTTATAAGTTGAGATAGATTTTAGGATTAGTGCCCTAAATCCAAATGTTTACTAATTCCATGTTGAACTATGTTATTATTTATCAATATGTCTCAAGAATTTATGCCATAAGCTGTTATGAGGATTGGGAGTGTTTGGATTAGCCTAGGAAGCTGAAATTTGGAACCTGAAAAGGGAGAAATCGGCCACCGATTTCATGGGTTCGGCCACCGATTTTATGGCTCATTTTCTATGTAACTCACGGCAAAAATCGGGGCCCGATTTATGCAAATCGGCCACCGATTTCCCCTCCACACAAACTCGTTTTTATTGATGATAGGCATGGATTTAAGATAGGATGAGTAAAGAGTACTACCTAGGAAGATGAATACTTGAATTCTAAGTTATATAGATATATAAAGGGACAGGAATAGAATTAATTTCAGATAAGTTAAGGGTAGTTTATCAGGGTGCCCTTAACCAGGTAGAATACAGGATACCTTGGTCAGTGGGATTTAATTCCCTCGATTCAGGCATAGTTACAGGTTATCAGGACGTGCCTCAATGCTCACGTCAGAGTGACATTGGGGGGAAAACACGTATCAGTTTTATCAGGAAATGTATAATCATATACCAGGAATAAAAATTAATAATCAGGACAAGCTTTGTGTCTTCTGTTCTCTCGACCAGTTAGAGAGAACAGGGGGTTTCAGCATTGCTGAAACGGGCAGGAACTTTCCGTGAGGATAACCACACAGAGTTACAGTGTGTCTCCTGTGCTCTCGACCAGTTAGAGAGGACGGGGGGTTCCAGATGGAACGGGCAGGAATCTTCCGCGAGGATAACCACACACTTAGGCAAGAGGAGTCGGTGTTAGCCTGATATGATAGGAATTTTCACCGGTTATCAGGGGAATGTGCTTCGGGGTTACTCCACCCGGGGGCATTCCGTAAAATGAACCCAGATAATATTGTTTGTTCAACGCTAACAGCTAACATAAAGACATTTATCAGTTAATTATATTATTATGTTATCAGGCAGAGAATAGTTATCAGATATCAGGTATCAGTTATCAGGCGGTGATCCTAGGTTTCCCCTCGATCACCCAGTTATCAGGATATAGTCTAGATCTCAGGATTATTCAGTATCAGACTCAAACGGTGATCCTAGGTTTCCCCTTGATCACTAGTTTAGCAGGATGTAGTCCAGTTTATGACTACACAGTTTAGCAGGACAGTCAGGTAGCCCTCTATGGGTAAGGATAAGACTTGGCGATCATAGGTATCCCCAAGATTGCCGAGGTAGGCACGGCGACCCTAGGTTCCCTGTGGTTGCCAACAGTAGGTAGGGTAGGAGCTCACTGAGACATTATGTCTCATCCCTATCCTTCTGGTGCAGGTTTTCAGGTAAGCTAGTGATGTTCATGAAGATTTTCACCAGGAAGACGCTGGATGGAGTGCAGTTGCTCGTCGCGGAGAAGCTCAGAAGGTTATCAGGATATGTTTATGTATTTATAGATGATGTTTGGATAAATGTATTAACGAGACAACTTGTACTCATTCAGATGTATTTATTTTTATTATTGAAAATTTCAATGTATCCAGTATCAGTTCAACGCACATGCTAATATACTAGTTAACGTTAGTATGGGTGTTACAACCTTGACTGATTTCAGCCACAAATGCAGCTGATTCTAGAAGGTAATGATGGAAAAAACTGAAAAACAGGGCAGCTGCAATTTGTGTGATTCTTGGGATCAATCCTTGCAATCTTGGAAGGCCAAGCAATGAAAACGTGTACTGCCATGTATAGAGGGATTGGGGGAAGCAAAATGAGCATGTGGGCTGGTGTGTGTGAGGAGAAATCCAGCTGAAAACAGGGCACACCAAACAGGTTTTTTGCAAGCAAAACCACTTGTGTTTGACTGGTTTTGGTGGGGAAATAAGGAAGGAAAGGGATCAAGCAGCTGGCTGGCAAGCTCAGGTTGGATGATAGGTCAATTGGGAGGGACAAGAGCTGACCAAGGGCAGCCAATTTGATTGAGCACATGTTAGGTTGGATGAAAATCCTTCTTACCTTTACCTTTAATGTCCACATTAAATCTTGCTTTGCTGCATCATTTCAACCACAAATGGCAATAACAATAATAATAATAATACTAATAATAATAACTGCAAATGAAAACAAAACAGATAAATCAAAGAAATAAAAATTCTGCAAAAAAATCGCAGAGGTCACAGTGCGAAGGTCACTTCGCACTACGAACTCCCCTATTCAATTCGCTCACTTCGGGAAGAGTGGACGGAAAGAGGAGGCCTTTGCTCTATCTGCTTCTTCCTCTTCCCAGGAATGAACAATTGGATAAAAAAATTATTTTTTTCTTTGTTTGTATATATATAATAAAATTAAGATTAAGCAAGCGGCCCTTTCGTGACTCAAACTGCCGGTACGCTTTCCGGCTCGCAACGACTCAAACGGGCGGGGGCTATCTATTTGCTTGCAAAGCGGGCTGTTCGCCTTTCGGATTCGGAAAGTTTTTGATTTTTTGTATTTTCTTAAAATAAAAAAAATAAAAATAAAAATAAAATAAAAATGCAAATGAATAAGGATAATGGCAAGGGTAATAATGAAAGTGATAATGTAAAAATAATGATGGCAATAAAGATAATAATAAAAATGAAAAAGTTAATAATATTAGTAATTAATAAAAAATAATGATAATAATAATAATAATAATAAAATATTGATAAAAGGATAATAATAAAAATACAAAAGTAATGGTATTAATAAGGATAATGACAATGTTAATAAAGGTGGTAATGCTTATGTAAATAAAATGTAAATGAAATCCAATAACAAAAATGAAATAATAAAGTAATAAAATGATGAAATAATATAAAACAAAGAAAAATATGAGTCAAAAAATGGGGTATGACAGATGCCCCTATTTAAGTTTCTTCGCCCCGGAGATTGAAAGTGAAATTTTGAAATGGACGGGTCGAAGAGACTTAAATATAGAGTACACCATTTTTTGACTAAATATTTTTCTTGAATTGTAAATGTCATGAATGCATGTATGCGAATGTTATGAATGCTTGTAATGTAAATATGAATGCAAAGATGACCACACTGGGGATAAAAGAGACAAAGGGATGCCCGGGTTCGTTAAGGAAACGGGATCCGACTTTACTGGGGAACATGGTTCCACTGGGGATAAATGTCAGCTGTTCGGGTTAACGCCGAACTGCCACTGACGACATGAAACAAGAAGATAAATGCCAGTTGTCCGGGTTATTGCCGAACTGGCCACTGACGACAAGAAACAAAAATGAATGTCAACTGTTCGGGTTGTTGCCGAACTTGCCATTGACGACGGGAAATAAAATTGTAAATGTCAGCTGTTCGGGTTGTTGCCGAACTGGCCACTGACGACAGGAAATGAAAAGAAGGTCAAATGTTCGGGTTGTTGCCGAACTTGCCATTGACGACAGGAAATAAAAAGTAAAGGTGTCAACTGTTCGGGTTGTTGCCGAACTTGCCATTGACGACAGGAAATGAAAAGAAGGTCAACTGTTCGGGTTGTTGCCGAACTTGCCATTGACTACAGGAAATAAAAAGTAAATGTCAGCTGTTCGGGTTGTTGCCGAACTGGCCACTGACGACACTGAGGATGCGGCTGACAAGCCGTTCCTTACAGAACTGCCCCTTCAATTGGGGAGAAAAGATGCACAAGCCATTCATTAAAGAACTTGCCACTTGGCACAACACTGGGGAATATGCACAAGTTGTTCGTTTGAACTGCCACTTGGCATAAAGACATGATAAAAAGATGCGCAAGCTGTTCGTTTGAACTGCCACTTGGCATAAAAGGTGACATCTCCGGACCAGACAGACTGGGGGACGACACTTGGGGAAAAAGGAGTTCACGAATTTTTCATGATTGATTGGTGAGACTCATGAAGGTTAGAGCAACCGTGAATGATATTGTTGCATGCATAAATGTACGTATGTATGAATGCATGAATGTATGAATGTACAAACACCTGAATGTGCGAACGTACAAATGTATGAATGTATAAATGCATAAATGTATGAATGTATGACTCTCACTGGCGATGTTGTGTGAAAGATTGACTTGTACTGGGGATACCCAAACTGTTCGCTAAGGAACTGCCCCTTGATACAAGAATATAATGAGAGGCGCACAAGCTGTTCGTTAAAGAACTACCGCTTGGCGAAAAGGAGATTGACATCCTTAGACTAGACAGACTGGGGATGACACTCGACTGCTTGCTGGGGGGAAATAAATTGTGGGGGATGCATGATATGAATATGAGATGCATGTTAATGAATGAGTTTGATATGATGCATGAATTATGCTGACATGTGGGATGACAGACGTCATGTTGGACACTGGGGGTTATGATTTGGGTGCCGAGCAAAGTCGGGCTTTGGTTGTGGTTGTGCCAATGATGATTGGGCCTTTGGGGGCGAGACTCCACTGGGGGATGCCAATAAAATTGGGCTTTGTTTGTGACTTCGCTGGGGATATAAGGATCATTCTGGAAGCATGATCGATATCCAGCCTTAGATGCCAATGGTGGTTGGGCTTTTTGTGAGTAGGTGCCAATGACAATTGGGCTTTTTATTGATTGGCCAAAGATTGACTTGCGGGGAGATTGTTAATCCGCTGGGGATTGTGCTAATCCGCTGGGGAGAAGAACTGGTGATTCCGCCGGGGATAATTATGCTTTGGTTGGCAAGTCTTTGCCTGAATCCTCCTCTCGGGCTCTTGATTCATTGGGGGTATTCCCGATTGATCGACCGAGGATTCTGTTGGGGATGCTCTTCTTTGCAAATGACCATGCTCGGCCTGCGAAGCTTCATCCGTTTTAAGGACATACATCGATGTACACTTCAAATATTTATGAGTTCGAAAGGAATGTGTTTGTTATTGATAAAAAATAAAAGACTCACAAAATAAATTTTTTGAAAAAGAGTTTTGTTTTAAAAGTACTATCATCAAGAATAAAAATGAAATAAATAAAAAAATGGGAATTTGATAAAAGGTAAAGTAATGTTGGGAAGTGAAATTTATTAATGGGGTGGTAGCCCGCCAAAGGCGTGGCTCCTTTGTGATCTTGTTTGGGATTGCTGATGACAATTGGGCCTTTTGTAGGGGACTGAGGGATGTCAATGATGACTGGGCTCTTTGTGAATTGTGGGGGGAGGGCCAAGCATGGTTGGGCCCTTTGAATAATTGTGCACTGGGTATAATCGGGTTTCGGTTTAAAATTGTGGGTGCCAACGAAAATTGGGCCTTGGTTTTGTTGGGGGCCAATGAATATTGGGCTTTATGGTTGGGTGCCAATGAATATTAGGCTTTGGTTTGATTGGATGCCGAGCGAGGTCGGGCTTTGGTTGGTTGGATGCCGAGCGAGGTCGGGCTTTGATATTGGATGCCGAGCGAGGTCGGGCTTTGATATTGGATGCCGAGCGAGGTCGGGCTTTGATGATTGGTTGCCGAGCGAGGTCGGACTTTTATGTTTGGTATGATTCATATGAAATCTGCGCATGCAATTTTAATGCTCCCATTAATCCGAGATCGCACTGAAAAATTTGAAACAAAAACCAAACACAAAAAATTATATCGTACAGCTTAGGTGAGCTCCAAAAATTTGCCAAAGGGGGAGATTGTTGAGTATTTTTGTGTTGGCTGCATGTTTTGGCAAATCCAATGTGTTGAATAGTAGCATCTCCATGTTTAGAACAATTCTTCAGTTGCATGTTTTTTCATTTGAAGCTGTTCAGAAGCTGAAATCACCATCAGAAGTTGAAAGTTGCTTCAGAAGCACTATAGCGCTTCAGAAGCTGAATTGAGAGTCTGAAGCAGAGTTGACTTCTTTTGACTTCATCAGAAGCTGGTTATTTTCAAGTTATTCTTGCACGAATCTTGGCGAGATTTAACAAGGAAATATCCTAACATATTGCTTCTAGAATGCTGGTTGTTTTGGAGAAGATTTAATGAAGATTTGGTTTGTTTTTATGAAAACGCGTATTTTACTGATGTAATCTTTCAAAGATACATTGCAGAATTATCTTAGCCATTCATAAATCAGTAACAAATCAATTTCAGAAGATTGGAATTTATTTTATGCTGCTGGACTGAAGGCTATATAAGGAGAGCTGATGCTGCTATTCAAGAGACACGAAGAACAGAGTCTTATTCAGTATATTGAGTCTTTGTGTTTAAAACCTTAGGGTTGTTTGTGCACCACTCTGTTAGAGTTGGTTTAGTGTTTGTTCTGAGTTGTAATTCATTCAAAAGCTTTTAAGCAAGAATGAAGTTTTTGTTTTGAAGAGTGTTCTTCAAAAACTGGGAAATTTGTTCAGAACTGGTTTAGGTTCAAGGTTAGTTCAAGTGACTGGGATGTTGCTTATAGGAAGTTAGTGGACTCTAATACTCATGCGTGGGTAGAAGTTTGACTAGGTGGAAGTTAATTGCTTGGGATAGGAACTGGGAGTCAGTGTCTGAGTCTTAAGGATTAATTCCAATAGTGGATTTCCTTCCTGGATTGGTATCCCCCAGAGTAGGAGGTGTTTACTCCGAACTGGGTTAACAAACCTTGTGTTCTTTTATTTCTGCACTTTTTATTGCTTGTTGCATAACTGTTTAAATTGTACTAAGTTTCAAGTTCAGAACCTGTTTGGTTCAGAACCAGCTGTTAATCTGAACCAGTTAATAACTCCTACCAGTTGCTAAAGCCAGAAATTTCACTAGGGTTTTGAGGTAAAGCTTGGCTAAGATCAGAAGCAAGTTTAAGGTGAGCTCCTAGGGGTTTTAGAACCCACTTTGGAAATCTTTTGATAAGTTTTGATGTTTATAGTGTTATGATCAAGTTTGAGGTGTTTAGTGCCCTAGTTCCTTTTCTTGCAATTCCTTGATCATAAATGATGTTATAGTCTATCATATGCTGTAGAAATTATCCCTTAAGCTGTATGATGTTTGGGTATGTTTGGATAAGCCAAAAATGGTGGAAATCACGTTTTGAACTTGCCCTATGCTGTCCAACTGCAGGTAAAATCGTGTCAAGATTTTACAACCGTGTCACGATTTTATAGGCAGTGACTACCACGATTTCTGGGTAGGAAATCGTGACACGATTTGATCGTGTCACGATTGTACAGTACACAGGGCATAAATGTTTTTCTTCTATACTTGCACCATTTTAGCTGTCCAATACTACTTCAGACTCTTCAAGCAACGTGCAGTGGCTAGGTATTACTATTAAGTATTAAACGAACTAGCCCTTAGAGATGTATGGATTATTAAAGAGGCAAAGTATACGCAATGTTAGAGAATTGCAAGAGCAATGGTTATATGATTAGGTAAACCCTAATAGCGGCATATGACAACGTTATGTCGAATCCTATGATAGGAAAACAAGAATTATAGTATGAATGCAAGGATTTAATGGATTGATTCCATTACTTGTGAGTTGTTAACTCTTAAGGAATGCAGACGACTTTACTAAGTCAAGAACCTATTTTAGGTATAAGAGATTATAGATGTATTCAGTTTAGAATACAAGGGTTATAGGAATGTTTCAACAATCAAAGTTACAGATAAGATTATAGTGTTGGTTTTCCGACAATTATAGGTGGCTTATGAGAACGATAAGCCAAGATTCATAAGTTATAGGTTGAGTGTTACAGGATTGTTATCATTTGTTTATAGTAACAGTTATGCATATTTATATGATTAAAGTTAAAGAATTAAAGATCAAAGATAATGGCGTGCTCGCACGTTTCACAGTCATAGGGCGTGTTCAGCAGACTCCGGGATTCCCCGGATGGGACTTCTCCGAGAGGGTTGTCCACACGTTTCATAGGGAGTCCGGTGTTAGCCTGATTGTCAGGAATTTCATCGGGTCATAGGGATGTTGTACTTCGGGGTTACTCCACCCGGATGCACTCTGTAAAACGAACTCAGATTAATTGTTTGTTCAACGCTAACAGCTAACATAAAACACCTTTATATGTATTATGTTTCATAGTTATTGTCAAAGTTACAGTTATAGTTATAGTCACAGGAAATTCATAGTTATAGTCATAGACAGCTAACAGAAAGTGGTCCTAGGTTTCCCCTCGATCACTAAGTTATAGTTATGGGTAGATTTAAAGATACAGGTAGATTACAGTTATAGTTATAGAAAGATTTATGGTCATAGGTGGATTTATATCCTTGTGGTTAAAGATAAGAGACTTGGCGATCATAGGAAATCCCCAAGATTGCCAAGGTAGGCATGGCGACCCTAGGTTCCCTGTGGTTGCCAACAGTTGGTTAGGCTGGAGCTCACTGAGACATTATGTCTCATCCCATTCCTTCTGGTGCAGGTTTACAGCTAAGTCAGAGGTTCGTGATGGAGATCTTCACAGAGATACTGGATGGAGTACAGTTGCTCGTTGTGTACCAGCTCAGGAGCTTAATGGCCATTTGTATAAGTATTGTAATAGTAATGGATTATTTGTACATACGAGTAAACTTGCATTCATTCAGATGTGATGTATTATTATTATTGAAATTTTTAAATGTATCCAGTATCAGTTTAACGCACATGCTAATATACTAGTTAAAGTTAGTATGGGTGTTACAATTGGTATCAGAGCAGGTCGATTCAGACCGTGCCATGGGTCATTTAAGATTCAATAAAAGTAGTGGAAACATTGGGTTCTGGATGTTGTTCTAAAGGTCACATCTAGTTGAGCCTGATCAACTCAGTCTAGTATATGACAGTTAGGACAAATATCCGAGAGCTGAATGTGACCAAGGAGGAAAGAAGTGTACGAAGGGTAAAGGTTAAGACGTCAGATTCTAAGACGAAATTGGCAAAGTGTTTAATGTCAAAGGATGGTTCCCTTACAGTGAAGTAATTGAGCCTGTTAATGGCAAAGTTTCAGGAATACATGAGGTATTTAAGAGTAGGGTCAAGTACCTTAACTAGTTGGACGCATCTTTGAGCGATGTCTTCTCCGAGGAGATGTGTAAAGTAAAGAATTATGGAATGATTTGGAATTTTAACGGGAACCGTAATTTGAAAGTTAAAGTGGATTGTAGAATAGAGTTCTAATTCCAGATTGGAGGTAAAGAATTACGGTACCAAACCCAGTGACTTGGAATAAGGAATGACCAGCTAATTATTAATATTGAAAGCTCTGGACTTCCAGTAGTAAGGATATAGTGTGTAAGGATGGGAGGACTGGCGCACTTGGAACGGACGAGATTTTAATATCCGATAGGTAAGAGATTTATTTATGGATCAAGCGAAATATTGGACAGATGAATCAGATTACCTTCCTTTATTATGAGTCATCAAGATGCATTGTATGAGAAACGCAAGCTTAGCAATAAGTGAAGGAAACCCCCGGTAAGGGTATGGATTAAAGATTGAATCTTATGTTGATGGATTATAGCAGACCCCGGTTTCGAGGATTATGCAGGAAGATCGTCATTAACGTACAAGTTACAGTTAAAGTTATGGATGAGGTTAAGGAGTTCTATGTTTTCTTTTGATGGGCTCCTTACACGAGTATTCGGGTAAGCCGACAAAGATCACCTTATGATGGTATGTTGGGTTGTTCGAAGCCATGAAGAGGGCAACGGTCGAGAAGACATATGGAATATTATTCAGATAACAAGATTAGATTGGAATTGCGAATACAGTAATAAGTTACAAGAAGGATCCAATGGAAAATGTTAAGTATTGAAGTTTAAAGATTTATTAATCGGGTACTCGAAGAGGCGTAATATGTGTTCGGGGTTACAGGAGAGCCGGTAAAGTAGAGTTTTATCCAGACGGATTATTTCCGGAGAAACCCGAGGAGTAACCAAGAGATATGATAGAGTTATGTGGACCTAAGTTGTCTTGGAAAAAGGTCGTGAATGTGAAATCCTTACGGATAATTATAGGATGGAACTCGATTCAGAATATGAAGAGTAAAGCTAGAACTAGTGTATAAGTTGTCCTGACGGGAGCATTGTTGGGCTCGTAATTATTGCTAAAGACTGTTTACAGGTTTCGGCGTATTTTTGTGAAAGTAAGTATATTGTTATGTCCGAAAGGAAACACTAAGTCAGATGACAATCAATCAGTAAGTTAAACAGGTGGATTAAACCACGAAAGAAATTATAATGTAAGATGGTCATATATGGTAACTACAAAGTTATAAAGTCAAAGGATCGGCCAAGGAGATTTTATATGGTAATAGTGGTGTATTACTTCTATCCAAAGGTGAATTGTCTAAATCAGAGTTGCGCAGCGGATAAGTAATCCAATAATGAGTTAACAGACAATTCAAGCTGAAGTTAGAGAAAAATGATGTTTGTGAAGTCCTTGCCAGATGAATTACAGGAAAGTTATTCAGAGATTAATTCTCAAGCTACAGAATATTTGTAAGTAGTGATGACTTGAACTTATCATCAGTTCTAACAGGAAAATTTTAAGAGATAAGTCGAGGAATGTTTCAGACCTCGGAATTCATGAGTAATGAGAATACAAGCAGTTTGAGAAATTTAAAGGATGTGTTTCTAGCACAATAAGTACATGGCGAAGGAAGCCACATGTAATACGGTGATCTAGCTGTTTAGCTCAGTAACTCTAAGTTAACTTGAATAGTAAGTTTAACCAAAGAGGAATCATGCCGTGGCATACAGTTATTCCGCATCGTATCCACGTTATGCTGGCATGTCGCATGTAACAGGCATGTAACAGGTTATGATTAGTATTATGTATACTGATCAGGTAGAGTATATACTACTGAGACAGTAGTGTAACATATTTATAGTCGTGTGACATGTATCGGTAACCGTGGTACGCAGTCGGTAATGTTTAACGGGAAAGTCTTAAGCAGAACAGATTTGTTGTTACCGAACAAATCTTAGTTGAGGAATTCAGAAATCCTTGAACTTAATGTTAACAGTTAAAGGAAGGAAATGTTTTACATAGATCAGAAGATTACTCATAGTTTATAGTAAAAGGCTACGTGAATTTAAGTTATGAATTAAAGGATTAAGAGTTTTAAAGTGTTATTTTGATAGCGAACAGAATAGAGTTTTCTTTTGAAAACAGTTAATGCTCTTGAATGAGATAAGTTATAACGTCAATGGGACGTAATCATAGTTACGTATGGGATTGTAGATACTCAGAGGATACAAGCATGAGTTAAGAGTAAGAAGGGTGACCTTGGTTGACGTGGCATCGTCTCAAGTATATGTTGACTAAGTATGGTGTCCCATTAGTTGGACAATGATGATGCGGTGTACAGTGTATCCGATGGTAGTGTACACGTACTCGATCATGCATAGAAGCTATGTGCTATGAACTGTATTATATGATGTTATGTGAGACGGCTCATGCCACACGTCACTTGTACTAAACTTTCATAAGTTTGAAATTATTGGTAAAGAAAGTATTAATCCCATAAGTAAGGGATATCCTGAATGATGCAAGATTGTCAGAGTCCTAGAAGGAATAAAGCTCCTAAGACCTTTAGGTACGTGTTATCGTTGATTAACTAAATCGGAGTGTTGAGTATTTTGGTGTTGGCTGCATTGTTTGGCAAAATCAAGGTATTGAATAGAAGCATCTCCATATGTAGAACATTTCTTCAGTTGGAAGTCTTTCATTTTGAAGCTGTTCAGAAGCTCAAAATTACA
Source organism: Medicago ruthenica (assembly GCA_018208015.1). Classification (NCBI taxonomy): domain Eukaryota; kingdom Viridiplantae; phylum Streptophyta; class Magnoliopsida; order Fabales; family Fabaceae; genus Medicago; species Medicago ruthenica. The sequence continues at coordinate 51,514,987 of CM031377.1, read as the reverse complement.
TCAGAAGCTGAATGCTCATCAGAAACACTGTAGCACTTCAGAAGCTGATTCAGGTTCTGAAGTCCAGCGTTGACTTTTGTTGACCTCATCAGAAGCTGGGTTTTCAGAATTGTTTTGGCGCGAATCTTTGCAAGATTGATCAAGGAATTATTCACGCGTATTGCTTCTAGAATGCTGATTTATTTGAAGAAGATTTTATTGAAGATTTGGTTCAAAGATATGAAATTCATATTTTCCTGTTATAATCTTTAAAAGATTCAGTACAGTTTTATTTGTTACATTATTGGACCAATCTTATTTCAGTAACAAATCAAATCAGAAGATTAGTTTTATTTTGCAAGACTGAAGGCTATATAAGGAGGAGGGCTGCTACTATTCAAGTGTTACGAATTGTAGAGTATTATTCAGAGAAATAGAGTCTTAGTTGTTTTTAAGCTTTTGCTTTGTTTTTGTACGCCACTCATATGTTTTGAGTTGGTTTAGGATTGTTATTGAGTTGTAATTCATTCTAAGCCTTTAGGTACGAATGAAGTTTTGTCTTTGAAGGTGTATTCAAAACAGGGGAGTTTTTGTGTTCAGAACTGGGTTAAGTTCAAAGGGTAGTTCAAGTAGCTGGGTTGCAGTTGCTTGAATAGGAAGTTAGAGGTTTTCTAATACTCAACGTGTTGGGTAGAATTCAAGACTAGGAGGAAGTTAATTGCTTAGGCAGGGAACTGGGAGTCAGTGTCTTGAGTCTTAAGGATTAATTCCTATAGTGGAATTCCTTCCTGGATTGGTATCCCCCAGAGTAGGAGGTGTGTACTCCGAACTGGGTTAACAAATTTCTGTGCCTTTTTACTTTCCTGCACTTTAAATTTGCTGCCTGTGTGTGTTTGTGTTTGTGCTCTGTTTTGCAAACTAGTGTGTCCTGCGTGCTGTTCAGAACCTGTTAGGTTCAGAACCTGATTACTCTGTTAGTTTCTGTTCATTGCCAGGCCAGAATTTCAATTGGCATCAGAGCAGGCACCCTGCCTGTAATTTGGGTGAGATCCAGAGGCATTAATTACTGGCAAGCATGGATAGAGAAGGAGGATATGTCAATAGACCACCCCTACTTGATGGCACAAACTATGAGTATTGGAAGTCTAGGACGTGTGCTTTTCTAAAGTCTATTGACAGCAGGACTTGGAAAGCTGTGATAAAAGGCTGGGATCATCCTGTGTATACAGACAAAGATGGTAATAAGACTGAGATTTTGAAGCCTGAGGAGGAATGGACCAAAGCTGAAGATGATCTGTCTCTGGGAAATTCAAAAGCTTTGAATGCTATCTTTAATGGTGTTGATCAGAACATGTTCAGACTCATCAAACAATGTACTGTGGCTAAGGATGCTTGGGAAATTCTGAAGACCACTCATGAAGGAACTTCTAAGGTAAAGATGTCCAGATTACAGCTGCTGACCACCAAGTTTGAGAACCTGAAGATGAAGGAGGATGAAAATATCCAGGATTTCTATATGAATGTGCTTGATATGGCAAATTCTTTTGATTCTCTTGGTGAAAAGATGTCTGATGAGAAGTTAGTAAGAAAAATCCTCAGATCCCTGCCCAGAAGATTTGATATGAAGGTGACAGCAATTGAAGAGGCTCATGATATTACCACTATGAAGCTTGAGGAGCTGATTGGGTCATTACTCAATTTTGAAACTGCCTTTTGTAAACAGACTGAGAAGAAAGGAAAAGGTGTAGCTTTTACTGTGAATTCTGAAGCTGACGATCAACAAGAGTCAGAGGAGGATGACTTATCAGAAGCTCTTGTGTTACTGGGAAAACAATTCAACAAGATTCTGAAGAATGTTAACAGAAAAGCCAAAGCCAAAGGTCAAAACTTCAGATTCAATAACAAAAAGCAACAAACTGATGAGAAGAAGACCAAGTCTGAGGAGAAAAGTAACCAAGCCAAAGGTGTGCAGTGCTATGAGTGTGAAGGTTATGGACATATCAAAACTGAGTGTCCTACTTTTCTTAAGAAGCAGAAGAAAAGCCTAGCTGTTGCATGGTCTGATGATGGTTCAGAAGAAGATGATGATAGTGAATCTGGTATGTGTGATACTGGTCTGGTTGTGAGGTCAGGAGCTATCTTGAAGAAGGAACCTGCTTTAGAGTCTGAGACTTTTTCAGAGTCTGACTCAGAGTCTGAAGGTTCATCTGTGTCTAAAGCTGTTAAAACATCATATGATGAACTAGCTGACAACTACAGGAAGCTGTATACCAGAAGTGCTGAGGTTTGCAAACAAGTGCTGGATCAGAAGGAGACTATTTTTCAACTGGAGGCTGAAAAGGGAGAACTTCTTGTGCAGAATTCAGATTTGAAAGAAGAAGTGAACCAGTTAAATTCCCAACTTGAACATATGAAAAAGCAGGTTAGAATGATGAATACTGCTACTAATGTGTTGGATGAAATTTTGGGTGCTCAGCAACAAGGAAAAACTGGATTAGGCTTTGATGATCAGATTCAGAACTCCAAACAGAAGATTCCAGTTAAACAGTTTGTTCCTGCTACTCAGACACATGATTCTATGATTGGAACATCTCAGATGAAACCTCAGAAGGTAGCCTAGTTGCAAGGTCAGAAGCATATACAGTTGAGACCTCAAAAGCATACTCAGATGAGACCTCAGAAGCATATTCAGATGCAACCCCAGAAGTACAACAGAAGAAGGAGGAATCATGCTTGGACCTGTCATTATTGTGGTAAGAAGGGACATATCAAACCTTTTTGCTTTAAACTATATGGATATCCTGAACACTTTCAATATAGAAAAGTGCAACCAACTGCACCCAGACACAGTGTTCAGAAGGTGTGGAAACCTAAGGTTCAGAATGTAGGCCTGATTGCTCATACTTCGTTGAGAGCCACCTCAAAAGAAGACTGGTATTTTGATAGTGGGTGTTCAAGGCACATGACTGGTGTGAAGAAGCTACTGAGCAATATCAGATCATACTCCAGAAGTTATGTGACATTTGGAGATGGTGTAAAAGGTCAGATTCTGGGAATTGGAGATTTGATCAGAGAAGGTTTGCCCAGACTTAATGATGTGCTACTGGTGGAAGGATTAACCTCTAATCTGATCAGTATTAGCCAGCTGTGTGATCAGGATTTGAAAGTTAATTTCAACAAGCAGGAGTGTATTGTTACTGATCAGGATGGAAAAACTCAGATGAGAGGCTGCAGATCCAAAGACAATTGTTATTTGTGGGTTTCTGAAGAAGAAAGAAGTCTGACTTCTTGTCTTATGAGCTCAGAAGAGGAAGTCAAACTCTGGCACCAGAAACTGGGACATTTGCATTTAAAAGGCATGAAGAAAATCCTAAGTACTGAAGCTATCAGAGGTGTGCCTAATCTGAAGATCAATGAGGACAGTGTTTGTGGTGATTGTCAGATTGGTAAACAAACAAGAAAGTCTCATCCCAGATTAGTTCACCAGGTAACTACCAAAGTACTGGAACTTGTTCATATGGATTTAATGGGGCCTATGCAAGTAGAAAGTATTGGAGGAAAAAGATATGCCTTTGTAATGGTAGATGACTACTCAAGATATACATGGGTCAGCTTTGTTAGAGAAAAGTCTGACACTTTTGAAGTTTTCAAAGAGATGTGCATTCAACTACAAAGAGAGAAAGATAGTGGGATTATCAGAATCAGAAGTGATCATGGCAAAGAATTTGAAAACAAGAGCTTTTCAGAATTCTGTGCTTCTGAAGGTATAAAGCATGAGTTTTCTGCACCTATCACACCTCAGCAAAATGGTGTAGTTGAGAGGAAGAATAGGACATTAGCAGAATGTGCAAGAGTTATGCTGCATGCAAAGAAGCTGCCATATATGTTCTGGGCTGAAGCAATGAATACTGCCTGTTATATTCACAACAGAGTCACTTTGAAGAAGGGTACTACATCAACTCTGTATGAATTGTGGAAAGGGAGAAAGCCTACAGTCAAATATTTCCATGTTTTTGGGAGCAGATGCTATATTTTGGCTGATAGAGAAAATAGGAGAAAGCTGGATCCTAAGTCTGATGAAGGCATATTCCTGGGTTATTCAGTGAACAGCAGAGCTTACAGGGTGTTTAATTCCAGAACCAAGGTTATGATGGAGTCCATTAATGTGGTAATTGATGATCTGACTGCTGAGAATGATAGAAGTGAGCCTGAAGTTGTTCCAGAGTCTAAAGCTTCAGAAGAACAAACTTCAGAAGCAGAAAAGCATTCAGAGTCTGAAGAAGGAGAAGATCAATCAGATCAAGTTCCTAATGGTAAAGGGCCATCAATTAGAGTTCAGAAGGATCATCCTAAAGACTTAATCATTGGAAGCTTAGATCAAGGTGTCAGAACCAGGAGATCAGATGCTACTGCTACTGATTCATGCTTTGTGTCAAAGGTTGAGCCAAAAAATGTGAAAGAAGCCCTAACTGATGAATTTTGGATTGAAGCTATGCAAGATGAGTTGAATCAATTCAAAAGGAGTGAAGTGTGGGATCTTGTTCCAAGACCAGAAGGGTTGAATGTGATTGGGACTAAGTGGATATTCAAGAATAAAACAGATGAAAATGGAACTATAGTCAGAAACAAGGCAAGGTTGGTTGCTCAGGGTTATACTCAGGTTGAGGGACTTGATTTTGATGAGACCTTTGCACTTGTGGCCAGACTAGAATCCATAAGACTACTGTTGGGTGTATCCTGTATTCTCAAGTTCAAATTATTTCAGATGGATGTGAAGAGTGCATTTCTGAATGGATATTTGCAAGAAGAGGTATATGTTGAACAGCCTAAGGGTTTTGTGGATCCTAAGTTTCCAGAACACATGTACAAGTTGAAGAAGGCCTTGTATGGATTGAAACAAGCACCAAGGGCATGGTATGACAGGCTGACTCAGTTTCTTGTGGCTCAAGGTTACAGAAAAGGAGGTTCTGATAAGACGTTGTTTGTGAAAGATGAAGATGGAAATCTGATGATAGCTCAGATTTATGTGGATGATATAGTGTTTGGAGGGATGTCTCAGAAGATGGTCAAATTATTTGTTCAACAGATGCAGTCAGAATTTGAAATGAGCTTAGTTGGTGAACTGACATATTTTCTTGGGTTACAAGTCAAACAAATGGAAGATACAATCTTCATTTCTCAAAGTAAGTATGCCAAGAACATAGTGAAGAAGTTTGGAATGGAATCTGCTGCTCACAAGAGGACACCAACTGCTACTCACCTGAAGTTAACTAAGGATGAACATGGAGTTTCAGTAGACCAAAGTCAGTACAGGAGCATGATAGGAAGCTTATTGTATTTAACTGCAAGCAGACCTGATATCACTTATGCTGTTGGAGTTTGTGCAAGATATCAAGCTGATCCTAAGATGAGTCATCTGACACAAGTTAAAAGGATCCTGAAGTATGTGAACAGCACAAGTGACTATGGAATCATGTACTCACATAGTTCAACTTCTGAACTGATGGGATATTGTGATGCTGACTGGGCTGGAAGTGCTGATGACAGGAAGAGCACCTCAGGAGGTTGTTTCTTTTTGGGAAATAACTTAATTTCTTGGTTCAGCAAGAAACAAAATTGTGTTTCATTATCAACTGCTGAAGCTGAGTATATTGCTGCTGGGAGTAGTTGCTCACAACTGGTGTGGATGAAACAGATGCTGGAGGAGTACAACATGAAACAAGGTGTTATGACATTGTTTTGTGATAATTTGAGTGCTATCAACATCTCTAAAAACCCAATTCAGCATAGCAGAACCAAACACATAGACATCAGACACCATTTTATCAGAAACCTTGTGGAGGACAAGATTATTCAACTGGAACATGTGGACACTGAAGAACAAATTGCTGACATATTCACAAAGGCCTTGGATGCTGAACAGTTTGAGAATCTGAGAAGCAAGTTAGGTGTGTGTTTTTATGAAGAGGTATAGCAATTACTGCAAACTGGATGTGAGGAAGATAGAGTACCTGCCAGTTGTGCCTATGCTAAGTGTGATCCTGAACCTGAGTCTGAATCTAACAAGTTTTCAAGGATCTGTGCTATCTGTTTTGATTTTATTCCCTATTTGAAGACTATGATTTGTCAGAATTTTATGGCTAAAAAGGGGGAGAAAATCCTATGTAATGTATTGGCTCTGATTCCAAAAGTCTTATGCAAAGTGTTGTTATTCAGAAGTTATATATGTGAAGCTCAGTATTCAGAACCAATGCAACAAGCTGTCAAGATGTTATTAAGGGGGAGTATGTGTCTCAGGGGGAGTACAAGTTTGTTATATTCCTGAAGTGTAGTGATCCTGAAGTGTAGTGGTCCTGAAGAAGAGTGATCCTGAAGAAGGTTTGTGCTCAGCTCCTGAAGTGTGCTCTGATACCTTTTGGTAGTAAGGGGGAGTTTGTTTGTGAAGCTTCAGGGGGAGTATTATGTTGTTCAGGAGTTGATCAGTAGCTCTGTTACCTTGGAGTAGCTCTGATACCTTGTTTGTGATGATCAGGAGTTGATCAGTAGGTTATGTGTGCTTCAGTAGCTGATATGAACTGAAGCTGGTTTGTGTTTCTCATGATAGTCATAAATGAATCCGCTGCTAATTACTATGTTATGATTGATCATTGTGGAGTTCTTCATTGCTGAGTTGTTTATAAGGGAGATTGAAGAACTTGGATGGTTTTAGCCAAAAATTTGCCAAAGGGGGAGATTGTTGAGTATTTTGGTGTTGGCTGCATTGTTTGGCAAAATCAAGGTATTGAATAGAAGCATCTCCATATGTAGAACATTTCTTCAGTTGGAAGTCTTTCATTTTGAAGCTGTTCAGAAGCTCAAAATTACATCAGAAGCTGAATGCTCATCAGAAACACTGTAGCACTTCAGAAGCTGATTCAGGTTCTGAAGTCCAGCGTTGACTTTTGTTGACCTCATCAGAAGCTGGGTTTTCAGAATTGTTTTGGCGCGAATCTTTGCAAGATTGATCAAGGAATTATTCACGCGTATTGCTTCTAGAATGCTGATTTATTTGAAGAAGATTTTATTGAAGATTTGGTTCAAAGATATGAAATTCATATTTTCCTGTTATAATCTTTAAAAGATTCAGTACAGTTTTATTTGTTACATTATTGGACCAATCTTATTTCAGTAACAAATCAAATCAGAAGATTAGTTTTATTTTGCAAGACTGAAGGCTATATAAGGAGGAGGGCTGCTACTATTCAAGTGTTACGAATTGTAGAGTATTATTCAGAGAAATAGAGTCTTAGTTGTTTTTAAGCTTTTGCTTTGTTTTTGTACGCCACTCATATGTTTTGAGTTGGTTTAGGATTGTTATTGAGTTGTAATTCATTCTAAGCCTTTAGGTACGAATGAAGTTTTGTCTTTGAAGGTGTATTCAAAACAGGGGAGTTTTTGTGTTCAGAACTGGGTTAAGTTCAAAGGGTAGTTCAACTAGCTGGGTTGCAGTTGCTTGAATAGGAAGTTAGAGGTTTTCTAATACTCAACGTGTTGGGTAGAATTCAAGACTAGGAGGAAGTTAATTGCTTAGGCAGGGAACTGGGAGTCAGTGTCTTGAGTCTTAAGGATTAATTCCTATAGTGGAATTCCTTCCTGGATCGGTATCCCCCAGAGTAGGAGGTGTGTACTCCGAACTGGGTTAACAAATTTCTGTGCCTTTTTACTTTCCTGCACTTTAAATTTGCTGCCTATGTGTGTTTGTGTTTGTGCTCTGTTTTGCAAACTAGTGTGTCCTGCGTGCTGTTCAGAACCTATTAGGTTCAGAACCTGATTACTCTGTTAGTTTCTGTTCATTGCCAGGCCAGAATTTCACGGAGCACGAGTGGCTCATATGATTTCTCGAGCCTTAAGGATTCCCGCAGTGGGAATGTGAGCAATGCTCATAGTTGTGATAATAGTTACATCAGGATGTCAGAAAGAAAGGAACCTGTACCATAAGTACAGCCACCTTCTTGCAATTACAATAGACTCTACTTCCATCTGCGAATATTTAATATTAGGTGTTTTTCAGTGTAAGACTGAATCTATATAAAGATGAAGCGGATGTAATAGTAAAAGGTCGTCTTACGAGGTGAAAGTTAAAGACAAGAGTTCCTTGAAACTGAAAGTAATGTAATAGATTCCTCGAACAGTAGGAATAATTGAGGGAAATCAGATCGACCTGATGTCTTCAGGTTAAGATTGAACGGTCAGTGAAAGAAGAACTGATAGAATTCAGTAAAAAAGAAATCTAAGACTTAATAATTTTACATTGGATTTACAAGAAATACGTCGAACAGAGATCAGTGTCAGATAATATAGATATATTGGTTCAGATAACCATGCGTTCTAACAGGTGATAGTTATGTAACATGCATCAGACCTGTCGGCTGGAAAGAGATTGTCATATGTTTTGATTTTACAGAGATGGAAATCATGGCTAAAGAACAAGTAGTAACTGTTGAGTATTTTGGTGTTGGCTGCATGTTTTGGCAAATCCAATGTGTTGAATAGAAGCATCTCCATATTTAGAACAAGTCTTCAATTACAAGAAATTGCATTTGAAGCTGTTCAGAAGCACTTTTGGCCTTCAGAAGCAGAAAATTCCTTCAGAAGCACTGTAGCGCTTCAGAAGCTGAAATGTGAGTCTGATGCCCGCGTTGACTTTCGTTGACTTCATCTGAAGATGTTTTTTCTGAATTGTTTTGGCGCGAATCTTTGCGAGATTTAACAAGGATTTATTCAAGCATGTTGATTCTAGAAGGCCTGATTAAATTGGAGAAGATCTTTGAAGATTTGGCTCGTGTTTATGAATGTTCTTATTTTACTGAAGCAATCTTTGAGAGATATGTTGCAGTTTTATTTGTTTCCTTTTTCAAGCCATTCATTATTCAGAATCATATCAATTCAGAAGATTGAATTCAGTTTAATGTTGCTTGCTGAAGACTATATAAGGAGAGCTTTGCTGCTATTCAAGATGTGTGTATTTTTGAAGAAATTCAGAAATTGAGTCTTAGTGTGTAAGCTTTTTAGCTTTGTTTGTGCACCACTCATATGTGTTGAGTTGGTTTAGGTTTAATTGAGTTGTAATCACTCTAAGCCTGTAGGTATGAGTGTTGTCTTTATGTATTGAAGTTGTTCTTCAAAATCAGGGGAGTTTTGTTCAGAACTAGGTGTTAGTTCAGGTTTGTTCAAGTGACTGGGCTGTTGCTTGAATAGGAAGTTAGTGGATTCTAATACTCATGCGTGGGTAGAAGTCTGACTAGGTGGAAGTTGATTGCTTAGGATAGGAACTGGGGGGTCAATGTCTGAGTCTTAAGGATTATTTCCAATAGTGGATTTCCTTCCTGGATTGGTATCCCCCAGAGTAGGAGGTGTTTACTCCGAACTGGGTTAACAAACCTTGTGTTCTTTTATTTCTGCACTTTTTAATTCTGCTGCATAACTGTGATTTAAATTGTGCTAAGTTTCAAGTTCAGAACCTGTTAGGTTCAGAACCAGTTTTAATCAGAACCAGTTTAACCTCCTTACCAGTTGCTAAGCCAGAAATTTCAGTAACCAGTATGGTTTAATCGAGGTGCGTGACTAGTCTACATGTCAGGCACTAGAGTTGCCATGGAATCCTAATAAGCAGAAATAATTGGAAATTTTCATAGTAGAGAGAGAGGTAGAAAGGATTTATCTTTTCAGGATCTTCGAAGGATTTTCTAAATTTCGAGGACGAAATTTCTTTAAGGGGAGTAGAGTGTAATATCCCGCTTATAAGTACCGGTTATTGGTGTCAGAACTTGTTAAGCAAGCATGGCAATTTTGTAATATGTGGCAATGGCAAAGTGGTGAATATTTGAAAAGGGAGATTATATAAAATGGGAGGTTAGATATTTTTCCTTACCATTTATCTTCTTCCCCTCTTTCTCACCCAAAATCGGTTCCCTCCCTCTCTTCCTCCTCTAGTCACACGCCCTCCTTCCTATTGCCCTCACTCATCAAAACTTCATCCTAAAATCTTGTACTTCAAGCAAGCATGGTTTTGGGGAAAGTTGGAATCAAGAAGAAGTTAAAGAAAATCAAGAGAAGAGCAAGAGATGAGCTAGGATTTTGAGGTAAAGCTTGGCTAAGATCAGAAGCAAGTTTAAGGTGAGCTCCTAGGGGTTTTAGAACCCACTTTGGAAATCTTTTGATAAGTTTTGATGTTTATAGTGTTATGATCAAGTTTGAGGTTTTTAGTGCCCTAGTTCCTTTTCTTGCAATTCCTTGATCATAAATGATGTTATAGTCTATCATATGCTTTAGAAATTATCCCTTAAGCTGTATGATGTTTGGGTATGTTTGGATAAGCCAAAAATGGTGGAAATCACGTTTTGAACTTGCCCTATGTTGTCCAACTGCAGGTAAAATCGTGTCACGATTTTACAACCGTGTCACGATTTTATAGGCAGGGACTACCACGATTTCTGGGTAGGAAATTGTGTCACGATTGTACAGTACACAGTGCATAAATGTTTTTCTTCTATACTTGCACCATTTAGCTGTCCAATACTACTTCAGACCCTTCAACCAACGTGCAGTGGCTAGGTATTACTATTAAGTATTAAAGGAACTAGCCCTTAGAGATGTATGGATTATTATAGAGGCAAATTATACGCAATGTTAGAGAATTGCAAGAGCAATGGTTATATGATTAGGTAAACCCTAATAGCGGCATATGACAACGATATATCGAATCCTATGATAGGAAAACAAGAATTATAGTATGAGTGCAAGGATTTAATGGATTGATTCCATTACTTGTGAGTTGTTAACTCTTAAGGAATGCAGACGACTTTACTAAGTCAAGAACCTATTTTAGGTATAAGAGATTATAGATGTATTCAGTTTAGAATACAAGGGTTATAGGAATGTTTCAACAATCAAAGTTACAGATAAGATTATAGTGTTGGTTTTCCGACAATTATAGGTGGCTTATGAGAACGATAAGCCAAGATTCATAAGTTATAGGTTGAGTGTTACAGGATTGTTATCATTTGTTTATAGTAACAGTTATGCATATTTATATGATTAAAGTTAAAGAATTAAAGATCAAAGATAATGGCGTGCTCGCACGTTTCACAGTCATAGGGCGTGTTCAGCAGACTCCGGGATTCGCCGGATGGGACTTCTCCGAGAGGGTTGTCCACACGTTTCATAGGGAGTCCGGTGTTAGACTGATTGTTAGGAATTTCATCGGGTCATAGGGATGTTGTACTTCGGGGTTACTCCACCCGGATGCACTCCGTAAAACGAACTCAGATTAATTGTTTGTTCAACGCTAACAGCTAACATAAAACACCTTTATATGTATTATGTTTCATAGTTATAGTCAAAGTTATAGTTATAGTTATAGTCACAGGAAATTCATAGTTATAGTCATAGACAGCTAACAGAAAGTGGTCCTAGGTTTCCCCTCGATCACTAAGTTATAGTTATAGGTAGATTTAAAGATACAGGTAGATTACAGTTATAGTTATAGAAAGATTTATGGTCATAGGTGGATTTATATCCTTGTGGTTAAAGATAAGAGACTTGGCGATCATAGGAAATCCCCAAGATTGCCAAGGTAGGCATGGCGACCCTAGGTTCCCTGTGGTTGCCAACAGTTGGTTGGGCTGGAGCTCACTGAGACATTATGTCTCATCCCATTCCTTCTGGTCCAGGTTTACAGGTAAGTCAGAGGTTCGTGATGGAGATCTTCACAGAGATACTGGATGGAGTACAGTTGCTCGTTGTGTACCAGCTCAGGAGTTTAATGGACATTTGTATAAGTATTGTAATAGTAATGGATTATTTGTACTTACGAGTAAACTTGCATTCATTCAGATGTGATGTATTATTATTATTGAAATTTTTAAATGTATCCAGTATCAGTTTAACGCACATGCTAATATACTAGTTAAAGTTAGTATGGGTGTTACACTTCCAGTTGCTCAACCACCAAGGAAGAGACTTCCAATTGCTCAACCACAAAGGAAGAGGCTTCTAATGCTCAAGACACTAAGTCTAGAGGCTTCCCTACTCAAGACACACAGTCAAGAGACTTCCAGACTCAGACCACAAAGGAATGAGGTTACAGCTTGCTCAAAACACTAAGTTATGAGACTTACAATGCTTAGTACGCAGACTAAGACTTAGACCAAACCGATTTACAAAGAAGGTAAGTTTGGGTTGAACACTTGATAAAATATCAGAGGTGTTCTCTTAATACAACACAGGTTAAGACTCTTAACCTTAAGAAATTCTAAGTTACAACAGATAAAAGAATTACTAAGAGGTTTGTGAACTTTGAGTTTTGACAGCAAAACAGAGCAAGTTTCAGACAGATTTTTTTCAAGAGTCTTAGCTTAAATATTCTTCAAATCTTCTTCCTTTTATAGAGGAAATTAGAGCTGTTGAAGATTTGCAGGTTTTAGGAAAAGAGCCGTTGCAAGTTGTGAGCTAGGATAGCTGAAATTGTGTGCTGAACTTTTTCTAGAAAACAGAGCAGCAACCATTTTTGAATTTGCTTTCCTTAAAAGCTGGGGAATGTTTGAGTCAGGGAGACAACTGTTCCATTGAGTTGTTCTGACATATCCAGGCATTAAATGCGCACAGTAGCAGTTGCTTTCCATGCCACATCAGACTTCAGAAGCTTCTCTTCATCAGAAGCTGGCTTCACGTGCTGAACATCAGAAGCTGCCTTCAGTTGTACGGATCAGAAGCTGGTCTTCAGACGCTGACTTTTGTTGACTTCTTCAGACGCAGACTTCAGACTCCCACTTCAGAAGCACCACTTCAGGAGCACTTCTTCAGACCCAGTTTTCTTCCAGCTTTGCAACCTTGCTTCTAAGCTTTCCTTTATTGCTCTAAGCTTGTTCTTTCATAACCATTATCAATTTCCAATCATTAAACACGTGGTTCTGAAATCACTTGAACAAAGCATTAGCAAATAACCAATTTTCTATCTAACACTTTTGTTATCATCAAAACCATAAAGAGAGATATGTTTACACATAATGTTTCAACAATCTCCCCCTTAATTCAGAAGAGAGTTGTTTAACACATTTTTTTCCAACAATCTCCCCCTTTTTGATGATGACAAACACAAGTATTAAATCAGAAAATTGTTGTTAACTTAATTAACAAGTTAACTGCAGGGTGTAAGGTTTGTAAGCTCCCCCTGAGTTTGATCCAAGTTAATTAAGTTCAATTTAAAACACAAATGTGAAAATTTCAGAATTGTTGTTAAGTTTAATTAACAATCTGACTTCAGGAGAGGTTTGTAAGCTCCCCCTAGGTCTGATAATCCTCAAGGTTAGGTTTGTAAGCTCCCCCTGATTCTTATCTAAGTTAATTAAACTCAACTTTAAACATTCAAGTGAAATTAACACTCAGAATTGTAAATAACTTGCTGACTTCAGGTTCTGAGGTTTGTAAGCTCTCCCCCTAAGTCTGATAATCCACAGGATGAGTTTTGTAAGCTCCCTGAGTCTTATCCAAGTTATTTTAAATTCATTTTAACTCACTAAGAGTTATGTATCTCACAGAATTTCAATTCAGAGGCTAAGAGTTAAAAACAGTTCTCATAAGTTATTTTATTCAGAACTTTAACTTATGTAGGGGGGGTTGAATTGTTCACACAAGAACCTCAGAGCCTCAGGCTTTAATGCCTTTTACTCCCCTTTCATAAGTTAATTACTGACAGAATATTTAACTTATATTGTGAGCTCAGGTGCCTTAATACTTGTTTTACTTTCTCCCCCTTTTGTCATCAACAAAAAGTTTTACTTTCTCCCCCAACAAAAAATTCTCCCCCTTTTTAAGAAGGTTTTAAAAGACATTTCTCCCCCTTTCAAAAAGTGTTTGAAAACATCTCTCCCCTTTTCAAAAAGGATTCCAGAATTTTGAGAGTTTGAAAAACATGTGAGATATTTATGCAATAATATAGATAATCAAGCAACAAAGATGAGCATCAGAGCATACTTGATTTTCAATGAGTATATGACTTTGCATTGAAATAGAATGTTGTTCAGAAGCAGAAAAAGTTCAGAGCTTCTGATCAGAGCATTCTGTGTTCAGACATAGTTGTTCAGTGTATTTTGTTCAGTATCAGAGCAAGTCTAACTCATTTTTAAAACAAAATAGTTCAGATCATAGATCAACTGAAAGGTTATATCAGAGCCTGATACCAAATGAAAGTTTTAATACTGCTGAACTTATATCAGAACCTGATACCAAAATATGGTTCAGTACTGATACCAAGATATAGCATTTGAAATAAGTTCTAAAAAAAACTGAACATGTCTGATACAAATTGAGCATTTGAAAAATGTGTCTGTGATAAAATATTTAAAAACAGACTGATACCAATTGAAATTAAAGCAATTGTAGCAATTGATACCAAAACAGAGAATCACATTTTTAAATTGATGACTTTGGGAGGGATAGAGTATGAACTTTCAAAGCTTTAATCATCATTGCCCAGGGTTATACTTACCAGATTCTGACCAAACATTAGATTCCTATCAGATTCAGAAGTCAGAAAATCCTGGTTCTGATCCTTCAGACTCTGAAGTTTTTCAGGCTTAACTTTCTTTAGACTCTCAGAAAATGAGTGTCTGATAAGTCTTAGCTTATGATAAACTCAGAATCAAGGATTTCATTCAGATTCAAGCACATTTTCAAGAGATAAAGTGCATGTTCAGATTCTTTTTGATAAAATTGAATCTTTCTTCTGTTAGGGGTTTTGTGAAAATGTCAGCCCATTGATGATCAGTATCAATGAACTGAATATCTAACACACCCTTCTGAACATAATCTCTTATAAAATGATGTTTTATTTCTATGTGCTTGGCTCTAGAATGCAGAATTGGATTTTTAGACAGACATATTGCAGCAATATTATCACAATAAATTGGAATATTATCTGCATGAATCTGATAATCCTCTAATTGAGGTTTCATCCAGAGCAGTTGTGTGCTACAACTTGCAGCTGAGATGTATTCTGCTTCTACTGTTGACAAAGCAATGGTTGCTTGTCTCTTGCTGGCCCAGGATATCAGATTTTCACCAAGAAACTGACAGTTTCCACTGGTGGACTTTCTTTCAATCCTGTCCCCAGCATAGTCAGCATCACAGAATCCAACTAGCTTATAATTCAAGGATTTCTTGTACAGAAGTCCCAAATTAGTTGTTCCTTTCAGATACCTAAAGATTCTCTTGACAGCAGTCATATGAGATTCTCTAGGATCTGACTGGAATCTAGCACACAGACAGACACTAAACAAAATATCTGGCCTAGAAGCAGTTAAGTATAAAAGAGAACCTATCATACCTTTGTATAGCTTCTGATCTACTTTAGAGCCATTGTCCTCTTTGCTTAAGGTGCAGGTAGGATGCATTGGTGTTGTCATCAGCTTGCAATCATCCAGCTGGAACTTCTTCAGAAGCTCCTTAGTGTATTTGGACTGATGAACATAGACACCATCCTTGCATTGGTTGATTTGAATTCCCAAGAAGAATTTCAACTCACCCATCATGCTCATTTCAAATTCATCCTGCATTAACTTTGAAAATTCTTTGCAAAGGGAGGCATTAGTAGAACCAAATATGATATCATCAACATATATTTGCACAATTAAGATTTCTTTCTTAACAGTTTTCCTAAAGAGTGTATTATCAACTTGACCTCTTACAAAATCATTTTTAATCAAGAAGTTGCTTAGCCTTTCATACCAAGCTCTGGGAGCTTGTTTCAGACCATACAAAGACTTCTTAAGTTTAAAAACATAATCTGGATTTTTAACATCTTCAAAACCAGGTGGTTGTTTTACATACACTTCTTCAGAAATTACACCATTTAAGAAAGCACTTTTAACATCCATTTGATACAAGATGATATCATGATTAACAGCATAAGAAAGAAGTAACCTGATTGCTTCCAGTCTTGCAACTGGAGCAAAAGTCTCAGTGTAATCAATTCCTTCTTGCTGGCTGTACCCTTGAGCTACTAATCTAGCCTTGTTTCTGATCACTTCTCCTTGTTCATTAAGCTTGTTCCTGAACCCCCATTTTGTGCCAATGATGTTCTTATGATCAAGTCTTGCAACTAGATCCCAGACATCATTCCTTTGAAACTGGTTCAACTCTTCTTGCATTGCTACAATCCAGCCATCATCAGCAAGTGCTTCATCAGCAGTTGTGGGCTCCATCATGGATAGCAGGCCAAGCATAGACTCATTCTGAGTGAATGCTGATCTTGTCTTCCTTGGACTGTTCTTGTTTCCAATGATCAACTCCTCAGGGTGTGAAGACTTGTACTTGAATGAGGTTCTGGGTGGATTAGCTTCTGAAGAACCAGCAGGGATGTGTTCAGAACTATGCTGATCTTGGTTTGCTTCAGGAGTAGTGTCATTACCAGAGAGTATCTCAGATTCTTCATTGTTTTCAGCTTCTGAACCTTCTTCAGACTCTGAACTGGGTTTAGCTTCTGAAGGTTCTTCTGAGATTCTAACATCTGCAAAACTCTCAACCAGCTCTGGTATTTCATTACCAGGCTTCTTATCATCAAACCTAATATGTATAGCTTCTTCAACAACATGTGTTTCAGAATTATACACTCTGTATGCCTTAGATCTCTCTGAGTATCCTAAGAAGGTACCCTTTTGAGCCTTGGCATCAAATTTCTTTAGGTAGATTTTATTGTTTAGTATGTAACATGTACACCCAAACCGATGAAAATAAGAAATACTTGGTTTTCTTCCTTTAAACAGTTCATATGCAGTTTTATTCAGAATAGGTCTGATATAGATTCTGTTATGAATATAACATGCTGTGTTTACAGCTTATGCCCAAAAGTACTTAGCAATTTTGGACTCATGGATCATGGTTCTGGCCATTTCTTGTAAAGACCTGTTCTTTCTCTCTACAACTCCATTTTGTTGTGGAGTTCTAGGAGATGAGAACTCATGGATAATTCCATCATCTTCACAAAAATTTTCAGAAGGTTCATTTTCAAATTCCCCACCATGATCACTTCTGATTTTTAAAATTTTCAAATCAGTTTCATTTTGTACTTGTTTGCAGAATTTGAAAAACACATCATATGTTTCATTTTTAGTTCTAAGGAACTTAACCCAAGTCCACCTACTGTAATCATCAACAATTACAAGTCCATACTTCTTCCCATTGATTGAAGTTGTTCCAACAGGACCAAACAGATCAATGTGAAGGACTTCTAAAGGTTTTGAGGTGGAAACAATGTTCTTAGATTTAAATGAAGTTTTTGAAAACTTTCCAATTTGGCATGCACTGAGTGCATCTGAGTGATAGTCAATCTGAGGTAGGCCTCTTACCAGCTGTAACTTGCTAAGCTTAGAGATGAGTCTCCAGTTAGCATGTCCCAGCCTTTTGTGCCAAACCCATTTCTCATCACTCACAGACAGAAGGCAAACAACCTTCTGCTGAACCAATTCAGAAAAATTTATTTTATAAACATTGTTTTTCCTACTACCTTTGAACACAACAGACTTATTTTCATTGTTGATTACAGTGCAAGTGTTCTTATTAAACAAGACTTCATAATTACTATCACATAATTGACTTATTCTAAGTAAATTATGTTTAAGTCCATCTACCAGCCAAACATTATCAATGTACAGGGAAGAATTACCTATCTTACCAGTACCAATGATCTTTCCTTTCTGACTTCCTCCAAATCCCACAGTTCCTCCCTCTTTCAGAGTCAGGGTTTGGAACATAGACTTGTCCCCTGTCATATGATGCGAGCATCCACTGTCCAGGTACCAGGACCTTTCCTTTTCTCTGGATGACAAGCATATCTGCAATTGAAATGATCTCAGACTTAGGTACCCAGATTTTCATGGGTCCTTTGGGGTTAGTCCTGAAAGGTTTTAGCTTTTTCATCATTTGTCTGAAGTTATGATATTCATACTTGTTCTGATACTTTGGATATGAATCCTTATATCTTGAATAAGTCTGAGTTTCAGAACCTGAGTTCTTCAGAACCTGAGTTCTCAAAGGTTTGGACTCAGATTTCTTCAGAACCTGAGACTTGAAAGTCTTTGGTTTTGAGTTGTTTAAAGTCTGACCCTTTGAGTGCTTTGGTTCTGATTTCCTCAGAGTTCTAACTCTGTTAGCTTTAGGCACAAGGCAAGCTTCAGTTTTGCCTTTCTTAAAACACTTAGAAGCAGAAAACTGATTGGTTTGCTTTTGCTTGCTTTGCTTAACATTCTGAGATTGAAAATGTTTTGTATTGACTGGTTTAATAGATTTTGAAGTTTTAATAAACTCAGTCTTTGAAAAATTTGAATTTGAATTATTCAGATTCTGAGACTTACTAGTTCCAGGTTCTGAACTCTTCAGACTCTGAACATTTTCAGGTTTAGAGTCTGATTTTCTCTTACTCTTAGGCTTAGGACCTCTTGGCTTAGATTTAGGCAAGGTTTTAACATCTGCCTTCATCTTACCCTTAGGTTCAGAAGCTTTAGAGTCTGAGCTGTTCAGAACTTTAGACTCAGTCTCAGTTTCTGCCATTTTCAGTTTCTCAGAGTTATCAGAAGCAGGCACAAAGCATATACCATTGCCTTTTAAAATATTTCCAGAACAGGAAGGTGAGTTTGATTCATTTGAAGGTTTGAATGAATCATAACCAATGCCTTCACCTTTGTTTCTGACCATATTATAAAGTATAGAGGCAATTTTAGTTCTATTGATTCCAGTTAAAATGAA
Organism: Medicago ruthenica; assembly: GCA_018208015.1. Lineage (NCBI taxonomy): Eukaryota > Viridiplantae > Streptophyta > Magnoliopsida > Fabales > Fabaceae > Medicago > Medicago ruthenica. The sequence goes on along the minus strand of CM031377.1, from coordinate 51,496,228 downwards.
ATCCTGAAGAGCTATTTCATGTTCAATAGGAATCTCTTCAGATTTCTTATAAGCCTCTTTTCTGAGTTCTTCAACTTCTTCATCATATTCAAATATTTGATTCTGAAGTTTAAGATTTTCTTCAGACAGCAAGTTAGTTTTATATTTCAAAGATTTAATTTCTTCTAACTTGCTCATTAGATGGCTCATAAGATCATTAATTGTTTCAATTAATTCAGATCTAGTGAGTTCAGAATATACCTCATCTTCTTCATCTGAATCTGAACAGGATTCTGCATCAGAAAATGCAGTTGCCATCAAAGCTAGGTTTGCTTCCTCTTCATCAGATTCAGACTCATTGTCCAGATCATCCCATGTTGCCATGAGACTCTTTTTAAGCTTGTTTCTGAAACTACTAGACTTTGAGCTGGACTTCTTTGCTTTCTCTTTAGACTTTTCCTTCTGAAGATCAGGACAGTCAGCAATAAAATGCCCAGGCTTCTTGCAGTTGTAACAGCTTTCCTTCTGGTTTTCCCTCTTTGAACCAGATCCTTTATGTTGAGTCTTTATGTGTTGGCTGCATTGTTTGGCAAAACCAAAGTATGGAATAGAAGCTTTTCCTTATGATGAACATTTCTTCAGTTACAAGTTTTCTCATTTGAAGCCATTCAGAAGCTCAAAATCACATCAGAAGCTGAAATGCTCATCAGGAGCACTGTAGCACTTCAGAAGCAGTTTCAGGTTCTGAAGCCAGCGTTGACTCTTGTTGACCACATCAGAAGCTGGGTTTTCAGATTAGTTTTTGCGCGTATCTTGGGAGATTTAGCAAGGAATTATCTCTGTATAAGTGCTTCTACAATGCTGAATTATTTGGAGAAGATTTTATTGAAGATTTGGTTCAAAGATATGAAATTCGTATTTTCTGTTTTAAATCTTTCAAAGATACAAAACAGTTTTATTTGTTACTTGATTGGACCAATCTTATTTCAGTAACAAATCAAATCAGAAAGATTAGTTTGTTATTTTATTCTGCAAGACTGAAGGCTATAAATAGAGGAGGGCTGCTGCTATTCAAGACACGATTTAGAGAGTTAGAAAATCAGAAAATTGAGTCTGTGTTTTAACTTAGAGTTTATTTGTGCACCACTCAATGTTTTGAGTTGGTTTAGAGTTTTATAGAGTTGTGATTCATTCTAAGCCTTTAGGTACGAATGAAGTCTTTGTGTTTTTAGAGTTTTTCTTAAAAACAGAGTGTTATAGTTAAGGGGTTCAGTAACTGGGTTGCAGTTGCTTGAATAGGAAGATAGTGGATTCTATTACTCAGAGTTGGGTAGAAGTCTTACTAGGTGGAGGTTAATTGCTTGGGATAAGAACTGGGAGTCAGTGTCTGAGTCTTAAGGATTAAATCCAATAGTGGATTTCCTTCCTGGATTGGTATCCCCCAGAGTAGGAGGTGTTTACTCCGAACTGGGTTAACAAACCTCTGTGTCTTTTACTTTCCTGCACTTTATTTTGCTGCTCTTGTATTGTGTTTTCTTGTGCTCTGTCTTGCGATTTATTGTGCCCTGCATAGTGTTCAGAACCTGTCTGGTTCAGAACCTGGTATTCTCTTAGTATTGCCTGGCCAGGAATTACAATTGGCATCAGAGCAGGCACCCTGCCTGTATTTTGGGTGAGATCCAGAGGGATTAATTTCTGGTAAGCATGGATAGAGAAGGAGGCTATGTCAATAGACCACCCCTACTAGATGGCACAAACTATGAGTATTGGAAGTCTAGGATGTGTGCTTTTCTAAAGTCTATTGACAGCAGGACTTGGAAAGCTGTGATCAAAGGCTGGGATCATCCTGTGTATACAGACAAAGATGGTAATAAGACTGAGATTTTGAAGCCTGAGGAGGAATGGACCAAAGCTGAAGATGATCTGTCTCTGGGAAATTCAAAAGCTTTGAATGCTATCTTTAATGGTGTTGATCAGAACATGTTCAGACTTATCAAACAGTGTACTGTTGCAAAGGAGGCCTGGGAAAATTTAAAGACAACTCATGAAGGAACCTCTAAGGTGAAGATGTCCAGACTTCAGTTACTGACCACCAAGTTTGAGAACCTGAAGATGAAGGAGGATGAATCCATTCAGGATTTTTACATGAATGTGCTGGATATGGCAAATTCCTTTGATTCTCTTGGGGAGAAGATGTCTGATGAGAAGCTAGTAAGAAAAATCCTCAGGTCCCTGCCCAGAAGGTTTGATATGAAGGTGACAGCTATTGAGGAGGCTCATGATATTTCTGCTATGAAGGTTGAAGAGCTCATTGGTTCTTTGTTAAATTTTGAGACTGCATTCTGCAAACAGCCTGATAAGAAAGGGAAAGGTATAGCCTTTACTGTGAATACTGAAGCTGATGATCGACAAGAGTCTGAAGAGGATGACTTGTCAGAAGCTCTTGTGTTGCTGGGAAAACAATTCAACAAGATTCTGAAGAATGTCAACAGAAAAGCCAAAGCCAAAGGTCAGAACTTCAGATTCAATAACAAAAAGCAACAAACTGATGAGAAGAAGACCAAATCTGAAGAGAAAAGTAACCAAGCCAAAGGTGTGCAGTGCTATGAGTGTGAAGGGTATGGACACATCAAGTCTGAATGTCCCACTTTTCTCAAGAAGCAGAAAAAGAGCCTAGCTATTTCATGGTCTGATGATGGTTCTGAAGAAGATGATGATAGTGAATCTGGTATGTGTGATACTGGTCTAGTAGTGAGGTCAGGAGCTATCTTGAAGAAGGAACCTGCTTTAGAGTCTGAGACTTTTTCAGAGTCTGACTCAGAGTCTGAAGGTTCATCTGTGTCTGAAGCTGGTAAAACTTCATATGATGAACTAGCTGATAACTACAGGAAGCTGTATACCAGAAGTGCTGAGGTTTGCAAACAAGTGCTGGATCAGAAGGAGACTATTTTTCAACTAGAGGCTGAAAAAGGTGAACTGTTAGTGCAGAATTCAGATTTAAAAGAAGAAGTGAATCAACTGAACTCCCAACTTGATCAATTGAAGAAGCAAGTGAAGATGCTGAACTCTGCTACTGATAAGTTGGAGGACATTTTGGGGAATCAGCAACAAGGAAAAACTGGTTTAGGTTTTGTTGATCAGACTCAGATTCCTAAACAGATGAGTTTTGTTCCTGCTACTCAAACTCATGATTCTATGGCTGGAACATCAAAGAAGAAACCTCAGAAGCAAGCCCAGATGCAAGGTCAGAAGCATATTCAGATGAGACCTCAAAAACTAGCTCAGAAGAGACCTCAGATGCAAGGTCAGAAGCATGTTCAGATGCTACCTCAGAAGCAACCCCAGAAGTACAACAGAAGAAGGAGGAATCATACATGGACCTGTCATCATTGTGGTAAGAAGGGGCATATCAAACCATTCTGCTTCAAACTTTATGGATATCCTGAACATTTTCAGTATAGAAAAGTGGAACCAGCTGCTATCAGACACAACGTTCAGAAGGTATGGAAGCCCAAAGTTCAGAATGTAGGTCTTATAGCTCATACTTCTTTAAGAGCCACTTCAAAAGAAGATTGGTATTTTGATAGTGGATGTTCAAGGCACATGACAGGTGTGAAGAAGCTGCTGAGCAATATCAGATCATACTCCAGAAGTTATGTGACATTTGGAGATGGTGTAAAAGGTCAGATTCTGGGTATTGGAGATTTGATCAGAGAAGGTTTGCCCAGACTTAATGATGTGCTACTGGTGGAAGGATTAACCTCTAATCTGATCAGTATTAGCCAACTTTGTGATCAAGAATTGAAGGTTAATTTTAACAAACTAGAGTGTATTGTTACTGATCAGGAAGATAAGATTCAGATGAGAGGCTGCAGATCCAAAGACAATTGTTACTTATGGGTTTCTGAAGAAGAAAGAAGTCTGACTTCTTGTCTTATGAGCTCAGAAGAGGAAGTCAAACTCTGGCACCAGAAATTGGGACATTTGCACTTGAAAGGCATGAAGAAAATCCTAAGTACTGAAGCTATCAGAGGTGTGCCTAATATGAAGATCAATGAGGACAGTGTTTGTGGTGATTGTCAGATTGGTAAACAAACAAGAAAGTCTCATCCCAGATTAGTTCACCAGGTAACTACCAAAGTACTAGAACTTGTTCATATGGATTTAATAGGGCCTATGCAAGTAGAAAGTATTGGAGGAAAGAGGTATGCTTTTGTAATGGTAGATGACTACTCAAGATTCACATGGATCAACTTTGTTAGAGAGAAGTCTGATACTTTTGAAGTGTTTAAAGACTTATGCACTCAATTACAAAGAGAGAAGGACTGTGGGATTGTCAGAATCAGAAGTGATCATGGCAAAGAATTTGAGAACAAGAGTTTTTCAGAATTCTGTGCCTCTGAAGGTATAAAGCATGAGTTCTCTGCACCTATCACACCTCAGCAAAATGGTGTAGTTGAGAGGAAGAACAGGACATTAGCTGAATGTGCAAGGGTTATGCTGCATGCTAAGAAGCTGCCATATATGTTTTGGGCTGAAGCAATGAATACTGCCTGTTATATTCATAACAGAGTTACTTTGAAGAAGGGAACCACTTGTACTTTGTATGAATTATGGAAAGGAAGAAAGCCAACTGTGAAGTATTTCCATGTTTTTGGGAGCAGATGCTACATTTTGGCTGACAGGGAAAACAGAAGAAAACTGGATCCTAAGTCTGATGAGGGCATATTTCTGGGTTATTCAGTGAACAGCAGAGCTTACAGGGTGTTTAATTCCAGAACCAAGGTTGTGATGGAGTCCATTAATGTGGTAATTGATGATCTGACTGCTGAGAAAGATAGAAGTGAGCCTGAAGTTGTTCCAGAGTCTGAAGCTTCAGAAGAACAAACTTCAGAAGCAGAAAAGCATTCAGAGTCTGAAGAAGCAGAAGATCAACCAGATCAAGTTCCTAATGGTAAAGGGCCATCAATTAGAGTTCAGAAGGATCATCCTAAAGACTTAATCATTGGAAGCTTAGATCAAGGTGTCAGAACCAGGAGATCAGATGCTGCTGCTACTGATTCATGCTTTGTGTCAAAGTTTGAACCCAAAAATGTGAAAGAAGCCCTGACTGATGAATTTTGGATTGAAGCAATGCAAGATGAGTTGAATCAATTCAAAAGGAGTGAAGTGTGGGATCTGGTTCCAAGACCTGAAGGGTTGAATGTAATTGGTACTAAATGGATTTACAAGAATAAAACAGATGAGAATGGTACTGTAGTCAGAAACAAGGCTAGGTTGGTTGCTCAGGGTTATACTCAAGTAGAGGGATTGGACTTTGATGAGACCTTTGCACCTGTGGCCAGACTAGAGTCCATAAGATTACTGTTGGGTGTATCCTGCATTCTCAAGTTCAAATTATTCCAGATGGATGTGAAGAGTGCATTTCTGAATGGATATTTGCAAGAAGAGGTATATGTTGAACAGCCTAAGGGTTTTGTGGATCCTAAGTTTCCAGAACATGTGTACAAGTTAAAGAAGGCTTTATATGGATTGAAGCAAGCACCAAGGGCATGGTATGACAGGCTGACTCAGTTTCTTGTGGCTCAAGGTTACAGAAAAGGAGGTTCTGATAAGACTTTGTTTGTGAAAGATGAAAATGGGAGTCTGATGATTGCTCAGATTTATGTGGATGATATAGTGTTTGGAGGGATGTCTCAGAAGATGGTCAAACTGTTTGTTCAGCAGATGCAGTCAGAATTTGAAATGAGCTTAGTTGGTGAACTGACTTATTTTCTTGGATTACAAGTCAAGCAAATGGAAGATACAATCTTCATTTCTCAAAGTAAGTATGCCAAGAACATAGTGAAGAAATTTGGATTGGAATCTGCTGCTCACAAGAGGACACCAGCTGCTACCCACCTGAAGTTAACTAAGGATGAACATGGAGTTTCAGTAGACCAAAGTCAGTACAGAAGCATGATTGGGAGCCTATTGTACTTAACTGCAAGCAGGCCTGATATCACATTTGCTGTAGGAGTTTGTGCAAGATATCAAGCTGATCCTAAGATGAGTCATCTGACACAAGTGAAGAGGATCCTGAAGTATGTGAATAGCACAAGTGACTATGGAATCATGTATTCACATAGTTCAAGTTCTGAACTGATGGGATTTTGTGATGCTGACTGGGCTGGAAGTGCTGATGACAGGAAGAGCACCTCAGGAGGTTGTTTCTTTTTGGGAAATAACTTAATTTCATGGTTTAGCAAGAAGCAAAACTGTGTTTCATTGTCAACTGCTGAAGCTGAGTACATTGCTGCTGGGAGTAGTTGCTCACAACTGGTGTGGATGAAACAAATGCTGGAGGAATACAACATTGAACAGGGAACCATGACCCTATTATGTGACAATTTGAGTGCTATTAATATCTCTAAGAATCCAATTCAGCACAGCAGAACCAAACACATAGACATCAGACATCATTTTATCAGAAATCTTGTGGAGGACAAGATTATTCAGCTGGAACATGTAGCTACTGAAGAACAAGTTGCTGACATTTTCACAAAGGCCTTGGATGCTAAGCAGTTTGAAAACTTGAGGAGCAAGTTAGGTGTGTGCTTATTTGAAGAATTCTAGCAATTAAAGCAAACTGGATGTGAGGAAGATAGAGTACCTGCCAGCTTTGTTAGTGCTAAGTGTGATCCTGTCTCTGATACTAAGTCTGAAGTTCAAACTGGGACAGTAGTTGAAGATGTTTGTGCAGTTTTCCTTCCCTATTTGAAGACTATGATTTGTCAGAATTTTGTGGCTAAAAAGGGGGAGAAAATCTTATGTGTGTTGGCTCTGATACTAAAAGTCTTATGCAAAGTGTTGCTGCTCAGAAGTTCAAATTTCAGATGTTCAGTTTTCAGTGTGGTTCAGAAGTTGTTTGTGAAGCTCAGAGTTCAGAACAAATATAACAAGAGCTGTCAAGATGTCATTGAGGGGGAGTATGTGTCTCAGGGGGAGTACAAGTTTGCTATGAACCTGAGTGTTTTTGTGTTGAAGTATGGTCCTGAAGAACAATTGTGTTCAGCTCCTGAAGTGTTGACTCGTGTTGAATCTGATATGCTCTGATACCATAAATTCAGAAGTAAGGGGGAGTTTGATGTATGCTGAGTGTATGCTGAGTTGCAGGGGGAGTGTGTGTGATGATCAGGAGTTGATCAGTAGCTCTGATACCTTGGAGTAGCTCTGATACCTTGTTTGTGATGATCAAGTGTTGATCAGTAGGTTATGTGTGCTTCAGGAGTCAGAAGCTGAAGATGTTGTTTAACATAGCTCAGAAAGTGTTTTGTCCGCTGCCTAAACTGATTGCTATGATATGTTATTGTGGAGTTCTTCATTGCTGAGTTGATTATAATGAAGATTGAAGAACTTGGATGGTTTTAGCCAAAAATTTGCCAAAGGGGGAGATTGTTGAGTCTTTATGTGTTGGCTGCATTGTTTGGCAAAACCAAAGTATGGAATAGAAGCTTTTCCTTATGATGAACATTTCTTCAGTTACAAGTTTTCTCATTTGAAGCCATTCAGAAGCTCAAAATCACATCAGAAGCTGAAATGCTCATCAGGAGCACTGTAGCACTTCAGAAGCAGTTTCAGGTTCTGAAGCCAGCGTTGACTCTTGTTGACCACATCAGAAGCTGGGTTTTCAGATTAGTTTTTGCGCGTATCTTGGGAGATTTAGCAAGGAATTATCTCTGTATAAGTGCTTCTACAATGCTGAATTATTTGGAGAAGATTTTATTGAAGATTTGGTTCAAAGATATGAAATTCGTATTTTCTGTTTTAAATCTTTCAAAGATACAAAACAGTTTTATTTGTTACTTGATTGGACCAATCTTATTTCAGTAACAAATCAAATCAGAAAGATTAGTTTGTTATTTTATTCTGCAAGACTGAAGGCTATAAATAGAGGAGGGCTGCTGCTATTCAAGACACGATTTAGAGAGTTAGAAAATCAGAAAATTGAGTCTGTGTTTTAACTTAGAGTTTATTTGTGCACCACTCAATGTTTTGAGTTGGTTTAGAGTTTTATAGAGTTGTGATTCATTCTAAGCCTTTAGGTACGAATGAAGTCTTTGTGTTTTTAGAGTTTTTCTTAAAAACAGAGTGTTATAGTTAAGGGGTTCAGTAACTGGGTTGCAGTTGCTTGAATAGGAAGATAGTGGATTCTATTACTCAGAGTTGGGTAGAAGTCTTACTAGGTGGAGGTTAATTGCTTGGGATAAGAACTGGGAGTCAGTGTCTGAGTCTTAAGGATTAAATCCAATAGTGGATTTCCTTCCTGGATTGGTATCCCCCAGAGTAGGAGGTGTTTACTCCGAACTGGGTTAACAAACCTCTGTGTCTTTTACTTTCCTGCACTTTATTTTGCTGCTCTTGTATTGTGTTTTCTTGTGCTCTGTCTTGCGATTTATTGTGCCCTGCATAGTGTTCAGAACCTGTCTGGTTCAGAACCTGGTATTCTCTTAGTATTGCCTGGCCAGGAATTACACTTTAAAGTTACTGCTCCTGTTAGAGAATTTTTTCTTTCTATTCATTAGATACTGAATTCTTTTAGAAAGCATTGCAAGCTCATCAGCATTTGAATCTTCATCAGAATTTCCCTCAGGAAATTCTTCTTCAGATTCAATAGCTTTCAAAGCTTTAGCAGGCTTTCTTTTAGATTTCAAAGCTAATGATTTTGGTTCTCTAACAGACTCATCCTCATTGAGTCCCAGTTCATGCACCTTGAGGGAGCTTATAAGATCCTCAATACTTAAAGTATTCAGATCCTTAGCTTCCTCAATAGCAGTCACTTTAGGTCTCCATTTAGATGGCAGACTTCTAAGGATTTTATTCACATGATCAGCTGTGGTATAACTCTTCTTCAGAATCTGAAGTCCAGAAACCAGAGTCTGAAATCTTGAGAACATTGTCTCAATATTTTCATCCTCTTTCATTCTGAACAATTCATATTGCTGAACAAGGATGTTAGCCTTAGCTTCTCTAACCTTTTTATTACCTTCATAGTTAGAGCAGAGGGATGTGAATATAGCTTTGGCTGTTGACTTGTCACTCAGCTTCTGGTACTCAGAGTGCGGTAGGGAATCCACAATGATTCCTCTCACATTGTGATGCTTCCTACATATTTTTCTTTGTGCATCACTTAGAGCTCTTCTGTTGACAGCAACACCTTCTTCATCAACTGGGATTGTGATTCCATCTTCAATGATGTCCCATAATGAATCATCAATACCAATTATATGACTGTACATTTTACTCTTCCACCACGAGAACTTTTCTGGATCACCAGTAAACATTGGGGGTTTATTGTGTGATCTAGATTTTCTGTCATCTGTACCATAGTCATATGATACAGTTCTTTGATTTCTGGGAGAGGGTGGAGGTGAACCACTAGTTGAGGCCATGTTTTTCTCAGGATCCTACTGACACACTGTTAAGTGTTAATATCAGAACCGGAGCTCTGATACCAACTGAAGGTGAGAAAAACACACACAAGAAGGGGGGGTTGAATTGTGTGAGTCAAAAACTAGGTTTCTTTCTTTTCAAAAACTTAAGTTAAGTTCAGAAGCTGATATGAATCAGTTCTGAACTATTATCAAAGTGTATTGCAGCGGATTAAAATGAAAAGATAGAGGGAAAGAGAGATACACAAAGTTTTATACTGGTTCCTTCCCAATGTAGGAAGTAGTCCAGTCCCCTTGTTTTCCAACAAGAGATTTCCATTATAATTAGATGATTACAATTGCTCAACCACTAAGGAAGAGACTTCCAGTTGCTCAACCACCAAGGAAGATACTTCCAATTGCTCAACCACAAAGGAAGAGACTTCTAATGCTCAAGACACTAAGTCTAGAGGCTTCCCTGCTCAAGACACACAGTCAAGAGACTTCCAGACTCAGACCACAAAGGAATGAGGTTACAGCTTGCTCAAAACAATAAGTTATGAGACTTACAATGCTTAGTACGCAGACTAAGACTTAGACCAAACTGATTTACAAAGAAGGTAAGTTTGGGTTGAACACTTGATAAAATATCAGAGGTGTTCTCTTAATACAACACATGTTAAGACTCTTAACCTTAAGAAATTCTAAATTACAACAGATAAAAGAATTTCTAAGAGGTTTGTGAACTTTGAGTTTTGACAGCAAAACAGAGCAAGTTTCAGACAGATTTTTTTCAAGAGTCTTAGCTTAAATCTTCTTCAAATCTTCTTCCTTTTATAGAGGAAATTAGAGCTGTTGAAGATTTGCAGGTTTTAGGAAAAGAGCCGTTACAAGTTGTGAGCTAGGATAGCTGAAATTGTGTGCTGAACTTTTTCCAGAAAACAGAGCAGCAGCCATTTTTGAATTTGCTTTCCTTAAAAGCTGGGGAATATTTGAGTCAGAGAGACAACTGTTCCATTGAGTTGTTCTGACATATCCAGGCATTAAATGCGCACAGTAGCAGTTGCTTTCCATGCCACATCAGACTTCAGAAGCTTCTCTTCATCAGAAGCTGGCTTCACGTGCTGAACATCAGAAGCTGCTTTCAGTTGTACGGATCAGAAGCTGGTCTTCAGATGTTGACTTTTGTTGACTTCTTCAGACGCAGACTTCAGACTCCCACTTCAGGAGCACTTCTTCAGACCCAGTTTTCTTCCAGCTTTGCAACCTTGCTTCTAAGCTTTCCTTTATTGCTCTAAGCTTGTTCTTTCATAACCATTATCAATTTCCAATCATTAAACACGTGGTTCTGAAATCACTTGAACAAAGCATTAGCAAATAACCAATTTTCTATTTAACACTTTTGTTATCATCAAAACCATAAAGAGAGATATGTTTACACATAATGTTTCAACAATCTCCCCCTTAATTCAGAAGAGAGTTGTTTAACACATTTTGTTCCAACAACTGTATGCCTTGCACGGGTATGGTACTTCAGTGTGCACGTAAACAGGGGCAACCCCTTTCTCTATGGTATATGGCATGGAAGCAGTGCTCCCCGTAGAGGTCGAGATCCCGTTAATGAGACTTCTGATGGAAGCTGAGTTATCTGAGGCTAAATGGTGTCAAAACAGATATGATCAGTTGAACTTAATTGAAGGGAAACGCATGACCACCTTGTGTCATGGACAACTGTATCAAAAGAGAATGAAACAAGCTTTTGACAAGAAGGTTCGCCCACGAGAATTCAAAGAAGGAGACCTCGTGCTCAAAAAGATCTTATATTTTCAACCCGATTCTAGGGGCAAATGGACGCCTAACAATGAAGGCCCGTATGTCGTCAAGAGAGTTTTCTCTGGTGGGGCAATGACTCTTGCAACAATGGATGATGATGAGCTTCCTCGTCCTATGAACACCGATACAGTCAAGAAATACTTTGTCTAAAAAATAAAAGAACAACTCGGTAAGTCGAAAACCCGAAAAGGCTTCTTAGGCAAAAATGAGCGTCTCAGTGGACTGAAAACCCGAAAGGGTGGTCCAGGCAAAAATTAGAGACATAAAACAGAAATAATCATCCTGATAGGTCGAAAACCCGAAAGGGCGATCTATGCAAAAATTAAGGATCAAAAGACAAAGTAACTACATCGGGTTGACCGTGAGTCACTTAGGGCACATTAACTGTCAAAGAGACTCTGAATCTGAAGTATCCAAACAGTGGAATTCAAAGTTGTTGGGGAGAATAGCGGTTATTGTGTTCAATGTACCTTCCCCTTATATTTACCATTTTTCAAACTTTATGAGATCCGTGGAGCCACGCCATTGGCGGGCCACCACCCTATTAAATAATTTTGAGCTTGTGCCTTTTATTTGGAATTCTCATTTATTCTGTTTATAAAATTTCTTCAATTTTGATCGTAGTACTTGAAGCAAAATATTTTTCAAATTCATAAATCATTTATATTTTTGGAAAGCATAAACAACAAACACATTCTCTCTGAGATCATGAATAACTGAAGGGTGCGTCAACAGCTATCCTGAGAACGGATAAACTCTGCAGGTTGAAACAAGGTCAATTGCTTAAAAAAAAGCTCGGTAAGTCGAAACCCGAAAAGGAGACTTAGGCAAAAATGAGCGTCCCGGTGGATCGAAAACCTGAAAAGATGATCCAGGCAAAAATTAGGGACATACAAAAGAATATATTCCCGGTGGACTGAAAACCCGAAAGGGCGGTCCAGGCAAAAGTTAGGGATTCAAAAAAAAAGAGAAAAAAGAAAAACAAAAGATAAGCATGACCATAGAAGCACCGATTCTTTGGCCAAGCTTTTGGATTAGCACGTTCTCCCCAGGAAGTGTTTACTCCCCATCAGTTGCTATGTGTATCGGGCTTTACCCGCCAATGTTTTGATATGTTCCCATTAGCATCATTCCCAATGAAGATTGCCGAGTGTTTGTACTGCTACGTCGGTCCATTTTCCCTGTCACCTATCCAAATCTTGTTTCATCAAGTTTATCAGTTATACAATCAATCAAGTCAATCCTTCATATAGTCATACAAGTCGTATTGTCATACGTACATTCATACATACATGCATATACAACATACAGACAACATCATTCATACATAGTTGCATTAACCACCTTGAGTCTTGCTTTAAACTACCTTTTCATATCAATCAATCATGAACAAGTTGTAACCTTCTTTTTCCCCCAAGTGTCATCCCTAGTATGTCTGGTCCAGAGATGTCAGCGTCTTTATGCCAAGTAGCAGTTCTTTAACAAACCGCTTGTGCATCTTTTACCCTGTCTTCGGGCCAAGTGACAGTTCTTTAACAAACAGCTTGTGCATCTTTTATCTTGTCTTTATGCCAAGTGGAAGTTCTTTAACAAACAACTTGTGCATCTTTTATCTTGTCTTTGTACCAAGTGGCAGTTCCTTAACGAACAGCTTGTGCATCTTTTATCTTGTCTTTATGCCAAGTGGCAGTTCTTTAACGAACAGCTTGTGCATCATTTGTCCTTGTTTCTTGTCGTCAGTGACTACTTCGGCAATATCCCGAACGACTGACATTTACATTTTACCTTCATTAAGCTGCCATCACAACGGTAGTAGGTAAAATAATTTGTCGGTCTTCATTAAGCTATCCTTACAACGATAGTAGACCATGTCTTTTCCTTTACATTTTACCTTCATTAAGCTACCATCACAACGGTAATAGGTAAAATAGTTTGTCGGTCTTCATTAAGCTATCCTTACAACGGTAGTAGACCATGTCTTTTCTTTTATATTTTACCTTCATTAAGCTACCATCACAACGGTAGTAGGAAAAATAGTTTGTCGGTCTTCATTATGCTATCCTTACAACGATAGTAGTGCACGTCTTTTCATTAACATTTTACCTTAATTAAGCTACCATCACAACGGTAGTAGGTAAAATAGTTTGTCGGTCTTTATTAAGCTATCCTCACAACGATAGTAGACCATGTCTTTTCTTTTATATTTTACCTTCATTAAGCTACCATCACAATGGTAGTAGGTAAAATATTTTGTCGGTCTTCATTAAGCTATCTGCACACCGATAGTAGACAATGTCTTTTCTCTTATATTTTACCTTCATTAAGCTATCCACACAACGGTAGTAGGTAAAATATATCGTCTGTCTTCATTAAGCTATCTGCACAACGATAGTAGACCATGTCTTTTCATTTGCATTTTACCTTCATTAAGCTACTCTCACAACGGTAGTAGGTAAAATATTTTGTCTGCCTGCATTAAGCTATCCGCACACCGATAGTAGGCAAGGTCTTTTCATTTTTTATATTACCTTTTTTAAGCTATCAATACACGATAGTAAGCAATACTTGTCGTCAGTCTTCTTTAAGCTATCATTTTTGTTTATAGTAGACAATGTCTCTTTCTTTTTACCTCATTTAAGCTATCATTTACACGATAGTAAGTAACCTCGGTCTTTGTCTTTGTTAGGCTATCGTTCTGAATAAGTGCGATAGTAGTCAATCCCTTCCCCGGTGAAACCATGTTATCCCCAGTGGAGTCGGATCCCGTTTCTTTAACAAGCTCGGGTGTCCCTTTGTTTTGTTTTATCCTAGTCAGGTCATCTTCGCTGTCTTGCATTCATACTTGCCTCGCGAGCATTCATAACATCGCATGCATGACATTGCATCCATAGCATTTTACAGTTGAAATTGGTCAAAAATGATGTACTCTGTATTTAAGTCTCTTCGACCCGTCGAATTAAAACTTTCACCTTTAAAATCTCCGCAACGAAGAAACTTAAATAGGGGCATCTGTCATACCCCATTTTTGACCCATTTTCGATTCATTTTTCTCGTCTTTTAAAGTCAAGATTTTTCGTCTTTTCAAGAAAAATTTCGGCAAAGAGGTATTTTAAAATACCTCATTTTTGTTTCATTTTAGAGCCACTTTTTTTTATCTTTATTTATTCCATTTTATTTTTTCATATTGACTTTTATTCTCATTTTTTATTTTTTCATTTTTTGTTTTTCTCTTTCTGCTTTTTATTATTATTATTATTATTATTATTATTATTATTATTATTATTATTATTATTATTATTATTATTATTATTATTATTATTATTATCTTTATTTATTTATTTTCTTTTTATTGTTATTATTATTATTATTATTATTTTTTCAAAGTCAAAAAATACTGTAGGGGGCGCCCCTTTTCCTGATTTTTTCCATCCACTGTCCAAAATCTTCACCGGGTCACTTCTCCCATAAATGTTTACCACAATTTTGGCCAAAGCAGGCACCAAAAATCCAGCATTGATTTGATCTCAGGGTCACAAAAAGAAACTCAAACATGTCTATATATAACAGGGACGAGTCAGAGGCAAAAAAGAAGAGGAGAGAAAATTTTCATCAGAATCAAAGACCCAAATCATCACGTAACAAAACTGAACCAAATCAAACCACCAATCAAAACCTAATCTCCTTTTTCTCAAAATTTCATAAAAAAACAGAATCACAAAACCAACAAAAACATTTTTCGGCCAAGAGCAACAATCATCACAAGGCCGAACCAAGTCCACGAACCACAAAATCGAAACTCAAATCCACAAACCAAAACCAACAGGCTCGGCCACAACATAAATACCATAACCAAATTAAAACATCACAAACCCATACCATCACATAACATAAAAACAGAATCCAATCCAACAAACCAAAGCCCAAGGCCGAACCAAACCCCAAAAAACAAGAACCTTAACCACAAACAGAATACAGTAAACCACACCAATTAGAAACTGAACAAAGAAGAAGAAGAGGTAGTGGTTCTTTGTTTTTTTTTCATTTTTTTTTTAAAAAAAGGGTTACATCTAGAGTTTTTTCTAAAGAATTTTGGAAATCTAACACCGGATTTGGAAAGAGGAGAGGGAGAGAATTTTAAAAATAAAAGCTTTTTTAAAAAGGGAGTGAAAATTTGCTCCGGCGCGGTGGCGCCGCCGGCCGACCACCGCGCCTGAATGTGTTTCCCGGTCAGGCTTTGTTTTAGAGAGAAGAGGGAGTGAGGAGAGAAGGAAGAGGTTTAGAGAGAGAAAGAAAACTGAAAAATGAAAAAACCAGCCCTTTGGGCCATTTTATATAAACATTGAACCAGTTCGGTTCTCTTAGACCGAACCGGTCCAGCTCTCTTTTACAGCCCATTAATCTTT
This sequence comes from Medicago ruthenica, assembly GCA_018208015.1. Taxonomy (NCBI): domain Eukaryota; kingdom Viridiplantae; phylum Streptophyta; class Magnoliopsida; order Fabales; family Fabaceae; genus Medicago; species Medicago ruthenica. The sequence goes on along the minus strand of CM031377.1, from coordinate 51,480,603 downwards.
TCCATGGCCCAACCTGTTTTCCTCCCCCTCTTCTTCTCAGATTGCTCTCTACACCCCCCCCCCCCCCCCGCCTTTTCTCCTACACCTTTTTTTCTTTTATTCCTTTTTTCTTTATTTTCTTTTTATGTCATTCTTTCTTGCTTTTATTTATTTTAGTGTTTATTTATTTTATGCATTTTATTTACTGCTTCTATTTTTAATACTTCATGCATTTTATTCTCTTTTTATTTATGCAACATATTTATTTTTGTATTGCATTTCATGCATTTTTATTTTATTTTTATTTTTATTTTTATTTACGCAACATATTTATTTTTGTCTTGCATTTCATGCATTTTTATTTTCGTTATTTATTTTATGCAACATATATATTTTTGTCTTGCATTTCATGCATTTTTATTTTCTTTATTTACTTTATGCAACATATTTATTTTATGTCTTGCACTTCATGCATTTTTATTTTTCTTTATTTACTTTATGCAACATATTTATTTTATTTCCTGCATTTCATGCATTTTTATTTTCTTTATTTACTTTATGCAACATATTTATTTTATCTCTTGCATTTCATGCATTTTTTTTCCTTATTTACTTTTACACATTTTGCATTTTATTTTTTGGTTTATTATTTTGTCATTATTCTATTAGAATGTATTTAGGAACAATATAAATATAAATGAGAATATTGCACCGACACTCACATTTATTCCGTTTTATGTCAAAAATCAAGATAAGCGATTAGTATAATCCAAGGAAAAGGGGACTTTCATTTTGATCCAACGCATTATGAATTCCCCCGCGTTTAGTTTATTTTATCACCCTTAATCTTTTCAAATTCCAAAGTAAAAAACCATAAAAAGTCAAAATCATTCAAATATTTAAAATCCCATCAAAAATATGTTTTATTAACAAACTTTGGATTTCAAAACCAAGTGTCTTTCTTTTTTAATCAAACTTTAATCAATCTTTAATCATCTTAAACTTTTTCTTCAATTAAAATCAATCAACTTCACTCTTTTGCCACTTTGGCTCATCTTATCTTTAAAAAACATTTTCAAACTTTAAAATCAATCAAACAAATCACTCGGCCTTTTACCACCAACTACGTGATTTTGATCCCACTCGGGTACGTAGGCAAAAGACTTTGTCTTTCGAAATCAATAAAAATAACAAAAACATTTTCCTTTCTTTTATCCTCATCACTTTAATCTTTTTACACGTATGCATTTCTTTACAAACAAGTAATCAATTTAGCATAAAGATAAGAATAAAAACAAGAGGTTCCTATAGAATATTATAGACGTTTAAGGTGCTAATACCTTCCCTTTCGTAACCAACCCCCGGACCTTGATCTCTAAAAATTTAGGGTTTATTCGAACTTTTCCCCTTTTCCTTGGAAAAAATAAAAGCTCGGTGGTGAACTTAATTTTGTGAGTCAACGCTAACCAATATCTTGATATCCGAAAATCACTGCGACACCGAGCATAATCAAACCTCTCCTTATCAAGAGCAATATCATCTGTGCACAAGTAACGACGACTGTAACGACCCTATTTTCGTATGTTATATTTTTATATATTTTATTTTATGGATTTGCATTTAAAAATATTTTCTAGTAATCGAGGAATAATTATTTAGCGCGAAGATAAGTTCGTAATCGAGTTTTTAGGGTTTTGGGCGAAATTGGGCCAAGAAGGATGAATAGTATTGGGCTTTTGGGGTTTATGAGTAGTAATGATTCTATGTATATGATAGTAGTAAGCTTGGATTGAAAATAGAAGGCTAGGATTAGTCCTTGAGAGTTAGTAAGGAATGGATGGCCAAGATTGCTTTGCTTGGATTATAAGAGATTAACACAAGACTTTTTGAATCACTATTCATTGCTTTGTTGAGAAGAAGAAAACGTGGAAGAGGAGAAGAGAAGGAGAAAAGCAAGAGGAAAACCTAGGGCAAGTGATTTGAAGCTTGAGTTTGCTAGAGAATCATCATTTCAAGGTAAGAGAGGTAGTATTACTTGTTCACAAGTGATTAAGAGAAGGGGAGAATGTCTATTTCTCCATCCCAAACTTCTCCTTCACTTTGTCTAGGTTTTGATAGAAGTTTTTATGGTTTAAAGATGTTAAATGAATCATGTTATGCTTATTTGATGCTAAGTGATGTTGTTAGCATATTTTTGTTGAAGTTATAGTGTTTTGAATGCAAAGGAAAAGTTATGGAAAAATAGTGTTTTGAACCCTAATTTCTTTGCTAGATGTAATCCTTGCTTGTGATGGTTTGTAAATGATGTTTTATGATGGAAAGTTGTTTTTAACAAGTCCTGGAACTTTGGGTAACCTTGAATGGGCTAAAATGGTGGAAAATCACATTTTTTCATGACTGTGTACTGATATGGTCGCTGTAGCGACGGACCGTCGCTTGTAGCGACCAGACAGGATAATTCCCTGCCTATCCGCGCTTGTAGCGACCACACTGGCGCTTGTAGCGACCAGGCTCGCTTGTAGCGACCAGGGGCTCGCTTGTAGCGACCAGCCCTGTACATGCCAACTTCGTTGAGCTGTTTTGAGGGTCCTGGTACGCGCGGGGGTGACTTTTTGCTACTGCATTCTCAAAATATGTTTTGGAAACCTTGCCCACCATTTTAATTCATTCTTAATACTTCCTAAAGATTATTTGTTTAAGAAAGGTTTGAGTAAAACCCTAACATGGTGGTTTTTGTGTGCATATGTGTTATATATGTTTGAAATGGATAAGTTATTCAAAGTGTGTGGGTTTTCCTTTGAAGCCCTTATGTGTTTGAGATTTTGGTATGATTGATTGGTTTATTTGAGATTGTGAACATGATTGAGTATATACATGTTGTATATTATGATATGGTCAGGAGTGCCTAGTGTTTGTGTTTGTTGTTGTTGTTGTGATAATTATCAGAGTGCTGATAATTTAGTGTTGTGTTTGTTGATGATGTTGTGGTAATTATCAGAGTGCTGATAATTAGTTGTATTAGTAAGTATCATATATTTACTAAGTGAATCATCATGCATTTCATTATTCGATGATATCCGAGTGCGGATATGAAATCCAAGAGTGCTTGGTTATCAAGAGTGCTTGATAAGGATATAAGTTTATCCAAAAAGAATTGGTACCACATGCATTAGTGAATGCATTTTGAGGCATGCATCCTTTGTGACATTAGTGTGTATTTTAGGAATTATGTGTGCATAATGGTTGTTAAGTGATATTATGTGTGCATAATGGTTGTGAGTGGTAATTGCATTTGATGAGTTTGGTGTGTTGTCAATTACGTGTTGAGTTTTGGTTATGTATAATAATGTGTTATTTATACATGTTTATTGTTTGTGATACTAACACTCTCTGTTATGTGTTATCTGCTGGATCTTTGGGGATCCAGATTATCAGGTCGACGAAGCTGTCGTAGAGGAGTAGCTTTTGCAGTTTAGGAGCCTGCATAGTGGTGAGGGCATAGCTTAGCTATCCTTACATTTTTGGTACTAGGTGTTGTATCCTAGTTAGAGTCTAGGGCTCTGATATTTGTAACACTATTTTGGGTATCTGAACGTTTATGTATAGATTTGGCAATGGTCTATGTTGTAGAATTGCCTCTTTTGAAAATCTTATGTATATATTTTTGTGTAATATATGCATGCTTGGTTATAAGCCGTGTTTATTATTTTTCCGCTGCTGTTTGTGAATCAAATATATTTTGATTTTTGTTGATGTTTATGGAAATGAGTTTTCATCATGTTGTAACTTCCTATGTCCTTATCGTTTTCTTTATTAAAGTTAATAATCGGCGGTTAAGGGTTAGGGTGTTACAATAGTTGGTATCAGAGCAGGTCGATCCATTGGATCAATTAAGTTTAGTATACCCTTTGTGTAACATGTGTTTTCTTAAACACTGTGTTCTCACTTGTGTTATGTGGTGATTGATAGTGTGTGTGTGTGTAGATATGGCGCAACGAGCACTTGCGGATGCGATGGAGCGGATGGCAGATGCCATGGCTCAGGATGCTGCTAGTAGGACCGCGGATAGAGCCGCACAACAAGCTAGAGGAGGCGGAGAAGATGAGCTGAGACTCGAGAGGTTTATGAACAACAAACCGCCTATCTTCAAGGGAGGATACGATCCAGATGGAGCTCAGACTTGGTTGGAAGGAATTGAGAGAATTTTCGGGGCTATGCGTTGTCTGGATGCGCATAAGGTATTGCTAGGAGCGTATGTTCTCCATGATGAGGCCGATCATTGGTGGGGAAACGCTAGTCAGAGGTTGGGAGCTGGTGGAGCTTTAGTTACTTGGGCTCGTTTCCGGAGAGAGTTTTTAACCAAGTATTTTCCGGCAGACGAGAGGAACCGTAAGGTGATTGAGTTCATGGAGCTCAAGCAGGGGAATTTATCTGTTTCTGAATATGCGGCCAAGTTTGAAGATTTGTGTCGTTTTGCTCCTCATTACAACACGGTGGAAGCTGAGGAAGACAAGTGTGTAAAGTTTGAAAATGGGCTGAGGCCAGACATTAAGCAGTTGATTGGGTTTAGTGAGATCAGGAATTTTCCGATGTTGGTGAATAAAAGCCGAATATGTGATAAGGACAGTAAAGCTAAAGCTAATTACTACAAAGCCGCGAATGAGAAGAGGGGAAAAGACATGGCTAGAGGTAAACCGTATGGCAGAGGTGGGAAGAAACCAGATGAAGGTGGGAGTAGTGGTGGTAAGTTTGGAGGTAATAGGAATTGTTTTAAGTGTGGACAACCGGGACATCGTCTTTTCGAGTGCCCAAAGAATGATGGAAAATGTTTCAAGTGTGGTGATTCTAACCACAAAGCTGATCAGTGCAAGAAGGGTATTGTGTGCTTCAACTGCAAAGAAGCGGGTCATAAGAGCAACGTGTGTAAGAAGCCTAGAGCGGCTGGAGGAAAAGTGTTTGCTTTAGATGGTGGTGATGCGAAGGCGGACAACTTGATCAGAGGTACATGCTTTATCAATAATACTCCTTTGTCTGCTATTATTGATACGGGTGCTACCCATTCGTTTATTTCTATGGATTGCGTTGAGAGGTTGGGTCTTAGAGTAGAAAATATGATGGGACGCATGGTTATTGAAACGCCTGCAAGTGGTTCGGTATCGACTACTCTAGTCTGTGTTGATTGTCCAGTCACTATGTATGGTCGACACTTTGGTATGGATTTAGTCTGCATTCCGTTGAGCGGAATAGACGTTATCTTTGGTATGAACTGGTTAGAATTTAATCGGGTTCATATCAACTGCGGTAAGAAGACGGTTATGTTTCCAAAACTGGAGCCAGAGTTGTGTTCGAAGCTTATGTGTTGTCGAGAAGTGGTAAGATCAGTGAAGGCTCAAGAGGACGTGTTTGCTATGTTTGCTTCGTTGAGAGTGGAAGAGAAAATGAGATTGATGCGTTGCCGGTGGTGCGTGATTTCACAGATGTTTTTCCAGATGACATTTTGGATTTACCACCCGAGAGAGAGGTTGAATTCGCAATTGACATAGTACCTGGCACTAGTCCAATATCAATGGCGCCGTATCGTATGTCAGCTGCTGAGCTAGAAAAATTGAAGGAACAATTGGAGGAATTGTTAGAGAAAAAGTTTGTAAGACCGAGTGTATCGCCGTGGGGTGCGCCGGTTCTGTTGGTAAAGAAGAAAGATGGTAGTATGCGTCTGTGCATCGATTATCGTCAGTTGAATAAAGCAACTATCAAGAACAAGTATCCACTTCCGAGGATAGATGATTTGATGGATCAGTTAGTGGGAGCCTGTGTGTTCAGCAAGATTGATTTGAGATCGGGATATCACCAGATAAGAGTTAAGGCGGAGGATATACCGAAGACTGCTTTCAGAACAAGGTATGGTCACTACGAGTACGCTGTTATGCCTTTTGGAGTTACTAATGCACCTGGAGTGTTTATGGAATATATGAATCGTATATTTCATTCCTTTTTGGATCGATTCGTGGTGGTCTTCATAGACGATATTTTGGTATACTCAAAGACGGAAGAGGAACATGCCGAGCATTTGAGGATTGTGTTGGAGGTGTTGCGTGAGAAGAAGCTTTATGCAAAATTTTCTAAGTGTGAATTTTGGTTGCATGAAGTTAGCTTTTTGGGTCATGTCATTTCAAGTGGTGGTATAGCAGTGGATCCTGCTAAGGTAGAGGCAGTGCAAGATTGGGGAACGCCGGAGTCTGTTACTGAGATCCGAAGTTTTCTTGGTTTGGCCGGTTACTATCGGAGGTTCATTGAAGGATTTTCAAAGATGGCGTTGCCGTTGACACAGTTGACTAGGAAGGGTCAAGCTTTCATTTGGGATGACAAGTGTGAGCAGAGTTTCCAAGAGCTGAAGAGGAGGTTGACATCTGCACCTGTGCTAATTCTGCCAAATCCGAAGGAACCGTTCGTGGTTTATTGTGATGCGTCGAAGATGGGTCTAGGTGGTGTGTTGATGCAGAAGGGACAAGTCGTTGCTTATGCATCAAGAGAGTTGAAGATTCATGAGAGGAACTATCCTACGCATGATTTGGAGCTAGCTGCTGTTGTGTTTGTTCTCAAGATTTGGAGGCACTACTTGTATGGGTCAAGGTTTGAGGTTTTCAGCGATCACAAGAGTCTGAAATACTTGTTTGATCAGAAGGAGCTCAATATGAGGCAAAGAAGATGGTTAGAGTTTCTTAAGGATTATGATTTCGAGTTGAGTTATCACCCGGGTAAGGCTAATGTGGTAGCCGATGCGTTGAGTAGGAAGTCTTTGCATATGTCGTCTCTGATGGCGAAGGAACTGAGATTGATTGAAGAGTTTAGAGACCTCAGTTTGGTTTGTGAAAGGACAACCAGAAGTGTGAAGCTAGGAATGTTGAGATTGACGAATGATTTTCTTGAAGAAGTTGTGGAACAGCAAAAGTCTGATGTGAAATTGATGAAGCTTAAGACGCTCATCGAGCAAGGGAAAAAGGTAAACGTTGAGATCGATGAGAAAGGTGTGATGAGGTGTCAGGGAAGGTTATGTGTACCTGATGTGCTTGAGTTGAAGCGGATGATTTTGGAGGAAGGTCACAGAAGCAACTTAAGTATTCATCCTGGTGTTACTAAGATGTATCAAGATCTGAGGAAAATGTTCTGGTGGCAAGGGATGAAGAAAGAGATCGCCGAGTTTGTTTTTGCGTGTTTGACTTGTCAGAAGTCCAAGGTGGAGCATCAGAAGCCGTCGGGGCTATTGCAACCTATGTTTATTCCAGAGTGGAAATGGGATAGTATTGCGATGGATTTTGTAAGCGGTTTGCCGAAGACGTCGAAAGGTAACAATATGATTTGGGTAGTTGTCGACAGGTTAACAAAGTCTGCTCATTTCATAGCTATCAAGACCGGTATGCTAGTACCGAAGTTGGCTGAGATTTATGTTGAGCAAATCGTGAGATTGCATGGGATTCCGTCAAGTATTGTATCAGATCGAGATCCCCGTTTTACTTCAAGGTTTTGGGAGAGTTTGCAAGAGGCGTTGGGGACTAAGTTGCGGATGAGTTCTGCTTATCACCCGCAGACGGATGGTCAGTCGGAGAGGACGATTCAATCATTGGAGGATTTATTAAGATCGTGCATTTTGGAACAAGGAGTGAGTTGGGAAGCTTGCTTACCATTGATTGAGTTTACGTATAACAACAGTTTTCATTCGAGCATTGGTATGGCACCTTTTGAAGCGTTGTATGGGAGAAGATGTAGAACACCTTTGTGTTGGTTTGAATCGGGAGAAAGTGTGGTGCTTGGACCTGAGATTGTGCAACAAACGACCGAGAAGATCAAGATGATCCAAGAAAAGATGAGAGCGTCGCAGAGTCGCCAGAAAAGCTATGCCGACAAGAGAAGAAAGGATATAGAATTTCAAGAAGGAGATCATGTGTTTCTAAGAGTTACATCGACTACGGGTATTGGACGGGCTTTGAAATCGAAGAAGTTAGCATCGAGGGTCATTGGTCCGTATCAGATTTTGAAGAGGATTGGGAAGGTGGCGTATAGGATTGCGTTACCGCCGTCGTTGTCAAATCTACATGATGTTTTTCACGTGTCTCAATTAAGGAAATACGTATCGGATCCGTCACATGTGATTGAGTCGGACGAGATACAAGTGAGAGAGAATTTAACGGTTACAACGGTACCCTTAAGGATTGAAGGACAAGAGATGAAGAGGCTCAGGAACAAAGAGATTTCATCGGTGAAAGTCGTTTGGGGAGGCCCAGCCGGTGAATATGCGACGTGGGAGCTCGAGAGCAAGATGCGTGACTCCTATCCAGAGTTGTTTTCAGGTATTTTCGAGGGCGAAAATTCTTTTTAGGGGGGTAGAGTTGTAACGACCCTATTTTCGTATGTTATATTTTTATATATTTTATTTTATGGATTTGCATTTAAAAATATTTTCTAGTAATCGAGGAATAATTATTTAGCGCGAAGATAAGGTCGTAATCGAGTTTTTAGGGTTTTGGGCGAAATTGGGCCAAGAAGGATGAATAGTATTGGGCTTTTGGGGTTTATGAGTAGTAATGATTCTATGTATATGATAGTAGTAAGCTTGGATTGAAAATAGAAGGCTAGGATTAGTCCTTGAGAGTTAGTAAGGAATGGATGGCCAAGATTGCTTTGCTTGGATTATAAGAGATTAACACAAGACTTTTTGAATCACTATTCATTGCTTTGTTGAGAAGAAGAAAACGTGGAAGAGGAGAAGAGAAGGAGAAAAGCAAGAGGAAAACCTAGGGCAAGTGATTTGAAGCTTGAGTTTGCTAGAGAATCATCATTTCAAGGTAAGAGAGGTAGTATTACTTGTTCACAAGTGATTAAGAGAAGGGGAGAATGTCTATTTCTCCATCCCAAACTTCTCCTTCACTTTGTCTAGGTTTTGATAGAAGTTTTTATGGTTTAAAGATGTTAAATGAATCATGTTATGCTTATTTGATGCTAAGTGATGTTGTTAGCATGTTTTTGTTGAAGTTATAGTGTTTTGAATGCAAAGGAAAAGTTATGGAAAAATAGTGTTTTGAACCCTAATTTCTTTGCTAGATGTAATCCTTGCTTGTGATGGTTTGTAAATGATGTTTTATGATGGAAAGTTGTTTTTAACAAGTCCTGGAACTTTGGGTAACCTTGAATGGGCTAAAATGGTGGAAAATCACATTTTTTCATGACTGTGTACTGATATGGTCGCTGTAGCGACGGACCGTCGCTTGTAGCGACCAGACAGGATAATTCCCTGCCTATCCGCGCTTGTAGCGACCACACTGGCGCTTGTAGCGACCAGGCTCGCTTGTAGCGACCAGGGGCTCGCTTGTAGCGACCAGCCCTGTACATGCCAACTTCGTTGAGCTGTTTTGAGGGTCCTGGTACGCGCGGGGGTGACTTTTTGCTACTGCATTCTCAAAATATGTTTTGGAAACCTTGCCCACCATTTTGTTTCATTCTTAATACTTCCTAAAGATTATTTGTTTAAGAAAGGTTTGAGTAAAACCCTAACATGGTGGTTTTTGTGTGCATATGTGTTATATATGTTTGAAATGGATAAGTTATTCAAAGTGTGTGGGTTTTCCTTTGAAGCCCTTATGTGTTTGAGATTTTGGTATGATTGATTGGTTTATTTGAGATTGTGAACATGATTGAGTATATACATGTTGTATATTATGATATGGTCAGGAGTGCCTAGTGTTTGTGTTTGTTGTTGTTGTTGTGATAATTATCAGAGTGCTGATAATTTAGTGTTGTGTTTGTTGATGATGTTGTGGTAATTATCAGAGTGCTGATAATTAGTTGTATTAGTAAGTATCATATATTTACTAAGTGAATCATCATGCATTTCATTATTCGATGATATCCGAGTGCGGATATGAAATCCAAGAGTGCTTGGTTATCAAGAGTGCTTGATAAGGATATAAGTTTATCCAAAAAGAATTGGTACCACATGCATTAGTGAATGCATTTTGAGGCATGCATCCTTTGTGACATTAGTGTGTATTTTAGGAATTATGTGTGCATAATGGTTGTTAAGTGATATTATGTGTGCATAATGGTTGTGAGTGGTAATTGCATTTGATGAGTTTGGTGTGTTGTCAATTACGTGTTGAGTTTTGGTTATGTATAATAATGTGTTATTTATACATGTTTATTGTTTGTGATACTAACACTCTCTGTTATGTGTTATCTGCTGGATCTTTGGGGATCCAGATTATCAGGTCGACGAAGCTGTCGTAGAGGAGTAGCTTTTGCAGTTTAGGAGCCTGCATAGTGGTGAGGGCATAGCTTAGCTATCCTTACATTTTTGGTACTAGGTGTTGTATCCTAGTTAGAGTCTAGGGCTCTGATATTTGTAACACTATTTTGGGTATCTGAACGTTTATGTATAGATTTGGCAATGGTCTATGTTGTAGAATTGCCTCTTTTGAAAATCTTATGTATATATTTTTGTGTAATATATGCATGCTTGGTTATAAGCCGTGTTTATTATTTTTCCGCTGCTGTTTGTGAATCAAATATATTTTGATTTTTGTTGATGTTTATGGAAATGAGTTTTCATCATGTTGTAACTTCCTATGTCCTTATCGTTTTCTTTATTAAAGTTAATAATCGGCGGTTAAGGGTTAGGGTGTTACAACGACACTCCAAGACACAAAGCTTGAAAAAGGATTCATTCCAAGCATGAAGAGGAACACCGTAAATACGAACACATGCGCCTCTTTGAAAGACCACACTTTCCTTATTCCAAGGCACAAAACTTGCGAAACAATGATGAAAAAAATCCTTAGCACCATCAACAATTACCTTGGCCGATGTGTCTGAAGAACTGTGAATAAAAACTCTGTCTGCACCCATGGGAATAATATTCAGTTCCTGAAAACCAGCGTCAGCAACCCTGGTTTGAACCACTGGAATGGATTCTTCATTACGCACCAGAGCCACCAACCCACTGTGTGCCCAAGACAAGTCAGCCGCCAAAGACCTGAACATCCGTACCAACCTTCCCGGTTTAGCGCCAACCACTGAGATAGGTGCCGCAATTGCAAAATTGCAACCAGCTACCTTGTCAACAACAGAAAGTCCGCCGTCCACCACACCTCTATGATCAGCCCCCACCGCAACCTCGCCCCTCTCCTCCTCCCTCACCCCGCCCGTAACTTCCCCCGTCCTCCCAACCCCACACACGAGCCCTTCCTTCTCTCCACAACCCCCTTCTTACCTACACCTCCCACACTCTCCACCCCAATGCTCACCATTTTTTCTCCCTCCCCACCTCTAATTTTTCTCCCTCGCCTTCGACCACCGCCACATGATTACCCTTCCCTAGAGATCTTACACCTACCACCGACTTGGCTTTCACCGACGTACCGCGCTCAAAACGTGCAACCATAGCCCAAACACGAAAATTACCAAACCATACCGCATTCAAAGCCTTCAGCAACTTGTCCACATTGCAAACATTAATATACCTCACAAAACCAAAAACCTGACCCTTTGCATTCCGTTTAGGAGCCACAAAAATATCATCCAGAATCCCATAAACCTCAAAGCCTTTGCGTAAATAGAAATAAGGAGATTGATCCGGAAAATTAGTAATATAAAAAGTAACAAACCTCTTCACCTCCGGAATCATAGACGTTGCCGTACCACCTGACGGATTACCGTGTCCCATCCCTTTCAAACAAGCACCCTCACGCGACTGCGCAACGACATAACGGAAAGAGCGGCGCCCACTATGCACAGCCGCGAAAACAGAGCTTCCCCTGCCAAACCTAGGCCGTCGAACCCTCGAAACCGAATCTCTTCCGTGCCGCGAGCCATCCCGCTGTCTGTCCCTTCCTCTATCAGCCTGTACCTGCACTTTCCGACGTCAAACACTCTCAACAGAACCGACTCCCCTATCCCCCCCTCCCCTATTTGGTGGCACCCAGCCAGGATCCCATCCCCTCCCATAGACCCTCACCGCCGACGAAACGGACGGCCGCGCGCGGTTGCCTGGACTGAGTCCGAGCGCCGCCCCTCACTCGCTCTCGGCCTCTCTCTCGCTCACTCATTATCAGTTCATAAACATATCCACAATGTTCTATCATTTGCTACTATAATTATAAGATAACACATATACAATTGTTTTGTAAGAATATTATGCAATTCAAGCTTATTTTAATGATAATAAATTTTCGTTTTTGTTAAATAATATTTTATGTAAAAGTTGATTCAAAGATGTTATGGATTAGTCATTTAATATATGATGCTGCAATTATATAAATATTAGTCACAAATATAATTAATTTTCCGTGCATCACACTGGTCCAAGTGCTAGTGAATCTAATAGTAAAATAATTATTACATGAACTAATATGAGAACAACTTCACATGTTCGAAATTGAAGGTACAATAATAGATTCAACCAAACTCATAGAAGTTCATATCCTGTTCGTAAGATTCAATAACAAATAACATATAACAAATAGTCATAGAACTTATAAGTTGTTAATCAGGATAGTCTTTCGTGCGAAACATTATGACATTTAGAACCACTGGATTTATTTCGATCAACTCAAATACACAATAATCTCCACGTCTTAGATTGTTGTCAATCATGAATATAAAAAATTCATGCGTCATTTTCATTCCATCTGATCTTGTATCATATTTTTCAGCAAAAACCTCCCACTCTTCTCCATAAGAATTTCGGAGTTGTATCGGAACATTTTCTTCCAGATAGCGTGAAGCAAAAGCAGCTCCAGCATACTACAAAATGGACAGTGATCAATTACGCAACATACATAACTCAATATTTAATTTAAACAAAAACAACAGTTAAACCATCACCGCAGTATCTCCCTTAGAGATTTTTGATCTAAAATGAGGTCTTGTTGTATGATATGCTTCGGCAGCCCTTCTTGCTCTTTGTGACATGTTTCTCAGCTGTTGTTTCACATAACAATTATTACTAGTTGGCTGAATTGCAATAAAAAAAAAAAAACTGAAAAAGAAACAAAAAAAAACAAAAAGAGTTTTGATGGGAAGAAGAAGGGACAAAGAACAAAACTGTGCATAAATGGTAGGAAAAACTTTCACAAATGAAGAATGCGAGCTCTTTTTTATTTCTCACTGCTTAATAACACATGAAATGTACTCTAAACATTTGCAAGAATACACGAAATGTAATATTTACCCATATCGTAAAACTTCATATGGGTTCAATGTACTAGGTCTATGAACAGAGACGGGCCTAGATCTAAAATATTAATGAGGCTAAAGTTTTTAGACCAATAACTAAATAATACTAAATTTAATAAAAAGTTATACTAAATATATTTGTAGCAACCAAAATTACAGAGAAAATATTTACTCATTCATTTGTTCAAAATGATCCAAAATTATAATCATTTTGTTCCAAGAACACCTCTTCTATATTGTTCTAAGAACATCTCTTCTATGTATGTTACAAGACAATCGTTTAACCATTAATTAGACAAAAATCAATTTAAATAATATTCCAACATGAAGAAAATAATAATCCAAACAAGTACGTACCCAAATGAAATCAGTGACCTAAAACCACAAGAACAACAACAATAACAAGTATTTCTACAACATAAACTGGCACTTTTTGTGCCTCCGTTGCTACTAATATGGTTGCTACTAATATGCATATGCATGGGATATATATATATATATATATATATATATATATATATATATATATATATATATATATATATATATATATATATATATACTACTGGACTGCGTGAATTTCTATAAGAGAAGAACCACCCACCTATGTCTTCTGATCCCTACAAAAGCTCTTGAATATTCAACAAAAGACATTGGTTCAAATGAAGGCAACTAATTCCAAAATATTTACTTGAAACACCAAAATAAAGAAAATGTTTGCACTGCCCACTTTTTATTTTTTATTTAGTTAGCTATTAAAATCTGATATATATTATAGTACACAATGGCGGATCTTACCGAAAATATTGGGGAGCGGCAAATATTAACTAATTATTATAATTGAAATTCATACAAATCATATACAATTTCATCTAAAAAACATCACCGCAACAGCTCAAACACAAGACTAAAGTTGCTGGAAGCTTTAATATAATCAATACAGAATAATTAGAATCATGTCTCGTTCAAAATAGGAATTAAACTATTGTGTTCTAAAGTGGCTGAAAGCTTTAATATAATCACTTTTGTTCTGAAGTTGCTGAAAGCTTTAATTTACTCACTTTTGTTCTAAAGTTGCTAAAATCTTAAATTACTCACTTTTGTTAAGTGTTGAAAATGTAAACCACATCCAAATACATATAAAAATAGAATAGCATTTAATCAAACAACATAGAAATAGAATAGAATTGAATCAACAACATGGAAAATCAAGGAATCTGTGAAGCCCCGATACTCCAAAAATGGTGAAGAACCGTGTCCGACACGTATCCGACACCGATACGTTCCGATAGGTGTATCAGAGAAGTATCGGGCAATTATAATTTATTTTTTTGAAAAAAAGACCGATACGTGTCAGACACGGCTAATTTATACTCCGATACGGCTAACTTATACTTTGACACCGATACTTATGTCTTATACATTTCCTTTTAAAAAAAGAATAATAAAAGAATAAGAAATAAAAATACATAAAGACGGGCGATAGCTATTCCCTATCAAAAACATGTCTCTTCTAACCTCAAAAAAATAGGATTTTTTGTCACCACCGAGCGATAGTTATTCCCTCTTCTAACCATTACTACCGATTGCCTCAATCTCAACATCTGCATCACTGATAGCCCCATCATCACATCCGGTGTGTTCTACTTTGTTTCTCTTCTCTCTAATGTTATGTTTCTTCTGTTCTTCTCCCTTTAATATCTTCTTCTCTTCTTCTGCTCTGTTCTCTAATTGTGAAAAACTTGTTTGTTTTCAATCTCAGTTAGTGTTAACTATTAAGTAGTCAACATTAGACAATGATGTTCTTTTTTTATTGTACTAATAATGTTTTCATTGGATGGTACTAACAATGTTTAGCTAAATTCTAATTTGTGTTGAAAAAACATGTAATTGTCACTTGTTTTGATCATTTTCATTAATGTGAATGTTTGATTATTATCATTTTTATTTATGTTTATACATTGTACACTTACACTATTAATTTTAAATTTAATTTTTTAATATCGTATCGAGGCTGTATCGTATCGAGAATTTCGAAAAATTTTCCGTATCGCCGTATCGGTATCGTATCCGTATCGTGTCAGGTATCGGGGGCTTCATAGCAAGGAATCAAGTTTCCCCCAATTTTTTATTTCTAGGGTTCAAGCAACATAGAATAATTTCATACAAACATTGACCTAAATCAAATTATAATTTTGAAGAGAACAAACAAACTGTAGTGAAGGAATCAAAATCAAAGGAAACAGAGAAGAAGTGAAAAGAGTTGAAGAATGAAACATAGAAAGAACAAACCTGAACTGAACGTGAGTAGATTGTGTATGAGAGTTAAGATGAGAGAGGCGTCGCCGAAGTTGAGAGGTGAGGGGAGGGGGTAGCAGATAGAGACAATTAGACGCAATAGGTATAAAATGAAAGCATGAAATTGTTTCGGGGCATTTTAGTCATTTTTGACATACAATATTATTATTTTTTTACTTTATTATGTTATACCGCTCAGGCTCAATCATGAAGGTTGTCTCTTAATTGCATTTTTTACTTTATTATTATGTTATAGCACACTACATTGTATTATTTTTATAGGTAAATCAAACATGAACAACGAAGAAACATCGAAGACATAAAGACAGACAACAATGAAAAATAATCAAGATCGTATGCAAACTGTTCAATGCAAAGCATCGAGCAAGCAAACACAAACATCCATGCTACCACTCACATGCCCTTGCATCAGCAAGAACGAGCAACGAAGAACGTCCCACACCCCACAATGTCAAGGCACGCAAGCATATGGAAGCATCCAACAACACCGACTCCACTTCACTAAGCATGAAAATTAAAGACAAACACAAGTTTTTTCGAGAAGGGACCAACACGCCTATTTTTATTGACATTCACTACAACTCGACCCAAACACAACAAAGATTTCGAGGATGTAAATCGACCCAAATTCAATGCAACGAAAGAGTTTTGTAAGCAAATGCAAGTCTCCCTGCAACGTTACAAGGGCACAAGTTTTTCCGAGAAGGGACCGACATGGCTTGTGTAACACCCATATAGAGATTGCCTAGGATCTCTTACGAGTATTAAAATTTTGTACCGGATACATTAAATACAATACAGAAAGTTGTTTAACAAATATTCAATACATAAGTTTCCTGATACAAACCCAAATATCCGATACAAAACAATCTCCATAATATACATCATGATACATTTTCATATACAACATCTAAATAAACATAAGCAGCACGATCAATCCGTAGCTTTCTCTTTACCTTTACGTCGTGCTACCTGCGAAGAACCTGCACCAGAAGGAAAGGGATGAGACATAACGTCTCAGTGAGCTCCTACCCTACCAACTGTTGGCAACCACGGGGGTATCCTAGGGTCGTCGTGCCTACTCTTGGCAATCTTGGGGTTCCTACGATCGCCGTCATTCTTTGCTAACTTCGTGACCAAGGGAAAAACTAAGGTCGCTACATGTCTCTATCATAACTCATCATATGTTATCTTAACTTATCTTGTACTTAGTGATCAAGGGGAATATCTTATGATCACTTCTGGTTCACTAGGAACTAGTTGTCCTATTTCCTCAATACATATATAAATAACTTATTCATCTTCTCATATCTTAAGTTAGAAGTTAGCGTTGAACAATCAATAATTATCTGAGTTCATTTTACGGAGTGCATCCGGGTGGAGTAACCCCGAAGTACATCTCCCTTCTAACCGGTAAAAATTTCTATCATATCAGGCTAACACCAGACTCCTCTTGTCGTCGTGCGGTCATCCTTGCGGAATAACACGTCCCACTAGCGTGAACCTCCTGTGTCCCACTAGCGTGAACTGACAGAAGACACGACTTAATAGTCTTAACTTATGCGTATACCTCCCATGTCCCACTAGCGTGAACGATGAGAGACGCAAATTAATATGTTTTAACTTGTGCATGAACCTCTCGTGTCCCACTAGCGTGAACGACGAAAGTCACGACTTAATAATCTTCCTTAATAGTCTTTACATTAGCATGGACCATTCGTGTCCCACTAGCATGAACGACGAAGGCCACGGCTTAATATCCTAATAACTCTTAAATAATTAACCTATAAAAGGTTCTAAACTTGAATACTATATCGTTCTTGGCTTACTCGTACTTAATTGAGTGTTTGAGAATTGCCTAGTAAGGGATAAGCTCAATACTAGCTCTTATACTTCTCTATGATAACTTGTGGATTAAGGCATCCATTCTCTCACTATTGTGCCTATCCTCAATCTATAATAATGATCTAAACATTCTCAAGGATAGGTCTTTAAATGCTTATAAGCAATGCTTAACCATTACATGTTGTTCCTTGAGTCTGAAGCAGTATTAGATAGCCGAAATGGTGCAAGTGTTGATGAAAAACAACATGGTTCTGTCCACTTCAAAATCGTGACACGATTTGGAAATCGTGTCACGATTTCCTGCCCAGAAAACGTGTTGGTTCCTGCCTATAAAATCGTGACACGGTGGTAAAATCGTGACACGATTTTACCTGCAGTTGAACAGCATAGGGCAAGTTCAAAATAGGATTTCCACCATTTTGGCTTATCTAATCATGCCCAAACATCATACAACTTTAAAGGATAAATTCTAATGCATATCAACAGGTTACAACATGTATGATCAAGAATTACTAGAAAAATAGAATTAGGGCTCAAAAGTTCATAACTTTGATCATAAAACCATAAAATCTCAAACTTACTCAAGCGGGTTCTAAAACCCTGTGGAGCTCACCTTAAACCTCAATTGGTGCTTGGTAACTCTGATTTCCAAAGCCTTAGCTCAATCTATCACTTCTCTTGACTCTTCCTTAATTCTCCTTGTTTCTTCTTTTACTACTTCTTGCTCTAACTTCCCAAATACCCAGCTTGCTAGCATGAAATTTCTCACAAGGTTTGGGATGAAGTTGATGAGTGTAGGAAAGAGAGATGGGGGCGTGTGATTGAGGGAAGGAGGGAGAGGAAATGTTGTTTTTAGAAGAATGAATGAAATGAAGAAAGATAGCAAGAAATATCTTGTTTCTTTCTCAAATAATCTCCTCTTTCCAAATATTTACTAAAATGCCATGCCACTTATTTACAAGTTTGCCATGCTTCTTAATTAGTTCTAACTCGATTAACTGATACTTATAAGCGGGATGTTACAATCTACCCCCCTCAAAGAAATTTCGTCCTCGAAATTTAGAGTTTACGTGAAAATAGATGCAGGTAGTTCTCTTACATCTATGACTCTAGCTCCCACGTCGCTTCGCCATCGGGAGAACCTTTCCATACCACTTTAACAATAGGGATCTCTTTGTTCCGCAAAGACTTAACATCACGATCAATGATTTGATCTGGTTCAGGTTGAAAGGTTAAATCTGATTTCAAGTCAATACTGTCCAGTTCCACTGGTTGGAAAGGGTCGGGAATGAATTTCCTCAGTTGAGAGACATGGAAGACGTCATGCAACCCTGACATGGCCGGTGGCAGCGCTAACTGATACGCTGCTGAACCGACACGTCGAAGTATCTGGAATGGTCCAACATACCTTGGACAAAGTTTCTTGGTTCTGAATGCTCCTCTTAACCCCAACTTGGGTGTGACTTTGAGAAATACGTGATCTCCCACTTCAAATTCTAAAGGCCTTCGCCTTTTGTCTGCATAACTTTTCTGACGACTTTGGGCTATTCTCATCTTATCCTGAATGGACTTAATTTTCAAAGTAGTCTCTTGAATGATCTCTGGTCCCAATATGCTTTTATCTACGACCTCAGCCTAACAGAGTGGGGTTCTACATTTCCTACCATACAAGGCTTCACAAGGTGCCATTCCAATACTAGAATGGTAACTGTTGTTGTAAGAAAATTCAATCAATGGTAGGTGATCGTTCCAGCTTCCTCCATCTTCTAGAATACATGCACGTAACATATCCTCCAACGTCTGAATAGTCCTCTCTGATTGTCCGTCCGTTTGAGGATGATGGGACGTGCTCATCTTTAATCTTGTCCCTAAAGCTTTCTGAAAAGCTTTCCAAAAGTGAGATGTGAAGATCGGATCTCGATCAGACACAATACTAGCAGGCACACCATGGAGTTTCACAATCTCCGAGATAAACAACTCGGCATACTGGGAAGCTCGGTAAGTAGTCTTAACCGGCAAGAAATGAGCTGACTTGGTTAATCGGTCCACTATTACCCAAATGGAGTCATGTCCTCACTGTGTTCGAGGTAATCCACTCACAAAGTCCATGGTTATCTCTTCCCATTTCCATTGGCGAATTTCCAAAGGTACTAACATTCCCGCAGGTCTTTGATGTTCAATCTTTACCTGCTGACACACAATGCATCGCGACACAAATTCTGCAATATCCCTTTTCATGCTAGGCCACCAATAATCTCTCTTCAAATCTTGATACATCTTGGTGGTACCTGGATGAATACTAAAACTGCTCTTGTGCGCTTCTTCTAAAATCAACCTTTTCAACTCCGTATCATTTGGAATATAAATTCTCCCTTCAAACAGTAGCGTTCCATCATGTGCTAAAGAAAACTCTGGTTGGCCAATTTTCCTCTGAAGGTCCATATCCATACTTTAAGCTTGTGCAATCCTAGATCGTAGGTCGCACGAAATCTCTAACTTGTTTAACAAGATGCCACCACCTAACTCAGTAACATGTAGATTAAGATCTCTAAACTTTTCATATAACTCACATGTGTGCATCATCACTTCAGCCTTAACTATAGCCTTTCGACTCAAAGCATCTGCTACCACATTTGCTTTTCCTGGGTGGTATTTCAAATCGAAATCGAAATCTTTCAAGTATTCCATCCATCGTCTTTGTCTCATGTTAAGGTCTCGTTGATCAAACAAATATTTCAGACTTTTGTGATCACTGAATAAATCAAACTGTGCACCATACAAATGATGTCTCCATGTCTTCAACGCAAACACTATTGCTGCTAACTCAAGATCATGGGCGGGGTAATTCTCTTCATGAGTCTTGAGCTGTCTAGATGCATAAGCTATCACATTCTCCCCCTGCATAAGCACACTACCCAGTCCTTTAGAGGATGCATCGCAGAAAACGGTGTATCTCTTTTCAGGATCTGGTATTGCCAACACTGGGGCTTTAGTCAATTTTCTCTTTAAAACTCTGAAGCTCTCTTCACATTCTTCGTCCCAAATAAAGGGCACATTCTTCCTGGTGAGGCGTGATAGGGGTAAGGCAATCTGAGAAAACTTCATGATAAACCTTCGATAATACCCTGCCAAACCTAAGAAACTTCTGACTTCAGCCACATTCTTGGGTCTTTCCCAATTGAGAACGACTTCAACTTTAGATGGATCAACGGCTACTCCTCCTTGAGAAATAACGTGACCCAAAAACTTAATCTCGGATAGCCAAAATTCACACTTGCTAAATTTAACATACAACTGTTTGTCCCTAAGGACATCCAATACAATTCTCAAGTGCTGAGCATGTTCCTGAGGATCCTTGGAATAGATCAAGATGTCATCAATAAAAATCACCACAAATTGATCGAGGTAAGGTTGAAATATTCTGTTCATATAATCCATAAATACCGCTGGAGCATTAGTTACACCGAAAGGCATAACCAGAAATTCATAGTGCCCGTAACGCATTCGAAACGCCGTCTTAGACACATCAGAAGACTTAATGCGGATCTGATGGTAACCTGACCGAAGATCAATTTTGGAAAATACCGTTGCTCCTTTAAGCTGATCAAGGAGGTCATCAATTCTGGGAAGAGGATACTTGTTCTTGATAGTCACTTTATTAAGTTGGCGGTAGTCAATACACAGCCTCATGCTTCCATCTTTCTTCTTGACTAACAGAACCGGAACACCCCACGGTGACACACTAGGTCTGATAAAATGCTTCTGGATTAATTCTTCGAGTTGAGATTTCAGCTCTTTGAGCTCAATAGGTGACATTCTATACGGTGCCACAGATACTGGCTCCGCTCCTGGAATTAAATCAATAGAGAACTCCACCTCACGCTCTGGAGGCAAACTAGTTACTTCTGAAGGAAAAACATCTAAGTACTCATTCACAATAGGGATATCACTGGGACTTAACTCGGACTCTGAAGCCACAGAGAGCATCACATAAAATCCCTTATCTTGGGCACAAATAAATTGGATTAACTGATGGGTGCGGTTAATCAATTAAGGCAGAGCCACACCTTCCGCCGTATCACTGGTCGGCATATAAATACTCTTCTCAGAACATCCAATGTATACATGGTTAGTGGAGAGCCAATCCATGCCTAAGATCACATCAAGTTGCTCCATCGGGAGACACACTAGATCAACATAATAAGTTTTACTAGACACAGTGATAGGACAGTTTTCGCAAACATAGCTTGCCTCAATTCCAACTTCAGTAGCGGTAGATACTAACATTGGAGGATTCAACGGAGACAAAGGTAATTGCAGCGTCTCAACACATTTATATGAAATAAAAAACAAGTAGCGCCGCAATCAAAAAGAACTTTTACTGGGTATGAACCAAGATAACACATACCGGCAATCAAATCTTCATTGGCCAGAGCCTTTGCGCCATCAAGGGAATATACTCTTCCCTTACTAGTGGTTGTCCCTTCAGCTGTTCCTTTCATACGCCTATTAGGACACTCTGTTATAAAATGCCCTGGCTGCTTGCATCCATAACAAATACCAGCACCTAACAAGCACTCTCCTTTATGCATCCTACCACACATCTTGCAAGTAGGATAAGGCCGTGAAGGATTAGATTGTGGAGAGTATGTCTGTTTCCCTCTCTGAGGGGATCCTTTAGGCTTGAGCTTGTCATGATACTTATCTGACATTCTACTCTTCTTCTTTTCAAAAGTTGCCGCTCTTTCTCTCGAGGCCTTAGCAAGTCCAGCTTCAACCACTAAGCTATCATGCACCAGTTAATCATAACTAGCAGTTCTTTGGAGACTTACTGCAGTGTTGATCTCCCCTCTTAAACCTCGTTTGTACTGGTTCATCTTCCAGACTTCATTCTCAGCATACTCATTGTGTGTAGAATAGTATGACAGCTCTTCAAACTTCTTGGTGAATTCAGCAACTGACATACTACCCTGTTTCAACTCCAGGAACTCTTGCTCCTTCTTTACCTTGTAAGACAAAGGTAAATATTTTTCCAGCATCACTTCTTTAAAGTTTACCCAGTTCACCTCTACACCATTCGCTTCCATCCTGCGCTGAGCAGATTCCCACCAATCTTCTGCTGCGCCTCTGAGTTGGTTTGTGGCATAAACCACTTTATCCTCTTCTGAACATTTAGCCATTCTAAAGATCTTCTCCATCTGTTTAATCCACTTCCTAGCTTCTTGAGGTTCACCTTCTCCATTAAACTCTGGAGGGTGATGTCTATTATACTCCCGGAACACGGGGTTACCAATTACTGGAGGAGGTGGCTGTGGATGGAAACCCTGCCCTTGCTGCATCATTTCCATCCATTGCTGTTGAGCTTGGGCCTGTTGCTGAGATTGCTGTTGCATCATCAGCATCATTTGCTGATACTGTAATGCATTCTGAGCATGCTGCTCTTGATACTGCTGCTGCCAGGTCTGCTGCTGCTGTATCATTTGTTCCCATGAGTTCATACTGGGTCCTCCACTTTCATCACTGGCTTGATTAGCACGAGGTCTACCGGGTCCTCTTCTTCTCCCAGACATCTTATCCTAGCTATCATATACAAGTCAAAGTGATCAGTTTTAACTGAACATAACATCTAGAATAATGTCCTGGATCCAAGAGGTCCACAAACTTGGATTGTACTTTAATGACCCAAGGCACGGTCTGAATCGACCTGCTCTGATACCAAATTGTAACACCCATATAAAGATTGCCTAGGATCTCTTACGAGTATTAAAATTTTGTACCGGATACATTAAATACAATACAGAAAGTTGTTTAACAAATATTCAATACATAAGTTTCCTGATACAAACCCAAATATCCGATACAAAACAATCTCCATAATATACATCATGATACATTTTCATATACAACATCTAAATAAACATAAGCAGCACGATCAATCCATAGCTTTCTCTTTACCTTTACGTCGTGCTACCTGCGAAGAACCTGCACCAGAAGGAAAGGGATGAGACATAACGTCTCAGTGAGCTCCTACCCTACCAACTGTTGGCAACCACGGGGGTATCCTAGGGTCGCCGTGCCTACTCTTGGCAATCTTGGGGTTCCTACGATCGCCGTCATTCTTTGCTAACTTCGCGACCAAGGGAAAAACTAAGGTCGCTACATGTCTCTATCATAACTCATCATATGTTATCTTAACTTATCTTGTACTTAGTGATCAAGGGGAATATCTTATGATCACTTCTGGTTCACTAGGAACTAGTTGTCCTATTTCCTCAATACATATATAAATAACTTATTCATCTTCTCATATCTTAAGTTAGAAGTTAGCGTTGAACAATCAATAATTATCTGAGTTCATTTTACGGAGTGCATCCGGGTGGAGTAACCCCGAAGTACATCTCCCTTCTAACCGGTGAAAATTCCTATCATATCAGGCTAACACCGGACTCCTCTTGTCATCGTGCGGTCATCCTTGCGGAATAACATGTCCCACTAGCATGAACCTATTGTGTCCCACTAGCGTGAACAGACAGAAGACACGACTTAATAGTCTTAACTTATGCGTATACCTCCCTGTCCCACTAGCGTGAACGATGAGAGACACAAATTAATATGTTTTAACTTGTGCATGAACCTCTCGTGTCCCACTAGCGTGAACGACGAAAGTCACGACTTAATAATCTTCCTTAATAGTCTTTACATTAGCATGGACCATTCGTGTCCCACTAGCGTGAACGACGAAGGCCACAGCTTAATATCCTAATAACTCTTAAATACTTAACCTATAAAAGGTTCTAAACTTGAATACTATATCGTTCTTGGCTTACTCGTACTTAATTGAGTGTTTGAGAATTGCCTAGTAAGGGATAAGCTCAATACTAGCTCTTATACTTCTCTATGATAACTTGTGGATTAAGGCATCCATTCTCTCACTATTGTGCCTATCCTCAATCTATAATAATGATCTAAACATTCTCAAGGATAGGTCTTTAAATGCTTATAAGCAATGCTTAACCATTACATGTTGTTCCTTGAGTATGAAGCAGTATTAGATAGCCGAAACGGTGCAAGTGTTGATGAAAAACAAAATGGTTCTGTCCACTTCAAAATCGTGACACGATTTGGAAATCGTGTCACGATTTCCTGCCCAGAAAACGTGTTGGTTCCTGCCTATAAAATCATGACACGGTGGTAAAATCGTGACACGATTTTACCTGCAGTTGGACAACATAGGGCAAGTTCAAAACAGGATTTCCACCATTTTGGCTTATCTAATCATGCCCAAACATCATACAACTTTAAAGGATAAATTCTAATGCATATCAACAGGTTACAACATGTATGATCAAGTATTACTAGCCAAATAGAATTAGGGCTCAAAAGTTAATAACTTTGATCATAAAACCATAAACTCTCAAACTTACTCAAGCGGGTTCTAAAACCCTGTGGAGCTCACCTTAAACCTCAATTGGTGCTTGGTAACTCTGATTTCCAAAGCCTTAGCTCAATCTATCACTTCTCTTGACTCTTCCTTAATTCTCCTTGTTTCTTCTTTTACTACTTCTTGCTCTAACTTCCCAAATACCCAGCTTGCTAGCATGAAATTTCTCACAAGGTTTGGGATGAAGATGATGAGTGTGGGAAAGAGAGATGGGGGCGTGTGATTGAGGGAAGGAGGGAGAGGAAATGTTGTTTTTAGAAGAATGAATGAAATGAAGAAAGATAGCAAGAAATATCTTGTTTCTTTCTCAAATAATCTCCTCTTTCCAAATATTTACTAAAATGCCATGCCACTTATTTACAAGTTTGCCATGCTTCTTAATTAGTTCTAACTCGATTAACTGATACTTATAAGCGGGATGTTACAACTTGTTGACTAGCCAAGCTATCCACCCCCGCCATGCCAGAGGGGACAACCTTGGGACGAGACAGGGAAAAGGAGAGAAATTTTGCTCTACCATGACCAAGACAATGTTTGGCCAAGACGAAACATGAACAAATGTTGAACTGCATGTTTGGCCTATGTCTGCTCAAGTCATGAACGACAAGATTACCCCCACTTTCCCGAGACTGACACGACTTTTTGACTAGCCTAGCTAGCCACCCCACCATACCAAAAGGTACTACCTGCGAAACATGGAAAAGAGGCAACAATCTTTCTCTACCATGACCACGACAATGTTTGGCCAAGACGAAGCATGAACAAATCTTGAATTGCATGTTTGGCAAGTGTCTGCCCAAGTCAAGAACATCAAGATTTCCCCCTCTTTCCCATCAAATTTAGCCACGAATTCCTCAAAAAGTTCCGAATTTATCAAAAAAATTGATGAAAACGACTCAAATTGAAGAAGCAGCGCAAGAATTTGGGGGAGCAGCTTGTTGGAAAATGGCTGGGTTGGCTTGGGCGCATCCCTGTCAGTCCCCAATCATTATCCCTCAAGGTGCTCTCCCTATATATGCTTAATGTGCCATTTCCAGTTTTGTAGAAAAAATGGTCAATTTTCCTTGCAGACATAAAGTCCAGAAAAGTGACTAAGAGGTTGATTTTTTTCACTATTTTTTGCAGGCATGTTTAGGACATAAAAAATACATTTCCCACAAAACATTAAAATTTTCCAACGAGGGACGGATTAAATATAAATTTTTTACGCGCCAAAAACTCAAGAAACCAAAACATCAAAACATCGACCTAGGAATCGAATTTTGAGTTTGTTTTTTTTGCAGACACCTCTATAAAATTACATATAGAGGATCTGCAAAGTTCCGTAGCATTCCGAAAACGCCTCAATTTATTTTGATTATTGGACCAAAACGCGCAAAATCGGATTTTTTTTCCAAATGTGCATCCATATATGGGTCTAATTTTGTTCCCTAAATATCCAGGCATGTTACATCATAATGACCTCCACCGCGAAATTTTGGAGTTTTTCGACGTGGGATGAGTTATTATGACCAAAAATCCTATTGGTATGACCTTAATCATACGCGCGCGCGAGATATTTTGGCCTACGGGGTCACTCCCAACGTGGTTTGGCCTGGACACGGGCAGGTCGAGTTCCAGTCTGACCCAGTCATGGCACCTCAAGGTGCTCCCCGTATATATGCTTGATGTGTCATTTCCAGTTTTGTAGAAAAAAGGGTCAATTTTCCCTGCAGGCATGTTATGGAAATAAAAACAACATCTCCCACATAAAATTACAATTTTCCGACAAGGGATGGATTAAATATGAATTTTTAATGCCCCAAAAACTCAATAAACCAAAACAGCAAAACATCGACCTAGAAATCAAATTTTGAGCTGGTTTATTGCAGACACCTTTATAAAAATGCATAGAGAGGGTCTGCAAAGTTCCGTAGCATTCCGACTAATCCTCAATTTATTTTTATTTTTCGACCAAAATGCATAAAATAGCAATTTTTCCCAAGTGCTCGTCCACCCAAGCGTGAAATTTTGTTCCCCCCAAATATTCAAGCATGTTAAGGACATCATAAGGACCTCCACCACAAAATTTTGGAGTTTTTCGACTATGAATGGATTAAATATGAATTTTCCACGCGCAAAAATCTCAGGATGTAAGTTTGGGTTGGTTTTTTGCGGACACCTCTATACAAATACATGGAGGGGATTTGTAAATTTCGTAGCATTCTGACTACGACTCGACTTGTTTTTTATTTTTCGACCAATACGTGCAAAAACGCAATTTTGTCCCGAGTGCGCGTCCACCCATGGGTTAGTTTTCATTCCCCAAATTTTTAGGCATGTTTAGAACAGCATAAGGACCTCCGCCATGAAATTTTGGTGTTTTTCGACGATGAACGGACTAAATATGATTTCTCGCGTGCCAAAAGGTTGAGAAACGGAAACAACGGTGACCTCGAGACCTAGAAATCGAATTTTGAGCTATTATGTTGAGGAGAATTCTATCACAACGCCTAGAGATGGTTCGTAAGTTTTCGTAGCATTCCGACTGCGCCTTGATTTATTTTTATTTTTCAACCAAAACGTGCAAAATCTCAAGAACGTAGGCGGACGTTGAGTTTTGAGCTCATCTTTTGAAGAGGCTACCAACACAACACATTGAGTGTATATGGAAAGTGTTGTATCTTTTCATAGAAGTGTCACCCGTGCAACAAACTTGGTGGGCAAAGGCACCGCGTTGTGACTTCCCACAAGACTCGACACGCGGCCAACCTTTTGCACAAGGCCAATCAACAAGAAGTGTGTCGAGAAACATGACAAGTACTAAGCGCAAGTCATGCCCCCTTGGCGTTTTGATAGTAAGGTTGGACGCTTCCTCGCTGGCTCCCTAGGGCAGGGTGTATCCCTATTGTTTTGACTTCCAAACCCTTAGGCATGCCTGTGTGGCAGGCTACATGTGGGTTGGGAGGGACGAGTCAAAGCGACAAGGGCTGAATCTCAGTGGATCGTGGCAGTAAGGCCACTCTGCCACTTACAATACCCTGTCGCATATTTAAGTCGTCTGCAAAGGATTCTACCCACCGCTCAATAGGTATTGCGTTTCAAAGTGTCCTGCAAGGCTCATCCGCCTTACGAGGTACACCAACGACACGTGCCTCTGGGGGCCAAGGCCCCCTACTAATGATCGGCAAGCGAACGACGGGCACACGTTGTAACACCCCGATTCCCGAGACTAATATTTAAATCATAAATCAATCAACTATCAAACATCGAGGTGTTACAATCATCAAACGAACTCATGCTAATTTCTCATAATATAAATTTCATAAAAAATATACACAGATCACAGCGGAATAATCATCTTGACAAATAATATCTTGGGTCACATCATAAACATCTCAGACATAAGTACATCAAAGTATGATCATAAAGATCTATTATCAATAATCCAACAAATAAAGTAATACAACTCCCAAAACTCGATCAGAGCATCTAATCTAGACATCCTAAAATGCAAGCTAAAAGGAGTAGGCATCACGCCGTCCACCGCAAAACTCACCAAGCAAGCTAAACCTCAACATTCACGTCTACACCATGAGGATGCAGGCGACCAAAAAGTCACTGGAGGGTAAGATATACGTTCAACAAAAAGGATCAATAAATGCATGTAAGTTTCAGGCAAAAACATCAACAACATATAAACATTAATTATACAAAGCCTGGTTACCATCAAACCACACCCACTAACATTTATAATATCATCAACAACTTATTTACCTCAACATTTTACAACAGGGTTCACGAGGATACATCACATATTCACCAAGAACACAACAACAACAACTTAAATCACAACTTATTCAACTTAATCTTATGAATTCTCAAACAAAACATATACCCATGATCAAATTAAACTTAAATAACCACAATCATCATCAAACATCATGTTCTTCACCAAAATCAACAAAATTCACCAAGGACAAATTCACTATAACCAAACATGAATTTTGACATAAACACAACATGAATTCATCAATTTTCATATACTCAAATTAACCATATTAATAAGAGCACGAATTTCACATAATCAACATCAATTATCATGAAATTAAACATAATCAAAAACACCCATACTTGCCAATTGCTTATAAACCCTAATTGGTGAAAATTATCTTCCCCCTTACCTCAATTCTTCACAAAATAAGCCTTCCAATTGAATCCCCTTGCTTTAGA
Source organism: Medicago ruthenica (assembly GCA_018208015.1). Lineage (NCBI taxonomy): Eukaryota > Viridiplantae > Streptophyta > Magnoliopsida > Fabales > Fabaceae > Medicago > Medicago ruthenica. The sequence goes on along the minus strand of CM031377.1, from coordinate 51,451,583 downwards.
GCTTTCCCATCTTCTTTCTCTTCAAGCTTCCTCTTCTTTCTCAATTCTCTCTCTAGCCTCCTTTCTAGGTTTATGAAAAATGACTTGACCTAGTTTCACTAACACACACACACACACACACACTTCTCTTTAAATATAACGGGTTAGGGTCAATCATACTAATGGGCTTAGTCACATTCAATTCTCATAAATAATTCTCTACACTTTTACTTCACTTAAACATCCCATTTTACTCTTACACCACTATTCTCTAAGTATTCAAATTTCTAATTCTAACATACTCACAAAAATACCCCTCACCCGTAAATGACCAAACTATCCTCGATCACTAAAAATCCACTAATTCTACAATTCTCAATAAAATAAACAGTTAACAAACATAAGAAATAAATAATAATATTAAATAAATCTAATACTAAAAATCGGGCTGTTACAACTCTCCCCCACTTAAAGAATTTTCGTCCTCGAAAATTACCTGAAGGAAACATGTTGCGCTCAAAACACACTTAGAGCAAGTGTACTCTATCGCATAAGTAGTATAAAATATTATCGTATCCACAGGGAATAATTATCATGATAACTCTTTTGCCTACTCTGCGAAGCAAATCTTCCAAAGACTGAATAGTCCTTTCCGACTGACCATCAGTTTGAGGATGATAAGCAGAACTTGTAACATACCAGACTGCTTTCAGGATTCCTGACTGACCCCACAAACCAGCACGAGTCTTTTCAGCGTGTTTTGTCCTCACTCACAGGCTTTCCGGGAAACTTCCCAGAAGGTCACCTATCCAAAGACTACTCCAAGTCAAGAACGCTTAACTATGGAGTTCTTATGGAATGTGCTACCGGAAAGAAGATGCATCTTGTTAATATAGGTAGTACCAAACAATTCCTATAAGCCTTTCTTCAACCATGCAGTCCCATACCTGCATGGCCTCAGGATCCCTCTCATTCCGAGTGATTCGGTTCCTCTAGAAGCTGTCAGGAGCCGCTCATTGTCATGACTTGTGCACCGACGACCACTCTCCACCCTTGTCAGCCACGGGTGTTACATGCCCACCAGCTTCCGCTTTGTTCGTCCCCAAACCACATCGTACTGGGAGAGGTCTGCTCTGATACCACTTGTAACATCCCAGACTGCTTTCAGGATTACCGACTGACCCCATAAACCAACACAAGTCTTTTCAGTGTGTTTTGTCCTCACTCGCATGCTTTCCAGAAAACTCCCAGAAGGTCACCCATCCAAAGACTACTCTAAGTCAAGCATGCTTAACTGTGGAGTTCTTATGGAATGTGCTACCGAAAAGAAGATGCATCTTGTTTATATAGGTAATACCAAACAATTCCTATAAGCCTTCCTTCAACCATGCAGTCCCATACCTGCATGGCCTCATGATCCCTCTCATTTTGATGTGATTCGGTTCCTCTAGAAGCTGTCAGGTGCCGCTCATTGTCATGCCTTGTGCAACGGCGACCACTCCCCGCCCTCGTCAGGCACGGGTGTTACAGAACTCAATCTCAACTTCATTCCCAAAGCTTCTTGCAGACTCTCCCAAAACTTCGACGTGAACCTCGGATTTCGATCCGACACAATGCTAGAAGAAACACCATGCAATCTGACAATCTGCTCAATGTAGATCTCCGCTAACTTCGCTATAGCCATACTGATCTTAATAGGAATAAAATGCGCTGACTTAGTCAACCGATCCACAATCACCCAAATTGTATCACTTCCCTTCACAGTCTTCGGCAAACCACTTACAAAATTCATAGAAATACTATCCCACTTCCACTATGGAACAAACAACGACTGGATCATTCCTGTTGGCTTCTGATGCCCAATCTTAGACTTATGACAAACTAAACAAGCATACACAAACTCTGCTATGTCCTTCTTCATTCCTGGCCACCAAAACAACTTCTTCAGATCCTGATACATCTTCGTCGCTCCGGGATGAATACTCAAACTACTCTGGTTACCTTCATCCAAAATCCTTCTCTTAAGCTCAGATACATCAGGTACACAAACTTGATCACGAAACCTCAAAACTCCTCTCTCATCCAATCTGAAGTCTCCTCCTTTGCCTTGATTAAATAACACCAACCGATCTACATGATCCAAGTCCACCTTTAGAACATCTTTGATCTCCTCCAAGATATTACTCGTTAGCTTCAACATCCCCAACTTCACACCATTCGGCGTCAACTCGCACACCAAGCTCAAATCTCTGAACTGCTAAACCAACTCCAATTCTTTAACCATAAGCACAGACATGTGCAAAGACTTCCGACTCAACACATCTGCCACCACATTAGCCTTGCCTGGATGATAACTCAACTCAAAATCTTAATCCTTAAGAAATTCCATCCATCGCCTCTGCGTCATATTCAACTCCTTCTGGTCAAACAGTTACTTCAAACTCTTTTGATCGCTGAACACTTCAAACCTCGAACCAAACAGATAGTGCCTCAAAATCTTAAGCGCAAACACTACCGCTGCCAATTCCAAATCATGGATTGGGTAATTCCTCTCATGTACCTTCAAATGCCTTGAAGCATACGCTACAACTTGACCATTATGCATAAGCACTCCTCCCAATCCCATCTTAGAAGCATCACAATACACCATAAAAGACTCATTCACATTCGGCAAAATCATAACTGGCGCTGATGTCAACTTCTTCTTCAGCTCTTGGAAACTCTCTTTACACTTAGCATCCCAAACAGAAGCTTGACCCTTCCGAGTTAACTGCATTAATGGTAAAGCCAACTTAGAGAAACCTTCAATGAACCTCATGTAGTAACCAGCCAAACCCAAAAAGCTTATGATCTCGGTAACAGACTTAGGAGCCTCCCAATGCAACACAACTTCAACTTTCGACGGATCAACCGCAATCCCACCTCTAGTTATCAGATGACCAAGGAAACTCACTTCCTACAACCAAAACTCGCACTTCGACATCTTAGCATACAACTTCCTATCCTTCAAGGTCTGCAACACAACCCTCAGATATTCCGCATGCTCTTCCTATACACCAAGATATCATCAATGAACACCACCACAAACTGATCCAAATAATGATGGAAGATTCTATTCATGTACTCCATAAATACACCTGGTGCATTAGACACACCAAATGGCATCACAAAATACTCATAGTGACCATACCTAGTTTGGAAAGCAATCTTCGATATATCTTCCAACATAACCTGAATCTGATGATATCCAGACCTCAAATCAATCTTGCTAAACACCTGAGCACCAACCAACTGATCCATCAAATCATATATCCTTGGAAGAGGATATTTGTTCTTTATGGTCACCTTATTCAACTGCCGATAATCCACACACAACCTCATACTATTGTCGCGTCGAATTTCGGATATCAAGCTATTGAGAAGCATTGAATCACTAATTTTAAATCACGACTGAACTTTTAATTTTTCGGGGAGAAAAGGAAAAAAGTTCGAAATTACCTTTAAATAAGAGATTTTAGGTTCGAGAGTCGATTATGCGAGGGGAAGATATTAGCACCCCTCACATCCGTTGTACTCAACGGGAACCTCTTAGTCAACTTAGGCTAGAATGTTTTCAAAGTTTTGCTTGCGTGCTTGCAAATATAAAAGGGAAAAAGAAAATATGATATAAAGGGAAAAAAGAAAGTTTTTTATTAATGGGCTTGACAAGATGTGAATCCTGCTCCTACGTATCTCCCGGTAGACGGAGAATTCAAAGCGTACGTAGTTCTTTGGTAGAAAAAATTTGTATGTTGGTTCGTTATAATTAAAAAGATTTGATCGCGCCCGAGCGAAAAAGTTTTGTTTTAAAATACAAAACAACGTGGTCTACTATCGTTATGTTGATAGGTTAATAAAGACCGATAAAAAGGCCTCTTACCTACTACCGTTATGAGGGTAGCTTAAAAAAGGTAAGAAGGGTTTTGATAAAAAGAGAGACGGATTCGCACTCGGGCGTGAAAAAAAGTTTGAAAACGCACGAAGGCGTGAAAGGTTTAAATGACAAAAAGACGGACACACATTAAGGCGATGGTTTTCGCACAAGGCGTAAAAGTTTTAAAAAAAACGCGTAAAGGCGCGAAAAGTTCGAATTGACCACGAGGGCCAAGAAAAAGTTTCAAAATGGTCGCGGGGGACCAAAGAAAGGTGGGATTGGTCACGAGGGACCAATAAAAAGGTTAAGCGCGTTGGACGCGTCGAAAGTGGAATGACGATTGCTCGAACGACGAGACATACGTCACGCATTCGTGCAATCGGGGTTTGGAGAGACATACGTCAAACCATTCCTTTTTCATTAAAGCTTTCGCTTCGTTGAAACTCAAAGAAATCTCAAAGGGAACCAAAACACTTGGTTAAAAACTTAGAGGAAAGTTGTAAAAGAAAATCACGAACAAATTTGTTGTTCGAGTTTATTGAAAATCATGAACATGGCTTGTTGCTTAAGTTATTGGAACTCAAGAACAAGTGTTTATTCAAGTTTGAAAGATGAAAATATGCATAAGTTTGGAAAATGCACAAGTTTGGCTCAATTTTGAGTTTGGTTTTAAAAAGTGAGCAAGTTCGGCTCGAGTTCATGTTTTGATTGAAAATCATGAACAACGTTATTGTTCAAGTTTAGTTTTGAAGAAAATGAACTTAGCCTATGCTCAAGCTTGATTTTGAAAGTTTAAGAACATAACTTGTTTTGCAAGTTACTCAAAATTAATAGCACAAACTTGTGAAATTTCCAAAGGAATGCAAAATTCTTGATATGGTTTGAATAAAAATGAGTTTTAACCCTCTTATGTTCTGAATCAATGGTTAGAACCTCAAAAATTTGGCCTTTGGAAGCCTGAATTCATGTTCTGAGTTTTACAGCCTTCGCAGAGCAACCAGAACTTGGCTCTGCGAACCCAGGTTCTGTCATGGTCACTCTGCGACCATGACTTTGCTCTGCGAAGTATGCGAAAAATGAACTCAGAAGCTGCTTCTGAACAGAAGTTCAGAAGCTGCTCCTGAGCAAGCTTCAGAACCTAAAGGGGGTTAAAAAAGCTTTGCAAATTTGGAAGAAAAGGAGTACAACAACTCAGTTTTAGTGTTTTGCAACTTTGAGATTCCTTTTGAGTTTCAAAAGGGGTTTTTTGCACAAAAAGAGATTAAACAAACACAAATGATGCAAACAACAAACAAAAATGAAAGATAAGACTTTAGAACACTTACAGAACTCCTAGCAATGCTTGTGCAAGAGATAGGAAGTGGCTTGGTTGATTGTTTTTGCAAGGTTGGAATGTTAGAGGTTATGGATAACAAATAGCTCAAATGTTCCAATTGGTTTTTGAACTGTTTTCTCTACTCTCACAATGCTGCAATGTAATGGTTTTTCAAGTGTAAGTAAGTGTATTCAGGTGTTTTCAATTGTGTGTGAATGGTTATGCATTGCATTCCTTAAATAGGCAAAATGAGGATCAATTGCAATGATGGAAAATCTATAGAGTCCAGCTGATTTGTGTGCTAAAACCAGGCTATCTTACTTTGCATTTAATGCAAAAGTGAAGAGGGGACATTGCCTTGCAACCGTGGTCAAGAGATCAGCCAAATCCAGCCATTAATGCAGCTGATCTTGGATAGCAATGATGAGAAAAAATCTGAAAAACAGGGCAGCTTGCAATTGGGTGGTTCTTGGGATCAATCCTTGCAATCTTGGGAGGTCAAGCAAGGAAAACGTGTACTGCCATGTACAGAGGTTGGGGGATAACAAAAGGGAGCATGTGGGCTGGTGTGAGGAAGGAGAAAAACAGCTGAAAACAGGGCAGCACAAACAACTTTTTTGCAAGTAAAACCCCCTAAGTTTGACTGGTTTTGGGGGAAAAAGGAGGAAGAAAAGGGAACAAGCAGCTGGCTGGCAAGCTCATGGTGAGAGGCAGGTGAATTGGGAAGGATGAGGACTGACAAAGGGCAGCCCACTTGCTTGGGCACATGCTAGGTTGGAAGAAAATCCTTCTTACCTCAACCTTTAATGTCACATGATTAATTCTTGCTTTGTGCATCCAATCAGCCACAATTGATGATAACAGTGATAATAATAATGATAGAGAGTAATAACAATAACTAAAATGAAAACAAAAGCAAGATAAATCACAGAAATAAAAATCTGCAGAAAATTCGCAGAGTTCGTAGAGCGAAGGTAACTTTGCTCTGCGAACTCCCCTTTTTCTTTTTTTGTATTTTCTTTAAAATAAATAAAAAAATCAATAATGATAAAAGTAAATGATGAAAATAACAAAGATGGCAATGATGAAAATGATAATGGAAACAAAAATAGTAATAATAATAGTAATAAAGATAAATAATAATAATAATAAATGATGAAGAAGATAATAATATTAGTAATTAAAAATAATGATAATAATAATAATTATAAAACATTGATAAAAATAACAAATAATAAAAAAAAACAATAATAATAATAATATCATTAAAAAAGGCAATAGCAAAAGTATTAATAAGGATAATGATAATATTAATAAAGGTGATAGTAATGCTTATGGGGATAAATGTAAATAAAATCCATCAACAAAAATGAAATAATAAAAAGTGATAATAAATGATGAAATAATAAAAGATAAAACAAAGAAAAAATATGAGTCAAAAAATGGGGTATGACAGATGCCCCTATTTAAGTTTCTTCGCCACGGAACGGGTCGAAGAGACTTAAATATAAAGTACACCATTTTTGACTAAATTTTTTCTTGAATTGAAAATGCCATGGATGTATGCATGCAAATGTTATGAATGCTTGTAATGCAAATATGAATGCAAAGACGGCAAAGATGACCACACTGGGGATAAAAAGAGACAAAGGGATACCCGGGTTCGTTAAAGAAGTGGGATCCGACTCTACTGGGGAACATGGTTCCACTGGGGAAAAAAGTTGTCTACTATCGGGATGATAGCTTAATAAAGACAACATATCAAAATTACTTGGTGGCTTCACCGGGGATTTCATCTTACCTACTACCGTTATGATGGTAGCTTAATGAGGGTAAGAGAAGACAGAATATGCTACTCATTGGGGAAATTGTTTTACCTACTACCGCTGCGACGACAGCTTAATGAAGGTAAAAATGTAAATGTCAGTCGTTTGGGTTAAATTCGGAACTGCCACCGACGACAAGAAAACAAAAGGGTGGATGTCAGCTGCTCGGGTTAAATTCGGAACCGCTGATGACAAGAAAACAAGGGTAAACGTCAATTGTTCGGGTTAAATTCCGAACTACCGATGACAAGAAAACAAAGGTAAAGATCAGTTGTTCGGGTTAAATTCCGAACTACTGATGACAAGAAAACAAAGGTAAAAGGTCAGCTGTTCGGGTTAAATTCCGAACTACCATTGAGGATAAGAAAACAAAGGATAAAAGTCAGCTGTTCGGGTTAAATTCCGAACTGCTGATGACAAGAAAACAAAGGTAAAGGTCAGTTGTTCGGGTTAAATTCCGAACTACTGATGACAAGAAAACAAAGGTAAAAATGTCAGCTGTTCGGGTTAAATTCCGAACTACCACTGAGGATAAGAAAACAAAGGATAAAAGTCAGTTGTTCGGGTTAAATTCTGAACTACTGATTGTTGAGTCTTTTGGTGTTGGCTGCATATTTTGGCAAAACCAAAGTGTTGTTTGGAAGCATCTCCTTATTTAGAACAATTCTTAAGTTACAAGTTTTCTCATTTGAAGCTGTTCAGAAGCTGAAATTTACATCAGAAGTTGAATGCTCATCAGAAGCACTGTAGCACTTCAGAAGCTGATTCAGGTTCTGATGCCAGCGTTGACTTCTGTTGACTTCATCAGAAGCTGTTTATTTTCAAGTTATTTCTGTGCGAATCTTTGCAAGATTTATTGAGAATTTATCTAAGCATATTGCTTCTAGAATGCTGGTTGATTTGAAGAAGTTTTAATGAAGATTTAGTTTGGATTTATGCAAATTCGTATTTTACTGAAGAATCTTTCTGAAGATACTATGCAGTTTTATTTGTTTCCTTATTGGATTTCTCATAATTCAGAAACAAATCTAATTCAGAAGATTTGGAGCATAATTAAGAGCTTTGCTGAAGATTATAAAAGGAGGAGTATTGCTGCCATTCAAGACTTACGAAATATAGAGTTTTAAGATCAGAGAATTGAGTCTTTGTGTTTAAAGCCTTAGGGTTATTTGTGCACCACTCAGTTTGAGTTGGTTTAGAGTTTTATAGAGTTGTAATTCATTCTAAGCCTTTAGGTACGAGTGAAGTCTTTGTGTTTTTGAAGTTTTCTGAAAAACAGAGTGATTTTGGTTAAGGGTTTCAGTAACTGGGTTTAGTTACTTGAATAGGAAGATAGTGGATTCTATTACTCAGAGTTGGGTAGAAGTCTGACTAGGTGGAGGTCAATTGCTTGGGATAAGAACTGGGAGTCAGTGTCTGAGTCTTAAGGATTAAATCCAATAGTGGATTTCCTTCCTGGATTGGTATCCCCCAGAGTAGGAGGTGTTTACTCCGAACTGGGTTAACAAACCTTGTGTGCCTTTTACTTTCCTGCACTTTATTTTGCTGCTTGTGTTGTGTTTGTGTGTGTGCTCTGTTTTAAGCAAATTATTGTGCCCTGCGTATTGTTCAGAACCTGCTGGTTCAGAACCTATTAGTCTCTTATTGCCTGGCCAGAATTTCACTGATGACAAGAAAACAAAGGTAAAAATGTCAGCTGTTCGGGTTAAATTCCGAACTACCACTGAGGATAAAGAAACAAAGGATAAAATTCAGCTGTTCGGGTTAAATTCCGAACTACCACTGAGCGAGAAACAAAGGGTTAAAAGTAAGTTGTTCGGGTCAAATTCCGAACTACCACTGGAGATAAGAAAACAAAGGATAAAAGTCAGCTGTTCGGGTTAAATTCCGAACTACCGATGAGGACAAGAAACAAAGATAAAGGTCAGCTGTTCGGGTTAAATTCCGAACTACCACTGAGGATAGGAAACAATAATAAATGTCAGCTGTTCGGGTTAAATTCCGAACTACCACTGAGGATGAGAATTAGATAAAAACTGTGCACAAGTGTTCGTTAAAGAACTACCACTTGGCAACAACACTGGGGGACATGAACAAGTTGTTCATTGAAGAACTGCCACTTGGCATAAAGGCATAATAAAAAATGCGCAAGCTGTTCGTTAAAGAATTGCCACTTGGCATAAAAAGGTGACATCTCTGGACCAGATACACTGGGGATGACACTTGGGGAGATGAAGGTTACGAATTGTTCTGCGATTGATTGGTAAGACTCATGGTGGTTAAAGCAACCATGTATGAATGATATTGTGGTATGTTGCATGCATGAATGTACATATGCATGAATGTATGAATGTATGAACGTATGAACGTTGTGTGTATGAATGTATGAATGTACAAATGTACAAATGTATGACTTTCACTGGGAATGTTGTGTGAAAGATTGACTTGCAGATAGGGATACACAAATCGTTCGTCAAAGAACTGCCCCTTGGTATAAGAATATGATAAAGGATGCACAAGCTGTTCGTTAAAGAACTACCACTTGGCATAAAAAAAGGGGGGTGACATCACTAGACCAGACAGACTGGGGATGACGCCTAACTGATTTGATTAATGGTACGACCGACAAACTTGACGAGACAAGGTTTAGACCGGTAAAAAATAAAAAGTGGACCGACGTCGCATTGCAAACACTCGGTAATCTTCAATGGGGACGATGCCACAGGGGATACATCCAAAAAAATTGACGGGATAAAGCCGCGATAACTGATGAAGAAAATAAATACCTCACGGGGAGATTGTTAATCCACTGGGGAGAAGAACTGGTGATTCCGTCGGGGATACTTACGCTTTGGTTGGCTAATCTTTGCCTGAATCGTCCTTTCAGGTTTTCGATTCATCGGGGATATTCCCTTTTGATTGACTGATGATTTTGCTGAGGAATCCCTTTTTAGTATTTGACCATGCTTGGCCTGCGAAGTTTCATCCGTTTTCAGGATAGATACTGACACACACTCCAAATATTCATGAGTTCAGAGAGAATGTGTTTGTTATTTTATAAAAGATAAAAGACTCACAAAATAATTTTGAAAAAAGTTTTGTTTTAAGGTACTATCATAAAAAAAATAGAAGAAATGAATGAATAGAATAAATGGGAATTTTGATAAAAAGCAAAAGAATGATGGGAAGAAATTTTATTAATGGGGTGGTGGCCTGCCAAAGGCGTGGCTCCTTTGTGATCGTGCTTGGGATTGCCGATGACAATTGGGCTTTTTGTAGGAGACTGAGGAATGTCAATGACGACTAGGCTTTTTGTGAATTGTAGGGGAGTGCCAAGCATGGTTAGGCCTTTTGAATGATTGTGTATCGGGCATGGTTTAAAATTGTAGGTGCCAACGAGAATTGGGCTTTTGTTGGATTTGCATGATTCATATGAGATTTGCGCATGCAATTTTGATGCTCCCATTAATCCACGATTGCACTAAAAAATTCGAAACAATACCAAACACAAAATTTATATCGCACAGCTTAAGTTAAAAATATGTTTATCAATGAACCAACCTAAAACACATTTTTGTTAAGTAAAATGAAATAATTGAATATTAATTGTGGGGGGTATTGAACACTCACCCGGCAAGTTTGCCAACATTCCGATCAAGTTATGTGTCTATCTAATCATCGTTTCTAAAAGCACAAAAGCATTGATCACAAGGTCTTCGAGGGTTGTAATTTGGCTTGGTTACAAAAGAAATGTCATATGTGGGGAAATTGAATTCAAAAGGCCAAGCAAAAAGGAACATTCTTTCTAATTCACACCCCTCCTTCTTTATCCAATCACAACTTTTGGTGATTTACAAATGCTTTCTCTTTGATCTTGACAACTCTTTGATTTATTGATTTTTCTCTTTCTTTTCTCTTTTCTTTTTCTTGGTTTGCTTTTCTTTCTTTTTTTCTTCTTTTTCTTTTTCTTGGTTGTCAAGATCAATTACAAAATTCACTATTTCTTGACTTTCACAACCTCCTTTTTTTTTTACCTTAATAAAAGGTGATACCCTAATTGAATGTTCCTTCCTCTTTTGGCAAGGGACAATAATCATGACGGTTAAGGGTTCAAAAATTGAAAGAAAATTATCAGAATTCAGTGATGATTTAACCATGAACTGAATTTTTTTACAAACTCCGGCAATCTCATTAAGCAATTGAGCTTATGAAAATTGGCAGTTCATAGTTAATGATTCTGATTTATTAGGTTCAAAAGGGGTTAACAAATACTCACTTCTCACAGGGTGGGCTATTTGTGGTCAAGTGTTTTCACTCATTTCCAAAAAATGCCTCGATCATGTCAATGCTTTCATACAATTTAAAACAACATTCGGATTTAACATAAAAGGATCGAGTTAAACCAAAACTGCCGGTCTCCTGCATATGTATAATGATTTTGAGGATTCCTCACATTTTGGCTGGTTCTAAATGGCTTACCGAATAAACATATTAACAACGCAAACTGTATAGTATAACTTTTGCACTGAGTACATATTCTCGTTCCAAGTTTAATCACAGAAAAAACAGGAAACATGTATTTTAGCTTTGCGCAAATTAATCAAATTTTATCATTACCATTTATCTGTGGCTGAATCAATTAACCTTGGATCAATCCATTGTTAAGAAAAATTGTCAATTTCAAATTACTAATGATCCTTAGCAAAAAATTTGACATTTAAAGCATATTAAAAATTAACAGGCATTAATGATGATGCTTCAAAAGCCAGATAATAAAAGAAAGAGTACTCAATATAAATAGTAATAAAGCAGAGTACAAATACGAATACAAAGCATTAAACACAAGAAGTTCTGAAGAGTGTATGAGAAAATAAAATAAAATGAACAACAAAAGCATAAAAAAACATCAAGAAGGAGCCACTCAAGGAGTGAGAGCCTCGTCGTCCTCGGTGTCCTCATCCTCATCCTCCTCATCATCATCATCCTCGTCATCATCACCATCACCTCCATTGCCTCCGGCGGCTGTACCACTACCACCACCCTCTGAGTACTCGGGCCTATCCCCGGGCCAAGCTGCATGAGCTGTAAACATCTCCGATGTCGGTATCTGGAGTGCGGGATCTGCTGGCCTGCCCATCTGTATCTGTAGCCGGTACACGGAGTCATGCATCATTGTCATGCACCTATGGTTGGAAGCATTCTGCTCCCATGAGAAAGTACAGGTATGGTGGCCCTGTGATGCAGGTGGAGGTCTGGGTCGTGGCTGCTGCGCCCTCGCTGCTCTCCTCCCCGTGCAATGTCTCGCAATGTAATCATCCATGATCGGATTCTTAATAGTCTCAGAAACATGTGGGGGGATTACTACACACGCATCCCGGCAGAGACCCATAATTAGGCCCGAGCATGCGAGGGGGCACATCTTCTTGGCCTGAGGTTTTATGCCACTTTCTACCACTATTTTGAGCTCCTGGGCAATCACCCTAGCCACATCCACCTGCTTGTGAGTAAGGATGTACTAGATCAAGGGTGTGACATCTAAAGTGGTGGAGGAGGTGTGGCTCTTTGGCTTTATGTTATGGACGATGAGGTGGAAAATAACCTGTGCATATGTGGTGAGGTTATTTTTGATGGCCTTGGTAGGCTGTCCTGATGCATTAAGCTCATAACCTCTCCCGGATTGAAAAAGGGTTTGGGCATAGAGGTCATGGTTCCAATTCCCCCGGTTTTGGTGCCTATGGAAGGCACAAAACTCCTCATCATCAAACTGGAGGGGGTTACGGAGATAGGTGTTTATGGCTTCGCGGTCGAAACTAATGACGCGACCATGAACCATAGTTTGGTAAGTGAATTCCCCCTCGGGGTCAGCGGGGATAGCATTCACATAGAATTCCCGGATGATGTCGTAGTTCAGGTTTAATGGAGGATTCACCAAAATTCCCCAATTGCGGGAATCTATCAACCGTGCTAACTCCCGATAAGTGCCCCGCTCACTTATTATAAATTGCCTTTCGGCCCAAAATGTCCTTCGGAGGAGCTCCTCATATATTTCTTGATTGCGGAGGCTGAGGAAACGAGAAGCATCATACGCCCCTTGCGGTCTCGACCCGGATGATTCGGCCCGTGATCGCTTCCCGGTTTGTTTTGGCGCCATCTACAAGAAAAGAAACAAAATCAGTAAACAGCAGACATAATCATAAGCAATATTGAGGTGAAACCAATTGAATTGGAAAGAAAAAATGAAAGAGGATGGTGTTCTGTTCTGTCATTTTCGCACAGCGAAGGTAGGGTCGTAGTGCGAAGTTGAACGTGCAATTCTGGGTTGCCCAGAACAAAGGTCGCAGTGCGAAGTTGAACTTTGCTCTGCGACCATGACAGAAAAAAAAATGCAATTTCCCCAGAAATCTACCCTAAACCCCTGGTTAAGCTTCATACAATGCATGCTTAGACAGATGATTCAGATTTACTTAATAGGTATAAAAATATTTAACACAGCAACTAGTTTCAATTCAATTTCTACAAAATGGGTAAAATAAATTTGTGCAAAAATCACTTAAAAATGGAAAGGAAATGGGTCTGTTTTAACTACCCACAATGCATGTTTACTGAATCGTAACTTAACATAGCAAACTAGGAATGAAATGAAGCTTAACACAAACTTAAACCCTAGATGGAAGTTTCAAAATTAAAAACCCTAAGACCCATGCTGTTCTAACACGAATTAGAAATAAAAGAAGAGAAAGAGGAGGAAATCGTACCTTGCTGTTTGTTCTGAATAAGATAAAGCACGAATTTAATGGAGAAATTGAAAGATTCAAGAAAAAATGGGTATGTTTTAAAATTTGGGGTTTTTGAAAAGTTTATGAAAAGAAGTGAAAGTTTTTTTTAGTTTTAGGAAGGAATACGGTTGGATAAGAGAGAGAGTGAAATGGGTGGTTGGGGGAGTAATGGAGGGTTAGAAATTTTGAAAACTGAGCTGACAGAATTCGCATACTTCGCACTGCGAAGCACTTTTGCTCTGCGAACTTCAGAGTTAACTTCGCAGTGCGAAGATACTTTGCTCTGCGAAGTCATCAGACTCTGAAATTTTCAAAATTGCTACCTTTCAACAAACTGTTCATTTTTATCCCCAACTATGATTATTAAAAAACAAAAATTATTGATTGCCCCTTCTATAAAGCGAAAAAATATGCAAAAATTATGAATGAATGCAAATGGGTGGTATGCAAAGGTATGATATGTGACGATTCAAGACTTCCCCCCATCCTCACATGTAGGCTCTAAAGATGAGATTTTCTAAAAAGGTCCCTAGAGTCATGGATCCCACATGGAATTAAGGTCGTCGATTGTGAACTTCGCAAGACTTCAATACATTCCAAGTGAAAATCTCCTCTAGGCGGGGTTTGGCATCCTACCTCACGGACATACGTCAACGCGGGCTTCCGCTCACAACCACCATCCTAACTTAATTTTCTCTCAAGCTCGGGTAGAGAGCCTCACACGTCCGGCATTAACCCGAACAATGTGGAGTAACATCGCTCAAGTAACAACCCCACAATTGATATATATTGATATGAAGCAACATGAAATATAAATACAGAGCAAAAGAATATAAACAAATAATGATAATAAGCTATAAACACGCAAGTAAAACAAAAACACTTAGCCTAAAAGTCGACTAAGATAGGCTTGACTCGTCATACACAAAAACAAACAGTTTTATGCATTTTCCCCAGTGAAGTCGCCATTTTTGTCGCGTCGAATTTCGGATATCAAGCTATTGAGAAGCATTGAATCACTAATTTTAAATCATGACTAAACTTTTAATTTTTCGGGGAGAAAAGGAAAAAAGTTCGAAATTACCTTTAAATAAGAGATTTTAGGTTCGAGAGTCGATTATGCGAGGGGAAGGTATTAGCACCCCTCACATCCATTGTACTCAACGGGAACCTCTTAGTCGACTTAGGCTAGAATGTTTTCAAAGTTTTATTTGCGTGCTTGCATATATAAAAGGGAAAAAGAAAATATGATATAAAGGGAAAAAAGAAAGTTTTTTATTAATGTGCTTGACAAGATGTGAATCCTGCTCCTACGTATCTCCCGGTAGACGGAGAATTCAAAGCGTACGTAGCTCTTTGGTAGAAAAAATTTGTATGTTGGTTCGTTTTAATTAAAAAGATTTGATCGCGCCCGAGCGAAAAAGTTTTGTTTTAAAATACAAAACAACGTGGTCTACTATCGTTATGTTGATAGGTTAATAAAGACCGATAAAAAGGCCTCTTACCTACTACCGTTATGAGGGTAGCTTAAAAAAGGTAAGAAGGGTTTTGATAAAAAGAGAGACGGATTCGCACTCGGGCGTGAAAAAAAGTTTGAAAACGCACGAAGGCGTGAAAGGTTTAAATGACAAAAAGACGGACACACATTAAGGCGATGGTATTCGCACAAGGCGTAAAAGTTTTAAAAAAAACGCGTAAAGGCGCGAAAAGTTCGAATTGACCACGAGGGCCAAGAAAAAGTTTCAAAATGGTCGCGGGGGACCAAAGAAAGGTGGGATTGGTCACGAGGGACCAATAAAAAGGTTAAGCGCGTTGGACGCGTCGAAAGTGGAATGACGATTGCCTGAACGACGAGACATACGTCACGCATTCGTGCAACCGGGGTTTGGAGAGACATACGTCAAACCATTCCTTTTTCATTCAAGGTTTCGCTTCGTTGAAACTCAAAGAAATCTCAAAGGGAACCAAAACACTTGGTTAAAAACTTAGAGGAAAGTTGTAAAAGAAAATCACGAACAAATTTGTTGTTCGAGTTTATTGAAAATCATGAACATGGCTTGTTGCTTAAGTTATTGGAACTCAAGAACAAGTGTTTATTCAAGTTTGAAAGATGAAAATATGCATAAGTTTGGAAAATGCACAAGTTTGGCTCAATTTTGAGTTTGGTTTTAAAAAGTGAGCAAGTTCGGCTCGAGTTCATGTTTTGATTGAAAATCATGAACAACGTTATTGTTCAAGTTTAGTTTTGAAGAAAATGAACTTAGCTTATGCTCAAGCTTGATTTTGAAAGTTTAAGAACATAACTTGTTTTGCAAGTTACTCAAAATTAATAGCACAAACTTGTGAAATTTCCAAAGGCATGTGTAGTACCCCAATTTTGTCCTAAGCCTTTTAAAACAAATTAAAAAAAAATCAAAAGAGAGGGAAAAAGTCAAAGTCAACAAAAGTCAACAAAAAAGTCAACATTTCAAAAATGATGACTTCGCAGTGCGAAGTCTGCGATTTTTCTGCAGATTTTTGGTTTCTTTGATTTAATTCCAGAATTTGTTACACATCATTTGCATATTTATTTTAATCAGCATTCATGGCTATTTGGGCCAAGCAAAGCCAGAATTGAGAGACTTGCCATTAATGCCAAGGAAAGAAGCTTTTTCTTCCAACCTAGCATGTGACAAGCAAGTGGGCTTGCCCTTGGGCAGCTTTTGTCCCTCCCAAGTGATCTGTTAACCACCCCAAGGTTGCCAGCCTCCTGCTTGAAGACTTTCTTCCTGCTTACTCCCCCAAAACCAGTCAAACCCAGCTGGTTTTTCACTTGAAAAAGCCATGATTGCCTACCCTGTTTTGCAGCAGCTTTTCACCTCTCACACCAGCCACATATAGCCTTTTGCAACCCCCAATCTCTGCACATCACAGTGCACGTTTTTATTGATCAACCATTGAGATTGCAAGGATCAATCCCCAAGCTTAGCCAATTGCAACCCAGCCATGTTCATCATCATTTTTATCCAAGGACCATTGAATTTGTGGCTGAAATCAGTTAAGCCTTTAACCCTTGGCACAAGGTAGGGTTGCCTCTATCCATTAGCATTAAATGCAAAGCCAAATAGCCTGAATTTAGACCACAAATCAGCTAGGTCCTATGGATTTTCATCATTACTTGAGATTGCATTTTGGGCCTATAAATAGAGATGCAAGGCAAGAGAAAATGCAGCATAAGATAGAGCAAAAAAGAGCAATTATTCACAAAGAAACACTACTCATTCCAGCTTACAAACACTTGCAAACAACCAGAAAAAAACCAATCAAACACAAAGCTTTGCCAAGTTCAAAGTTCATATCCAACATTCAAAAACCTTTGCAAGAACCTTCAACCAATCCAAGTTCATTGCAGCTGGAGCTTTGCTAAGGATCTCTGTAAGTTTCTAAGTCATTACCTTGCATTTTCAATTGTGCTTGCATAGCAATTTTGGTTCAAAACCTTTTTGTTCTAAAAACCCCTTTTGAATTTCAAAAGAAATCCCAAGGTTTGCAAAACATCAAAACTGGTTTGTCCAGCCCTTTTCATTGCAAAAACTCAAATCTTTTCACTCTCCTAAAAGGTCCTGAGTGTGTTCAGAAGTTGTTTCTGAACAAAAGTTCAGAAACAGCTTCTGAACTCAAAAATTCGCATTGTTCGCAGTGCGAAGTCATGGTCGCAGTGCGACCATGACAGAACTCAGAATCTGAGTTTAGGCTCCCAAATGGCCAATTTTTGAGGTTCTAGCCCAAGAGCTCAGAACCTAGGAGTTTTAAAACCCATGTTATTCAAACAAGTTCAAGGATTTTGCATAATATTGGAAAATTCGCAAGTTCGGGTAACACTTTTGATGATAACTTGCAAAACAAGCTATGTCCACAATCTTTCAAAACTACTTGAACAAACCAGCTATGTTCATCACTTTCAAATCCAAACTTGAACAATAAACATTGTTCATGATTTTTAAAACCCAAACGTGAACATACGCCGAATTTGTTCGCTTTTCAAAACCGTTCGCAAAATGAGCCGAACTTGTGCGTTTTCTAACAAAATTGCTAAACCCTCTTCATCTTGGGTTTCAAACCAAATGTTTTTATAAGCTTTGGGATTTCTAAGAAATTCAACCAAAAAACTTGAATGAAAAAGGGATGGTGTGACGTATGTCTCTCCATTGCCCCGATTGTACGAATGCGTGACGTATGTCTCGTCGTTCGGACAATCGTCATTCCATTTTCAACGTATCCAACCATACCAAACCAAATCTTGGCCCCTTGTGGTCAATCCGAACCTTTTGGTCCCCCGTGGCCACTAGATTCAATTTCCCCGACTCATTGGAGTCACCTTGGTCAATGATCGACTCGTTTGAGTCCATTGCACCCATTTTGGTCCCATAGCGACCAACTCGAACCCTTTTACCCTACGGACATGCCTTTTAACATTCTAGCGCGATTCGTAAACAAACGCTTAATAAGCCTCCCATGCGCGAGCATAAAAGCTATACGCTTAGTAAGTCTCCCATGTGCGAGCATACAAGCTACGTTTAATCGCAAGAATTCGGTTAAAACATCGTCCATTTAAAATTAACCAACATATGTACGTCTTTCTACCAAAGAACTACGTACGCTTTGAATTCTCCGACTACCGGGAGATACGTAGGAGCAAGATCGACATCTTGTCAAGCGCAATAATAAAAAACTTTCTTTTTTCTCTTTCGTTTGTTTTCATCACTTTTTCCCCCTTTTTAGTATATTTTCTTTTGACATAGATAAGCATGCGCGCAAAACATTTAAAAACAATTTAAGCTTTAGCCAAATAGAAGGTTCCCGTTGAGTACAACGGACGTGAGGGGTGCTAATACCTTCCCCTTGCGTAATCGACTCCCGAACCCGACAATGGTTGCGATGACCAGTCCTTTTCCTCATCGTCAAGGGATTTATTATCGTTTCCCTTCAAACAAAAAACTTAAGGGTTTATCAACGTTCCCTTTACACAAAAACTTTGGTGGCGACTTCACAAGGCCTTCCGAGCGTTCACGAACGTCCTCGGAGGATTGCGCGTTTTTTGCGAGTGCGCACATCACGCAAAATTCTTGATATGGTTTGAATAAAAATGAGTTTTAACCCTCTTAGGTTCTGAATCAATGGTTAGAACCTAAAAAATTTGGCCTTTGGAAGCCTGAATTCATGTTCTGAGTTTTACAGCCTTCGCAGAGCAACCAGAACTTGGCTCTGCGAACCCAGGTTCTGTCATGGTCGCTCTACAAAAGTTCAGAAGCTGCTTCTGAACAGAAGTTCAAAAGCTGCTCTTGAGCAAGCTTCAGAACCTAAAGCGGGTTAAAAAAGCTTTGCAAATTTGGAAGAAAAGGAGTACAACAACTCAGTTTTAGTGTTTTGCAACTTTGAGATTCCTTTTGAGTTTCAAACGGGGTTTTTTTCACAAAAAGAGATTAAACAAACACAAATGATGCAAACAGCAAACAAAAATGAAAGATAAGACTTTAGAACACTTACAGAACTCCTAGCAATGCTTGTGCAAGAGATAGGAAGTGGTTTGGTTGATTGTTTTTGCAAGGTTGGAATGTTAGAGGTTATGGATAACAAATAACTCAAATGTTCCAATTGGTTTTTGAACTGTTTTCTCTACTCTCACAATGCTGCAATGTAATGGTTTTTCAAGTGTAAGTAAGTGTATTCAGGTGTTTTCAATTGTGTGTGAATGGTTATGCATTGCATTCCTTAAATAGGCAAAATGAGGATCAATTGCAATGATGGAAAATCTATAGAGTCCAGCTGATTTGTGTGCTAAAACTAGGCTATCTTACTTTGCATTTAATGCAAAAGTGAAGAGGGGACATTGCCTTGCAACCTTGGTCAAGAGATCAGCCAAATCCAGCCATTAATTCAGCTGATCTTGGATAGCAATGATGATAAAAAATCTGAAAAACAAGGCAGCTTGCAATTGGGTGGTTCTTGGGATCAATCCTTGCAATCTTGGGAGGTCAAGCAAGGAAAACGTGTACTGCCAGGTACAGAGGTTGGGGGAAAACAAAAGGGAGCATGTGGGCTGGTGTGAGGAAGGAGAAAAACAGCTGAAAACAGGGCAGCACAAACAGCTTTTTTGCAAGTAAAACCACCTAAGTTTGACTGGTTTTGGGGGAGAAAGGAGGAAGAAAAGGGAACAAGCAGCTGGCTGGCAAGCTCATGGTGAGAGGCAGGTCAATTGGGAATGATGAGGACTGACCAAGAGCAGCCCACTTGCTTGGGCACATGCTAGGTTGGAAGAAAATCCTTCTTACCTCAACCTTTAATGTCACATGATTAATTCTTGCTTTGTGCATCCAATCAGCCACAATTGATGATAACAGTTATAATAATAACGATAGAGAGTAATAACAATAACTAGAATGAAAACAAAAGCAAGAGAAATCACAGAAATAAAAATCTGCAGAAAATTCGCAGAGTTCGCAGAGCGAAGGTAACTTTGCTCTGCGAACTCCCCTTTTCTTTTTTTGTATTTTCTTTAAAATAAATAAATAAAAAAATCAATAATGATAATAGTAAATGATGAAAATAACCAAGATGGTAATGATTAAAATGATAATGGAAACAAAAATAGTAATAATAATAGTAATAAAGATAAATAATAATAATAAATGATGAAGAAGATAATAATATTAGTAATTAAAAATAATGATAATAATAATAATTATAAAACATTGATAAAAATAACAAATAATAAAAAAAAAATAATAATAATATCATTAAAAAATGCAATAGCAAAAGTATTAATAAGGATAATGATAACATTAATAAAGGTGATAGTAATGCTTATGGTGATAAATGTAAATAAAATCCATCAACAAAAATGAAATAATAAAAAGTGATAATAAATGATGAAATAATAAAAGATAAAACAAAGAAAAAATATGAGTCAAAAAATGGGGTATGACAACTATCATTCTTCTTCTTAACCAATAACAATGGCGCTCCCCACAGCGAAACACTCGGCCTGATGAACTTCTTCTCCAACAACTCTTCCAACTGCTTCTTCAACTCGCTCAACTCGGATGCAGACATCCTATAAGGTGCCATCGACACAGGCATAGTTACAGGAACTAATTCAATTCCAAACTCCACTTCTCTCTTAGGCGGTACATCAGAAATGTCGTCCGGAAACACATCAAGAAACTCGTTCACCACCGGTATACCACTACCTCCTTTCCCACTTTCCACCTTCAACGAAGTGAACATCACAAACAACTGAATCTCACCGTCCAACGACG
Source organism: Medicago ruthenica (assembly GCA_018208015.1). Taxonomy (NCBI): domain Eukaryota; kingdom Viridiplantae; phylum Streptophyta; class Magnoliopsida; order Fabales; family Fabaceae; genus Medicago; species Medicago ruthenica. Next base: position 51,430,476 of record CM031377.1, on the reverse strand, counting down.
CCTCCACTTGACTTGCTGTCAAAAACTTCCCCTCAACACGCTCCACCGGGTTTGAGAAAGTTACACTCTTGGTTAAACAATTAATGTTAAAACCAAAAGATAAAAACCAATTTATACCAAAGATAACATCCATGTGAGCCAAAGGCAAACAAACTAAATCCATCTTAAAATCTATTCCACCAAAATTCAAAGGGCACTTCACACAAACTAAGGAAATGGTCACCGAGCCATTAGATGGTGTATTAATGACCATTCCTCTCAACATAGGAGACATAACAACATTCACCAAGTTGTCATGCTCCTGAACCTTTTCAGCATTCAGAGCAAAACCCTTACCATTATACTTCGCCTTATTCGGCTTTGAACACTTTGTACTAATATGCCCCGCTTCACCACAGTTGAAGCAAACCAACTCCTTAGCCTTGCACTCAAAAGAACGATGCCCATCCTTGCCATACTTAAAACACTTAACCACATAATTCTTACAATCCACAAAACGGTGCCCAGTTCCTCCATAGTTGTAGCACTTCAATTCTTTCCCTTGTCAGCTTGTTTCCCATGAGGCTTGCCACGATCATGACCCTTGCTTCTCTTCTCATTAGCATTCTTGTAATAGCTAGCTCTCGCATTGCAATCTTCATTAAAGATCTGACAGTTGTTCACCAACAAAAGGAAATCCCGAATCTCATGGAAATTGATAAACTGCTTAATCTCAGGTCGTAAGCCACTCTCGAACTTCACGCACTTTGATGCTTCAGCTCCTACCACATTGTAAAGCAGGCAAAAGTGAGACAACTCCTCAAACTTTGCTTCATAGTCAGCTACCGACATATTTCCCTGCTTCAGCTCCAATAACTCAATCTTCTTCTATCTTTCATGCCGAAAGTGTTGGAGCCTTCGATAAGATGGACGAGCTTCAAGAGAAATTTGATGGGATGCAACGAGAGATTGAAGCCCTCCGTGGAAGAGATTTGTTTGGCAAAGATGCTCGAGAACTCTGCTTGGTTCCTAACGTTTTAATACCGCCTAAGTTCAAGGTCCCTGACTTTGAAAAGTACAAGGGGAACACATGTCCACAAAGCCATTTGGTGATGTACGCAAGGAGGATGTCTGCACACACCAACAATCATAAGCTCCTCATTCATTTCTTCCAGGACAGCTTGACCGGGGCCGCTTTGAAGTGGTACATGAATTTGGAAAGCGCTAATATCCGAACTTTCAATGACTTAGGGGAAGCCTTCATTCGCCAGTACAAGTACAATCTGGACATGGCCCCCGACAGAGACCAGCTTCAGGCTATGGCCCAAAAAGAAAAGGAAACCTTCAAGGAATACGCCCAGCGTTGGAGAGAGATTGCAGCACAAGTCAACCCGCCTCTAGAAGAGAAGGAGATGACAAAGGTTTTCTAGAAGACTCTCGGCCAATTTTACTATGAGAAAATGGTTGCCAGTGCGCCGACGGATTTTACAAAGATGGTTAATATGGGAGTGCGTCTGGAGGAAGGAGTCCGAGAGGGACGTTTGGTTATGGAAAGTGCCTTTGCTGCCAGCAGTACATGGAATTTTGGGAATAGATTCTCAAGAAAGAAAGAGCAAAAAGTAAGTATGGTGGCCCATGGTCAACCTCAACAACGGTATCCAGGGCATCAATATGTCGCCGTTGTCACACCTACCTTTGGTGCTATCCAGAATCCAAGTCATCAGGTCCAGCCCCAACAAAGGCCTCAGCAACAGTATCAACAACAGCCTCGACAACAGGCTCCCCAACAGTTCACCCAATAGAATCGGGTTCAGTGGAAATCGCAGTTTGATCCAATCCCTATGGCGTATGCAGAATTGCTTCCCGCTTTGCTTGAGAAAAATCTTGTTCAGACTAAAGCGCCTCCTCGGGTACCCGAAAGGTTGCCAGGTTGGTATAGACATGATCTCTCTTGTGCTTTCCATCAAGGGGCACCCAGTCATGACATTAAGCACTGTTACGCCTTGAAAGCTGAAGTCCAAAAGTTGATCCAGGCTAATATCTTGTCCTTCAAAGATTTGAACCCCAATGTGCAAGCTAATCCACTACCAGATCATGGGACGTCATCTGTTAACATGGTGCAAGACTGTTCAGAGGCTTACCCTGTTGGACACAATCTTAAGGAGGTGGCAGCTAGTTTTGTGACACATGGTGGAGTGTGCCGTAATTGGGTCGCTGTTGACATTCCCTCAGTTACCCATGGGTCCAAGTAATGTGTTTTGTTGTCTTGTCTCTTCAAAAAAAAAAAATCTTTCGTTCCTCCCGAGACGAAAGTGAACTTATTTAGGGCTTTTTGCTTCATGCATTCCCATCATCAAATAAAAAGTCGTTTTGTCCTCAACTTTGTCTTTTTATATTTTGCTTTTTTTTTTTTCTGGAAAATGGTAACACAAAAAACCAAAATATTTTATTTTCTTTCAATCAATTCCCAAATATCTGCATTTACTTATTACTAAAACTAATCATGAATCATACAAAAAGCTTAAACATCAATAAACCCGTTGAACATTGTAACCCTATGCTCTCTCCCAACTTTGAGTTCCCTGTCTACGAAGCTGAGGAGGAGGAGGATGAAGGATTCCCGAAGAGATCTCTCGGTCATTAGTGTGTGAAAGGAAAGCCATTCAGCCTCATGAAGAAGCACTGGAAATGATTAACTTGGTTTTCGAAGAATTGCCACTACGGTACTCCTACCCTTATCCCAGATGAATGGTGCCGTTGAAAAAAAAACAAAAAAAAAACAATACAAAAAAAAAAAGAAAATATATCAAGAAGATTGTCCAAAAGACGGTAGTCACCTACAAGGACTGGCATGAGATGTTACCGTACGCTTTGCACGGGTATCGTACTTCAGTACACACTTCAACAGGGGCAACCTTATGTCATGGAAGAAGTGCTCCCCGTAGAGGTCGAGATCCCATCAATGAGAGTTCTAATGGAAGCCAAGTTGTCAGAGGTTGAGTGGTGTCAAAATAGATTTGACCAGTTGAATTTGATAGAAGAAAAGCGCATGAATGCCTTGTGTCATGGGCAGTTATATCAACAGAGGATGAAGCAAGCTTTTGACAAGAAAGTTCGTCCCCGTGAATTCAAAGAAGGAGATCTTGTGCTCAAAAGGATCTTATCATTTCAGCCCGACTCCAGGGGCAAGTGGACTCCTAACTACGAAGGCCCGTATGTTGTCGAGAGTTTTCTCCGGCGGTGCAATGATTCTCGCAACCATGGATGGTGATGAGCTTCCCCGTCCTGTAAACACCGATACGGTCAAGAAATACTTTGTCTAAAAAATAAAAAGAACAGCTCGGTAAGTCGAAAACCCGAAAGGGCGGCTTAGGCAAAAATGAGCGTCTCGGTGGACTGAAAACCCGAAAGGGCGGTCCAGGTAAAAATTAGAGACATAAAACATAAAAACAGTCATCCTGATAGGTCGAAAATCCGAAAGGGCGATCTATGCAAAAATTAAGGATCAAAAGACAAAGTAATTGCATCGGGTTGGCCACGACTCGCTTGGGGCACCTTAGCTGTCAAAAGACTCTGAATCTGAAGCATCCTGTCATACCCCATTTTTTGACTCATATTTTTTCTTTGTTCATTATCATATTGTTATTCATCATTCCATTATAATTCTCAATTTTTCTCATTTTTTTTACCTTTTATCTTAATTTTTAGATTTTATTTATTAATATGTATCACCATCACCATTACTATCATTATTATTAATATTATCATTATCCTTATTAATACTATTGCTATTGCCTTGTAATATTATCATTATTATCTTCTTTTTTATAAATGTTTTATTATTATTTATTATTATCATTATTTTTAAATTACTAATATTATTATCTTTTCATCATTTATTATTATTATCTTTATTACTATTATCATTACTATTTTTGTTTCCTTTATCACTTTCATTACTGCCATTATTATTATCATTATTGTTTTTTTATTTATTTCATTTTAAAGAAAATACAAAAAAATAAAAAGGGAGTTCGCAGAGCAAAGTTACCTTCGCACTACGGACTCTGCGAATTTTCTGCAGATTTTTATTTCTTTGATTTATCTTGCTTTTGTTTTCATTTTAGTTATTGTTATTACTCTCTATCATTATTATTATCACTGTTATCATCAATTGTGGCTGATTGGATGCACAAAGCAAGAATTAATCATGTGACATTAAAGGTTAAGGTGAGAAGGATTTTCTTCCAACCTAGCATGTGCCCAAGCAAGTGGGCTGCCCTTGGGCAGCTCTCATCCCTCCCAATTGACCTGTCTCTAACCCTGAGCTTGCCAGCCAGCTGCTTGTTCTCTTTCCTTCCTCCTTTCTCCCCCAAAACCAGTCAAACATAGGTGGTTTTACTTGCAAAAAAGCTGTTTGTGCTGCCCTGTTTTCATATGTTTTTCTCCTTCCTCACACCAGCCCACATGCTCCCTTTTGTTTTCCCCCAACCTCTGTACATGGCAGTACACGTTTTCCTTGCTTGACTTCTCAAGATTGCAAGGATTGATCCCAAGAACAACCCAATTGCAAGCTGCCCTGTTTTTCAGATTTTTTCTCATCATTGCTATCCAAGATCAGCTGCATTAATGGCTGGATTTGGCCAATCCCTTGACCAAGATTACAAGGCAGTGTCCCCTCTTCACTTTTGCATTAAATGCAAAGCAAGATAGCCTGGTTTTAGCACACAAATCAGCTGAACTCTATAGATTTTCCATCATTGCAATTGATCCTCATTTTGCCTATTTAAGGGATGCTATGCATAAGGATTCAAAACTAACAATTGAACACACCTTCAAGAGCTAAAAATACAGCATTTTGAGAGAGAATAGAGAGTTCAATTCACAAATTTTACATTCATAGCAAAAACCAATTGGAGCTTTAGAGTTATTTTTCCATAACCTCCAACATCAAAGCTTTACAAAATCAATCAATCAAGCCACTTCCTATCTCTTGCACAAGCATTGCTAGGAGTTCTGTAAGTATCCTAAAGTCATTATCTTTCATTTTGATTGGCTGTTTGCATCATTTACATTGTTTAATTTCATTTTACACAAAAAACCCCTTTTGAAACTCAAAAGGAATCTCAAAGTTGCAAAGCACCAATTTGAGTTGTTTTGAACCTTTTCTTGCCAAATTTGCAAAGCTTTTTAACCCCCTTTAGGTTCTGAAGCTTGCTCAGGAGTAGCTTCAGAACTTCTGTTCAGAAGCAGCTTCTGAGTTCAATTTTTTGCATAATTCGCAGAGCAAAGTCATGGTCGCTCTGCGACCATGACAGAACCTGGGTTCGCAGAGCCAAGTTATGGTTACTCTGCGAAGGCTGCAAAACTCAGAACATGAATCAGGCTTCCAAAAGCCAAATTTTTGAGGTTCTAACTGATGATTCAGAACCTAAGAGGGTTAAAATTCATTTTTGTTCAAACCATATCAAAAGTTTTGCATGATATTGGAAATTTCACAAGTTTGTGCTATACTTTTTTGAGTAACTTGCAAAACAAGTTATGTTCTTAAACTTTCAAAATCAGGCTTGAGCATAAGCTAAGTTCATTATTTTCAAAATTAAACTTGAAAAACAACGTTGTTCATGATTTTCAATCAAAACATGAACTTGAGCCGAGCTTGCTCACTTTTTAAAACCAAACTCAAAATTGAGCCGAACTTGTGCATTTTCCAAACTTATGCATATTTTCATCTTCCAAACTTGAACAAACACTTGTTCTTGAGTTCCAATAACTTAAGCAACAAGCCACGTTCATGATTTTCAATAAACTCGAACAACAAATTTGTTCGTGATTTTCAACAACTTTTCTTTAAGTTTTAACCAAGTGTTTTGTTCCCTTTGAGATTTCTTTGAGTTTCAACAAAAACAAAAACTTGAATGAAAAAGGAATGGTTTGACGTATGTCTCTCCAAACCCCGGTTGCACGAATGCTTGACGTATGTCTCGTTGTTCGTGCAATCGTCATTCCATTTTCAAACGCGTCCAACGCGCTTGAACCTTTTTATTGGTCCTTCGTGACCAATCCAACCTTGTTTGGTCCTCCGTGACCATTTTAAAGCTTTTCTTGGCCCTCGTGGTCAATTCGAAATTTTCACGCCTTTGCGCGTTTTCAAACAAGCTTTCGCGCTTTTGCGCGTCCATCTTTTTGTCATTTAAACCTTTTACGCCTTCGTGTGTTTTCAAACCTTTTTTCACGCCCGAGTGCGAATCCGTCTTTTTTATCAAACCCATTTTTACCTTTTTTAAGCTACCCTCATAACGGTAGTAGGTAAGAGGATTTTTATCGGTCTTTATTAACCTATCAACATAACGATAGTAGACCACGTTGTTTTGTATTTTAAAGCAAAACTTTTTCGCTCGGGCGCGATTAAATCTTTTTAATTAAAACAAACCAACATACAAATTTTTTCTACCAAAGAACTACGTACGCTTTGAATTCTCCATTGCATTGGGAGATACGTAGGAGCAGGATTCATATCTTGTCAAGCCCTTTAATAAAAAAACTTTTTTTTTCCCTTTTATCATATTTTCTTTTTCCCTTTTATATATTCAAGCACGCAAGCAAAACTTTGAAAACATTCTAAGCCTAAGTCAACTAAGAGGTTCCCGTTGAGTACAACGGATGTGAGGGGTGCTAATACCTTCCCCTCGCATAATCGGCTCCCGAACCCAAATCTCTTACTTTAAGGTAATTTCGAACTTTTTTCCTATTTTCCCCGAAAAATTAAAAGTTCAGTCGTGATTTAAAATTAGTGATTCAACGCTTCTCAATAGCTTGATATCCGAAATTCGACGCGACAGAAATGGCGACTTCACTGGGGACATGCATAAAACACTTTGTTTTTGTGTATGACGAGTCAAGCCTATCTTATCCACTTTTAGGCGAAAATGTTTTTGTTTTGCTTGCATGATTGCATCTTATTATCATTATTTGTTTCTCTTCTTTTTCTCTATCTTTATATTTCATATTGCTTCATATCAATATATATCAATTGTGGGGTTGTTACTTGAGCGATGTTACTCCACATTGTTCGGGTTAATGCCGGACGTGTGAGGCTCTCTACCCGAGCTTGAGAGAAAATTAAGATAGGATGGTGGTTGTGTAGTGGAAGCCCGCGTTGACGTATGTCCGTGAGGTAGGATGCCAAACCCCGCCTAGAGGAGATTTTCACTTGGAATGTATTGAAGTCTTGCGATTTATTCGCAATCGACGACCTTAATTCCATGTGGGATCCATGACTCTAGGGACCTTTTTTAGATAATCTCATCTCTAGAGCCTACATGTGAGGATGGGGGGAAATCTTGAATCATCACATATCATACCTTTGCGTACCACCCATTTGCATTCATAATTTTTGCATACCGTTTCGCTTTATAAAAGGGGCAATCAATAATCTTTGTTTATTACTGTTTTTTTTTATATAATCATAGTTGAGGATAGAAATGACCAGTTTGTTGAAAGGTAGCAATTTTGAAAATTTCAGAGTCTGATGACTTCGCAGAGCAAAGTATCTTCGCACTGCGAAGTTAACTCTGAAGTTCGCAGAGCAAAAGTACTTCGCAGTGCGAAGTATGCGAATTCTGTCAGCTTAGTTTTCAAAATCACTAACCCTCCATTATTCCCCCCCCCCCCCCCCAACCACCCATTTCACTCTCTCTCTATCCAACCGTTTTTTCCTTTTTCATTAACTCCTAAAACTAAAAAAAAAACTTTCATTTCTTTTCATAAACTTTTCAAAAACCCCTAATTTTAACTCATACCCATTTTTCTTGAATCTTTCCATTTCTCCATTAAATTCTTGTTTTATTCTATTTAGAACAAACAGCAAGGTACGCTTTCCTCCTCTTTCTCTTCTTTTATTTCTGATTCGAGTTAGAACAACATGTGTCTTAGGGTTTTTAATTTTGAAACTTCCATTTAGGGTTTAAGTTTTTGTTAAGCTTCATTTCATCCCTAGTTTGCTATGTTAAGTTGCAATTCAGTAAACATGCCTTGTGGGTAGTTGAAACAGACCCATTCCTTTCCATTTTTTAAGTGATTTTTGCACAAATTTATTTTACCCATTTTGTAGAAATTGAATTGAAACTAGTTGCTGTGTTAAATATTTTTATACCCATTAAGTAAATCTGAATCATCTGTCTAAGCATGCATTGTATGAAGCTTAACCAAGGGTTTAGGGTAGATTTCTGTGGGAATTTGCATTTTTTCTGTCACGGTCGCAGAGCAAAGTTCAACTTCGCAGTGCGACCGTTTTGCTGAAAAACCCAGAATTGCGCGTTCAACTTTGCTCTGCGAAGCTACCTTCGCACTGCGATCTTGGCAGAACAGAACCTCTTTTTTTTTTCATGTTTCCTTTCCAATTCAATTGGTTTCACCTCATATTGCTTATGATTATGTCTGCTGTTTGCTGATTTTGCTTCTTTTCTTGTAGATGGCGCCAAAACAAACCGGGAAGCGATCACGGGCCGAATCATCCGGGTCGAGACCACAAGGGGCATATGATGCTTCTCGATTCCTCAGTCTCCGCAATCAAGAGAGATATGAGGAGATCCTCCGAAGGACATTTTGGGCCGAAAGGCAATTTATAATAAGTGAGCGGGCACTTATCGGGAGTTAGCACGGTTGATAGATTCCCACAATTGGGGAATTTTAGTGAATCCTCCATTGAACCTGAACTACGACATCATCTGGGAATTCTATGTGAATGCTATCCCCGCTGACCCCGAAGGGGAATTCACTTACCAGACTATGGTTCGTCGTCGCGTCATTAGATTCGACCGCGAAGCCATAAACACCTATCTCCGTAACCCCCTCCAGCTTGATGACGAGGAGTTATGTGACTTCCATAGGCACCAAAACCGGGGGAATTGGAACCATGACCTTTATGCCCAAACCATTTTTCAATCTGGGAGAGGTTATGAGCTTAATGCATCGGGGCAGCCTACCAAGGCCATCAAAAATAACCTCACCACATATGCACAGGTTATTTTCCACCTCATCGTCCATAACATAAAGCCAAAAAGCCACACATCCTCCACCACTTTAGATGTCACACCCTTGATCTACTACATCCTCACCCACAAGCAAGTGGATGTAGCTAGGGTGATTGCTCAGGAGCTCAAAATAGTGGTAGAAAGTGGCATAAAACCTCCGGCCAAGAAGATGTGCCCACTCGCATTCCCGGGCCTGATTATGGGTCTCTGCCGGGATGCGCGTGTAGTAATCCCCCCACATTGCGAGACATTGCACGGGGAGGAGAGCAGCGAGGGCGCAGCAGCCACGACCCAGACCCCCACCTGCATCACAGGGCCACCACACCTGTACTTTCTCTTGGGAGCAGAATGCTTCCAACCATAGGTGCATGACTATGATGCATGACTCCATGTACCGGCTCCAGATACAGATGGGCAGGCCAGCAGATCCTGCACTCCAGATACCGACATCGAAGATGTTTGCAGCTCATGCAGCTTGGCCTGGTGATAGGCCCGAGTACTCAGAGGGTGGTGGTAGCGGTACAGCTGCCGGAGGCCATGGAGGTGATGGTGATGATGACGAGGATGATGATGATGATGATGAGGAGGATGAGGATGAGGACTGTAACACCCATACTAATTTTAACTAGTATATTAGCATGTGCGTTAAACTGATACTGGATACATTTAAAAATTTCAATAATAAAACTTATACATCACAAATGAAAGAATACATATTACTCGTTGTACAAATAATCCAATATTTATACAATGCTTATACAAATGTCCACTAAGCTTCTGAGCTGGTACACGACGAGCAATTGCACTCCATCCATTACCTCTATGAAGATCTTCGTCACGAACCTCTGACTAACCTGTAAACCTGCACCAGAAGGAATGGGATGAGACATAATGTCTCAGTGAGCTCTACCCAACCTACTGTTTGGCAACCACAGGGAACCTAGGGTCGCCATGCCTACCTTGGCAATCACGGGGATTTCCTAGGATCGCCAAGTCTTTAACTGCCTATGACTATAAGTCCTCCTGTAGCTATAATTTAAGCTGCCTATAACCTTTGCTGTGACTATCTATAACCATAACTGTAATCTGCCTATAATTTTAACTTAGTGATCGAGGGGAAAACTTAGGATCACTTCCTGATATCTGTCTATAACTATAACTGTAACTATGAGTTTCCTGTGACTTTAACTGTAACTGTAACTTTGACTATAACTGTAAAACATAAAACATATAAACAGTTCGATAGCAGTTTTATGTTAGCTGTTAGCGTTGAACAACAATTATCTGAGTTCATTTTACGGAGTGCGGCCCGGGTGGAGTAACCCCGAGGACAGCTCCCTATGAACCGGTGAAACTCCTATCATATCAGGCTATCACCGGACTCCCTATGAAATTGCATGTGGATAACCCTCTCGGAGAGATCCCATCCGGCGAATCCCGGAGTCTGCTGAACATGCCTTTGACTTTGAATTATTATTATACTTTGACTTTGATAAAAGAGTGTATAAATATATATACTTGCCTGTTACTTTGATCATATAGACATTTCCTGTAATCTATAACCTTGGCTTATCGTTCTCATAAGCCTCCTATAATTGTTGGAGATCCAACACTATAAACATGCCTATAACTATGATTGACAAATCATTCATACTCTCATTGTTTTTAAGTTTGCACATAGTTATGGGAATGTAGGGACTTGACTTACAAAGAGATAATCCCATTACCAAGCCCTATACGCATCTATATAACTTAGGAGTATGAGTATACATCCCCTAAGGCCATGCCTATCCCTCATCCTACCTTAATTCCAAGCCAAAGCTCACGAACAAAAAACTGAGGAAGGCCAATATCGTAGCACGATATCATGAAATCGGAGCACGATTTTATGCGAAAGTTCCTTGAAAAACAGGACATAAAATCGTAGCCCGATGCCCATAAATCGGAGCACGATTTTGGCTTCAGCAGCATTTAAAATTTCACTTCCTAGGCTAACCAAACATTTAATCATCAATTGATCACTAATTAGGCTTCTAAAAACAAGTATCAATAAGGGTTTAACGGTGGTAATCATTTATCGCAATCTTGGCTACAAAATCTATCAAAACCGTTCATGAATTCTTAATAAAAAAATAAGGTTTTCAAACATCGTTTTCACTACTAAGTTTTGACAGAAATATAACATCAAAATCCTTAATTCTATAAAAGAAGGAAAGTCCTATTCATCGGACTTATGGTTGCCGAGTCTACTTAAGGAAACCCACCTTTAATTCCCTCAAGCTAAGCTCCATCTTCAAGCTTTCAAAACCAAGTCCTTTCATAACTCGCCTTGAGCTCAACTCTGACCTTGAACTTCAAACACGTCCCCAGAATTCGTCTCTCGGCCAAAATACGTGAAACATATACCAAAACGACCGGGGGTTCGTTAGCTATCCATAGCAAAAAGAATCATTTCAAACAGAGGTACGAGGAGGGAGTACTAACCATTTGATTGAAGCCCCTGTTTGTACTCGGGTTGCACGAAAAACTGCTTTGCAACTCCAACATTCAAGCCAACCAAACTCCAAATTTCTTGAGCTAAAATACTCCATTAAAGTCCCTTAACAAGCTCTGATCTAAGGTTAAGGGCTTAGGTTGAAAATCATGAAATCACCATTTTTGACATCTTGAGAAAACATGAAGAAATCATGAGTTCCTTACCTTTGGTTCTCATCATCTATAGGAAGATGAGAGGATGAATTTATGTGAAGAAGTTGAGTTGAGGTGGTGTGCTTGAGTGATTCTGGCGTGGAGATGAAGAGGGAAAAGAAGAGAAGATGTTGTTTCTTAATGTTAAAGAAAGAATGAATGAAAGGTACAGAGAGAGAGAGAACGGGAAAGAAGAAAGAAACACACAAATATAGGCATGAATAGTGCTTATAGGATAATTCCAAAGGAATTATACTGACTCTTGGTCACTTAAATATCTTCTAGGTCCCACTAGAAAATATACCTTACTCATAAAATTATTTCTTCCACTATTCCAATATCTTCATAATTATTAGTACTCACAAATAATTTATCTGGGATGTTACAATCTACCCCCCTTAAAAGAAATTTCGTCCTCGAAATTTAGAAAATCCTTCGAAGATCCTGGAAAGATAAATCCTTTCTACCTCTTCCTCTACTATGAAAATTTCCATTTCTTCTTACTCACGGGAATTCCATGACAATTCTAGGGTCTGACGTGTAATACATAATTATTACCTGTTAGGACGTATGGTTATCTGAACCGACATTTCCATCTTATCTGACTATGATCTCTGTTCGACATATTCCTTACAAATCCAATTTAAAGTTATTAAGTCTTGGGTTTCACTTACCGAATTCTATCAGTTCTTCTTTAATTGACCGTCTAATCTTAACCTGAAGACGTTGGGTCGATCCGATTTTCCTCAATTATTCCTACTTTCCGAGGAATCTATTACATTACCTTTAATTCGAAAGAACTCTTATCTTTGACTCTCGCCTCATAAGACGACCTTTTACTGTTACATTCGTATCATTCTTCGTATAGATTAGTCTCGTACTGAAAAACATCTGATATTAAGTATTCTCAAACGGGAGTAAAGTCTATTACAACTACCTCCACGATCTAATTTCAAAGTGGTGGCTGAACTTATGGTACAAGTTCACTTCTCTTTGACATCCTGGTGAAACTGTTATCTCAACCATGTACATTGTTCACATTCCCACTGCGGGAACCTTAAGGCTCGAGAAATCTTATGAGCCTCTCGTGCTTCAATTTAATTAATCAACCACAACGCGTAGTTAAGATCTTAGGAGCTTTATTCCTTCTAGGACTCTGACAATCTTGCATCATCAAAATATTCTTTACTCATGGAATTGATACTTTCTTTACTAATCAATTCTACTTATGTAAGTCTAATACAAGTGACGTGTGGCATAAGCCGTCTTACACATCATCATATCACCATATAATACAGTTCATAGCGCATAGCTTCTATGCATGATCGAGTACGTGTACACTACCATCGGATACACTGTACACCGCATCATCATTGTCCAACTCAAGTGGACATCATACTTAGTCAACAAATACTTGAGACAATGCCACATCAACCAAGGTCACTCTTTTAGCTCTTAACTCATGCTTGTATTCTTTGAGTATATACGATCCCACGTAACTATGATTACGTCCCATTGACGTTATAACTTATTTCATTCAAGAGCATTACCCGTTTTCAAAAAGAAAACTCTATTCTGTTCGCTAACAAAATAACACTTCAAAACTCTTAATCCTTTAATTCATAACTTATATTCACGTAGCCTTTTACTATAAACTATGAGTAATCCTCTGATCGGTGTAAAACATTTCCTTCCTTTAACTGTTAACATTAAGTTCAAGGATTTCTGAACTCCTCAACTGAGATTTGTTCAATAACAACAAACCTGTTCTGCTTAAGAATTTCCTGTTAAAACATTACCGACTGCGTACCACGGTTACCGATACATGTCACACGACTATAAAATATGTTACACTACTATCTAAGTAGCATAAACTCTGCCTGATCAGTATACATAATACTAATCATAACCTGTAACATGCCTGTTACATGCGACATGCTAGCATAACGTGGGTACGATGCAGAATAACTGTATGCCACGGCATAATTTCTCCTTGGTTAAACTTACTATTCAAATTAACTTTAAGTTACTGAGCTAAACAGCTAGATCACCGTATGAAATGTGGCCTTCTTCGCTATGCACTTACTTTGCTATAAACACATCCTTTAAAGTTATCAAACTGCTTCGATTCCCTTATCTCATGAGTTTCGGGGTCTGAAATATTCCTCGACTTATCTATTAAAATTTCCTGTTAGAACTGATGATAAGTTCAAATCATCACTACTTACACATATTCTGTAACTTGAGAATTAATCTCTGAACACCTTTCATGTAGTTCCTCTGACAAGGACTTCACAAACATCCTTTTCTCTAAACTTCAGCTTTGATTTGTCTATTAACTCATAATTGGATTACTTCTCCGCTGCGCAACTCTGATTTAAACAATTAACCTTGGGATGGAAGTAACACACCACTATTACCATCTAAAATCTCCTTGGCCAATCCTTTGACTTTATAACTTTGTAGTTACCATACACAACCATCATACATATAATTTCTCTCGTGGTTTAATCCACCTGTTCAACTTACTGATTGATCGTCATCTGACTTTGCGTTTTCTTTCGAACATAAACAAAATTCTTACTTTCACGAAAAACACCGAACCCCGTAGACAGTCTTTAACAATGAATACGAGCCCATTGATGCTCCTATTAAAACAACTTACGTTCATACATTATTTACTTGTGGTAACTTCTAGAAACATTCTATAACTTCCGGAAATTCTCGTCTTTCAAATACTTATTCGATTAATGAATCGAGTCTCATCCTGTAATTATCCGTAGGGATTTTCACATTCACAACCTTTTCCAAGACACTTAGGTCCACATAACTCTTGGTTACTTCTCGGATTGCTCCGGGAATAATCCGTCTGGATAGAACTCAACTTTTACCGGCTCTCCTGTAAATTCAAACATGTGATACACCTCTTCGAATAGCCGATTAATAAATCTGTAAGCTTCAATACTTAACATTTTCCATTGGGTCCTTCCTATGTCTTATTACTGTATTCACAATTCCATTCTAATCCTATTATCTGAATAATAGTCCATCTGACTTCTCGACCGTTGCCCTCTTCATGGTTTCGAACAATCCAAAGTATGTATTTTCTACCATCTTAACACATACCAACATAGTGTGATCTTTGTCGGCTTACCCGAATACGTATGCAAGGAGCCCATCGAAAGAGAATATAGAACTCCTTAACTTCAGCCATACTTTAACTGTAACTTATATATAAGTGACGTTCTTCCTGTTTAATCCTCGAAAGCGGTCTGCTATAATCCGACAACATAAAATTCAACCTTTACTTCATACCCTTACGGGGTTTCCTTCACTTGTTTGCTAAACTCGCGTTCCTCATACCAAGTATCTTGATGACCCACAATAAAGGAAGGTAACCTGTTCCATCTGTTCATTAATTCGCTTAATCCATAAATGAGTCTCTTACCTATCAGATATTTAAATCTCATACAATCCACATGCGCAAGTCCTTCCATCCTTACACACTATATCCTTGCTGGAATTCCAGAGCTTCCGATAATTAACTTTTTTTTTATTCCTTAATCCAAGTCGCTGGATTTGATATCACAATCCTTTGCATCTGCAGCCGGAATTAAAACTCTAATTGTACAATTCACTTTAACTTTCCAAATTACGGTTTCCGTTAGGATTCCAAATCGTTCTTCAGTGTATTCTATAATTCTTTACTCTACACATCTCCTCAGAGAAGGCATCGCTCAAGATGCGTCCAACTAGCCAAGGTACTTGACCTTACTCTTAAATACCTCTTATAATTCTGAGACTTTGCCATTAGCAGGCTCAATTACTTCACTGTTAGAGAACCATCTTTTGACATTAAACACTTTGTCAATTTCGTCTTAGAATCTGACGTCTTAACCTTTACCCTTCGTACACTTCTTTCCTCCTTGGTCACATTCAGCTCTCGCATATTTGTCCTAACTGTCATATACTAGACTGAGTTGATCAGGCTCAACTAGATGTGACCTTTAGAACAACATCCGGAACCCAATGGTTCCACTACTTTTATTGAATCTTAAACGACCCATGGCACGGTCTGAATCGACCTACTCTGATACCAATTGTAACACCCATACTAATTTTAACTAGTATATTAGCATGTGCGTTAAACTGATACTGGATACATTTAAAAATTTCAATAATAAAACTTATACATCACAAATGAAAGAATACATATTACTCGTTGTACAAATAATCCAATATTTATACAATGCTTATACAAATGTCCACTAAGCTTCTGAGCTGGTACACGACGAGCAATTGCACTCCATCCAGTACCTCTATGAAGATCTTCGTCACGAACCTCTGACTAACCTGTAAACCTGCACCAGAAGGAATGGGATGAGACATAATGTCTCAGTGAGCTCTACCCAACCTACTGTTTGGCAACCACAGGGAACCTAGGGTCGCCATGCCTACCTTGGCAATCACGGGGATTTCCTAGGATCGCCAAGTCTTTAACTGCCTATGACTATAAGTCCTCCTGTAGCTATAATTTAAGCTGCCTATAACCTTTGCTGTGACTATCTATAACCATAACTGTAATCTGCCTATAATTTTAACTTAGTGATCGAGGGGAAAACTTAGGATCACTTCCTGATATCTGTCTATAACTATAACTGTAACTATGAGTTTCCTGTGACTTTAACTGTAACTGTAACTTTGACTATAACTGTAAAACATAAAACATATAAACAGTTCGATAGCAGTTTTATGTTAGCTGTTAGCGTTGAACAACAATTATCTGAGTTCATTTTACGGAGTGCGGCCCGGGTGGAGTAACCCCGAGGACAGCTCCCTATGAACCGGTGAAACTCCTATCATATCAGGCTATCACCGGACTCCCTATGAAATTGCATGTGGATAACCCTCTCGGAGAGATCCCATCCGGCGAATCCCGGAGTCTGCTGAACATGCCTTTGACTTTGAATTATTATTATACTTTGACTTTGATAAAAGAGTGTATAAATATATATACTTGCCTGTTACTTTGATCATATAGACATTTCCTGTAATCTATAACCTTGGCTTATCGTTCTCATAAGCCTCCTATAATTGTTGGAGATCCAACACTATAAACATGCCTATAACTATGATTGACAAATCATTCATACTCTCATTGTTCTTAAGTTTGCACATAGTTATGGGAATGTAGGGACTTGACTTACAAAGAGATAATCCCATTACCAAGCCCTATACGCATCTATATAACTTAGGAGTATGAGTATACATCCCCTAAGGCCATGCCTATCCCTCATCCTACCTTAATTCCAAGCCAAAGCTCACGAACAAAAAACTGAGGAAGGCCAATATCGTAGCACGATATCATGAAATCGGAGCACGATTTTATGCGAAAGTTCCTTGAAAAACAGGACATAAAATCGTAGCCCGATGCCCATAAATCGGAGCACGATTTTGGCTTCAGCAGCATTTAAAATTTCACTTCCTAGGCTAACCAAACATTTAATCATCAATTGATCACTAATTAGGCTTCTAAAAACAAGTATCAATAAGGGTTTAACGGTGGTAATCATTTATCGCAATCTTGGCTACAAAATCTATCAAAACCGTTCATGAATTCTTAATAAAAAAATAAGGTTTTCAAACATCGTTTTCACTACTAAGTTTTGACAGAAATATAACATCAAAATCCTTAATTCTATAAAAGAAGGAAAGTCCTATTCATCGGACTTATGGTTGCCGAGTCTACTTAAGGAAACCCACCTTTAATTCCCTCAAGCTAAGCTCCATCTTCAAGCTTTCAAAACCAAGTCCTTTCATAACTCGCCTTGAGCTCAACTCTGACCTTGAACTTCAAACACGTCCCCAGAATTCGTCTCTCGGCCAAAATACGTGAAACATATACCAAAACGACCGGGGGTTCGTTAGCTATCCATAGCAAAAAGAATCATTTCAAACAGAGGTACGAGGAGGGAGTACTAACCATTTGATTGAAGCCCCTGTTTGTACTCGGGTTGCACGAAAAACTGCTTTGCAACTCCAACATTCAAGCCAACCAAACTCCAAATTTCTTGAGCTAAAATACTCCATTAAAGTCCCTTAACAAGCTCTGATCTAAGGTTAAGGGCTTAGGTTGAAAATCATGAAATCACCATTTTTGACATCTTGAGAAAACATGAAGAAATCATGAGTTCCTTACCTTTGGTTCTCATCATCTATAGGAAGATGAGAGGATGAATTTATGTGAAGAAGTTGAGTTGAGGTGGTGTGCTTGAGTGATTCTGGCGTGGAGATGAAGAGGGAAAAGAAGAGAAGATATTGTTTCTTAATGTTAAAGAAAGAATGAATGAAAGGTACAGAGAGAGAGAGAACGGGAAAGAAGAAAGAAACACACAAATATAGGCATGAATAGTGCTTATAGGATAATTCCAAAGGAATTATACTGACTCTTGGTCACTTAAATATCTTCTAGGTCCCTCTAGAAAATATACCTTACTCATAAAATTATTTCTTCCACTATTCCAATATCTTCATAATTATTAGTACTCACAAATAATTTATCTGGGATGTTACAAGGACACCGAGGACGACGAGGCTCGCACTCCTTGAGTGGCCCCTTTTTTTTGATATTTTTGATGCTTTTGCTTTTCACTTTGCTGTTTCTTATTTCCTTATATTTTTGATGTACTCTTAAAAACTTCTTGTGTTTATTGTGTTGTATCCGTATTTGTACTCTGCTTTATTACTATTTATATTGAGTACTCTTTCTTTTATTATCTGGCTTTTGAATCATCATCATTAATGCCTGTTAAATTTTAATATGCTTTAAATGTCAAAATTTTTGCTATGGATCATTAGTAATTTGAAATTGACAATTTTTCTTAACAATGGATTGATCCAAAGTCAATTGATTCAGCCCCAGATGCATGGTAATTTGATTAATTTTCACAAAGCTAAAATACATGTTTCCTGTTTTTTTTGCGATTAAACTCAAAATGAGAATATGTACTTAGTACAAAAGCTATATCATACCGTTTGTGTTTTTGATATGTTTATTCGATGAACCATTTAGAACTAGCCGAAATGTGAGGAAGCCTCAAAATCATTATACATATGCAGGAGACCGGCAGTTTTTGTTTAACTCGATCTTTTTATGTTAAATCTGAATGTTGTTTTAAATTGTATGAAAGCACTGACATGATCGAGGCATTTCTTGAAAATGAGTGAAAACACTTGACCACAAATAGCCCACCCTGTGAGAAGTGAGTACTTGTTAACCCCTTTTGAGCCTAATGAATCAGAATCATTAACTATGAACTGCCAGTTTTCATAAGCTCAATTGCTTAATGAGATTGCCGCAGTTTGTAAGAAATTTTTCAGTTCATGGTTAAATCATCACTGAATTCTGATAATTTTCTTTCAATTTTTCAACCCTTAAAAATCATGATTATTGTCCCTTGCCGAAAGAAGAGGGGAACATTCAATTAGGGTATTATTGAGACCAAATTGAAGAAAAAAGGGGAGTTTGTGAAAGTCAAGTGATGGTGAATTTTGTAATCGATCTTGACAACAAAAACAAAAAAGAAAGAAAGAAAGAAAGAAAAGCAAACCAAGAAAAAGAGAAAAGAAAAAGAAAGAATCGATAAATCAAAGAGTTGTCAAGATCAAAGAGAAATAATTGTAAATCACCAAGAGTTGTGATTGAACAAAGAGGAAGTATGTACTCCCTCCGTTTCAAAATACATGTCCATTTTAGAGAAATTGCAGTAACCAAGGACAAGATAGTTTGACACAAAAGTTCCTATTATACCCTTGTCTTTGATTTCCTCCATTTTACATTTATTTACCCCATCTCATAATTACTCCCAATACCAATACCAAAATTAATTAAACAAATTAGTCCATCATTTAAACACCCTTGGTCATTTCTTGGGAGAGTCCAGTAGTCATTTCTTGGGAGAGTGCATGAGTAAATCCTCTTAAAATTGGGTCAACATTTATTAGTAGAAAATAATTATTGTGGAGAAAATCTAAAATCCAATTAATTGATAGGCAAGGGTAAAATAGACAAAATGTATACTTAAACTATCAAATGGACATGTATTTTGAAACAAAAAATTTCTCCAAAATGGACATGTATTTTGAAACGGAGGGAGTAATTTAGAAAGAATGTTCCCCTGGCTTGGCCTTTTGAATTCAATTTCCCCACATATGACATTTCTTTTATAACCAAGCCAAATTACAACCCTCAAAGACCTTGTGATCAATGCTTTTGTGCTTTTAGAAACGATGATTAGATAGACACATAACTCGATCGGAATGTTGGCAAACTTGCCGGGTGAGTGTTCAATACCCCCCACAATTAATATTCAATTTATTCATTTACTTAAATGTGTGTTAGGTTGGTTCATTGGTAATCATATTTTTTAACTTGAGCTGTATGATATAAATTTTGTGTTTGGTATTGTTTCAAATTTTAGTGCAATCTGGGATTAATTGGAGCATCAAAATTGCCTGCGCAAATCTCATATGAATCATGCAAATCCAACAAAAGCCCAATATTCATTGGCAAACAAAAGCCCAATTCTCATTTGCACCCACAATTTTAAACCATGCCCGGTACACAATCATTCAAAAGGCCTAACCATGCTTGGCACTCCCCTACAATTCACAAAAAGCCCAGTCGTCATTGACATTCCTCAGTCTACTACAAAAAGCCCAGTCGTCATTGACATTCCTCAATTTCCTACAAAAAGCCCAATTGTCATTGGCATTCCCAAGCACGATCACAAAAAAGCCATGCCCTTGGCAGGCCACCACCCCATTAATAAATTTCACTTCCCAGCATTCTTTTGCTTTTTATCAAATTCCCAATTATTCTATTCATTCATTTCTTCTATTTTTTGATGATAGTACTTTAAAACAAAACTTTTTCAAAATTTATTTTGTGAGTCTTTTATCTTTTATAAAATAACAAACACACTCCTTCTGAACTCGTGAATATTTGAAGTGTGTGTCAATATCTGTCCTGAAAACGGATAAACTTCGCAGGCCGAGCATGGTCAATTGCTAAAAGGGATTCCCCAGCAAAGTCATCAGTAAATCAAAAGGGAATATCCCCAATGAATCGAGAGCCCGAAAGGACGATTCAGGCAAAGATTTGCCAACCAAAGCATAAGCGCTCCCGGCGAGATCGTCAGTTCTTCTCCCCAGCGGATTAGCACAATTCCCCAGTGGATTAACAATCTCCCCGTGAGGTATTTTTATTTATTATCGCGGCTTTATCCCGTCAATTTTTTTTATGTATCCCCTGTGACATCATCCCCATTAAAGATTACCGAGTGTTTGCAATGCGGCGTCGGTCCACTTTTCATTTTTACCGGTCTAACCTTGTCTCATCAAGTTTGTCGGTCATATAATTAATCAAATCAGTTAGGTGTCATCCCCAGTCTGTCTGGTCCAGTGCTGTCACCTCCTTTTTGCCAAGTGGTAATTCTTTAATGACCAGCTTGTGCACCTTTCATCATATTCTTATACCAAGGTGCAGTTCTTTAACGAACGGTTTGTGTATCCCCATTTGCAAGTCAATCTTTCACACAACATTCCCCGTGAGAGTCGTACATTCATACACTCATCCATTCATGAATGTGCACATTCATGCATACAACATACCACAATATCATTCATACATGGCTGCTTTTAAACACCATGAGTCTTACCAATCAATCGTGAACGATTTGTAACCTCCTTTTCCCCAAGTGTCATCCCCAGTATATCTGGTCCAAAAATGTCACCTTTTTATGCCAAGTGGCAGTTCAAACGAACAGCTTGCGCATCTTTTTATTGTGTCTTTATGCAAAGTGGCAGTTCTTCAATGAACAGCTTGTGCATATTCCCCAGTGTTGTTGCCAAGTGGCAGTTCTTTAACGAACAACTCGCACACAGTTTTTATCTAATTCTTATCTTCAGTGGTAGTTCGGAATTTAACCCGAACAGCTGATGTTTATCTTTTGTTTCTTATCTCCAGTAGCAGTTCGGAATTTAACCCGAACAGCTGACATTTTTACTCTTATTTTCTTATCCCCAGTGGTAGTTCGGAATTTAACCCGAACAGCTGATTTTTACCTTTGTTTCTTGTCATCAGTGGTAGTTCGGATTTTAACCCGAACAACTGATTTTTACCTTTGTTTCTTGTCATCAGTGGTAGTTCGGATTTTAACCCGAACAACTGACTTTTTACCTTTGTTTCTTATCCTCAGTGGTAGTTCGAAATTTAACCCGAACAGCTGATTTTTACTTTGGTTTCTTATCCTCAGTGGTAGTTCGGAATTTAAACCGAATAGCTGACATCTTTTGTTTTCTTTCCATCAGTGGTAGTTCGGAATTTAAACCGAACAGCTGACATCTTTTCTTTTCTTTCCATCAGTGGTAGTTCGGAATTTAACCCGAACAACTGATTTTTACCTTGGTTTCTTATCCTCAGTGTTAGTTCGGAATTTAAACCGAACAGCTGACATCTTTTGTTTTCTTTCCATCAGAGGTAGTTCGGAATTTAACCCGAACAGCTGACGTTTACCTTTGTTTTTTTGTCGTCAGTGGCAGTTCGGAATTTAACCCGAACAACTGACATCTACCTTCATCTCTTGTCATCAGTGGCAGTTCGGAATTTAACCCGTACAGCTGACATTTACATTTTTACCTTCATTAAGCTACCGTCGCAACGGTAGTAGGTAAAACAATTTCCCCAGTGATTACCATACTTTGTCTTCTCTTACCTTCATTAAGCTACCATCATAACGGTAGTAGGTAAGATGAAATCCCCGGTGAAGCCACCAAGTAATCTTGATCTGTTGTCTTTATTAAGCTATCATTCTGGTAGTAGACAACCCTTTCCCCAGTGGAACGCTATCCCCAGTAGAGTCGGATCCCGCGTCTTTAACGAACCCGGGTATCCCTGGGTCTCTTTTTATCCCCAGTCGGGTCACCTTTGCCGTCTTTGCACTCATACTTGCATTACGAGCATTCGCAACATTGCATGCATGCATTCATAGCATTTTCAATTCAAGAAAAATTTAGTCAAAAATGGTGTACTTTATATTTAAGTCTCTTCGACCCGTCAATTTCAAAATTTCACTTTTAATCTCCGTGGCGAAGAAACTTAAATAGGGGCATCTGTCATACCCCATTTTTTGACTCATATTTTTTCTTTGTTCATTATCATATTGTTATTCATCATTCCATTATAATTCTCAATTTTTCTCATTTTATTTACCTTTTATCTTCATTTTTAGATTTTATTTATTAATATGTATCACCATCACCATTACTATTATTATTATTAATATTATCATTATCCTTATTAATACTATTGCTATTGCCTTGTAATATTATCATTATTATCTTCTTTTTCATAAATGTTTTATTATTATTATTTATTATTATCATTATTTTTAAATTACTAATATTATTATCTTTTCATCATTTATTATTATTATCTTTATTACTATTATCATTACTATTTTTGTTTCCTTTATCACTTTCATTATTGCCATTATTATTATCATTATTGTTTTTTTTATTTATTTCATTTTAAAGAAAATACAAAAAAAGAAAAAGGGAGTTCGCAGAGCAAAGTTACCTTCGCACTGCGAACTCTGCGAATTTTCTGCAGATTTTTATTTCTTTGATTTATCTTGATTTTGTTTTCATTTTAGTTATTGTTATTATTCTCTATCATTATTATTATCACTGTTATCATCAATTGTGGCTGATTGGATGCACAAAGCAAGAATTAATCATGTGACATTAAAGGTTAAGGTGAGAAGGATTTTCTTCCAACCTAGCATGTTCCCAAGCAAGTGGGCTGCCCTTGGGCAGCTCTCATCCCTCCCAATTGACCTGTCTCTAACCCTGAGCTTGCCAGCCAGCTGCTTGTTCTCTTTCCTTCCTCCTTTCTCCCCCAAAACCAGTCAAACATAGGTGGTTTTACTTGCAAAAAAGTTGTTTGTGCTGCCCTGTTTTCATCTGTTTTTCTCCTTCCTCACACCAGCCCACATGCTCCCTTTTGTTTTCCCCCAACCTCTGTACATGGCAGTACACGTTTTCCTTGCTTGACCTCTCAAGATTGCAAGGATTGATCCCAAGAACAACCCAATTGCAAGCTGCCCTGTTTTTCAGATTTTTTCTCATCATTGCTATCCAAGATCAGCTGCATTAATGGCTGGATTTGGCCAATCCCTTGACCAAGATTACAAGGCAGTGTCCCCTCTTCACTTTTGCATTAAATGCAAAGCAAGATAGCTTGGTTTTAGCACACAAATCAGCTGAACTCTATAGATTTTCCATCATTGCAATTGATCCTCATTTTGCCTATTTAAGGGATGCTATGCATAAGGATTCAAAACTAACAATTGAACACACCTTCAAGAGCTAAAAATACAGCATTTTGAGAGAGAATAGAGAGTTCAATTCACAAATTTTACATTCATAGCAAAAACCAATTGGAGCTTTAGAGTTATTTATCCATAACCTCCAACATCAAAGCTTTGCAAAATCAATCAATCAAGCCACTTCCTATCTCTTGCACAAGCATTGCTAGGAGTTCTGTAAGTATCCTAAAGTCTTTATCTTTCATTTTGATTGGCTGTTTGCATCATTTACATTGTTTAATTTCATTTTACACAAAAAACCCCCTTTGAAACTCAAAAGGAATCTCAAAGTTGCAAAGCACCAATTTGAATTGCCAAATTTGCAAAGCTTTTTAACCCCCTTTAGGTTCTGAAGCTTGCTCAGGAGTAGCTTCTGAACTTCTGTTCAGAAGCAGCTTCTGAGTTCAATTTTTCGCATAGTTCGCAAAGCAAAGTCATGGTCGCTCTGCGACCATGACAGAACCTGGGTTCGCAGAGCCAAGTTATGGTTGCTCTGCGAAGGCTGCAAAACTCAGAACATGAATCAGGCTTCCAAAAGCCAAATTTTTGAGGTTCTAACTGATGATTCAGAACCTAAGAGGGTTAAAATTCATTTTTGTTCAAACCATATCAAAAGTTTTGCATGATATTGGAAACTTCACAAGTTTGTGCTATACTTTTTTGAGTAACTTGCAAAACAAGTTATGTTCTTAAACTTTCAAAATCAGGCTTGAGCATAAGCTAAGTTCATTATTTTCAAAATTAAACTTGAACAACAACGTTGTTCATGATTTTCAATCAAAACATGAACTTGAGCCGAGCTTGCTCACTTTTTAAAACCAAACTCAAAATTGAGCCGAACTTGTGCATTTTCCAAACTTATGCATATTTTCATCTTCCAAACTTGAATAAACACTTGTTCTTGAGTTCCAATAACTTAAGCAACAAGCCACGTTCATGATTTTCAATAAACTCGAACAACAAATTTGTTCGTGATTTTCAACAACTTTTCTTTAAGTTTTAACCAAGTGTTTTGTTCCCTTTGAGATTTCTTTGAGTTTCAACAAAAACAAAAACTTGAATGAAAAAGGAATGGTTTGACGTATGTCTCTCCAAACCCCGGTTGCACGAATGCTTGACGTATGTCTCGTTGTTCGGGCAATCGTCATTCCATTTTCAAACGCGTCCAACGCGCTTGAACCTTTTTATTGGTCCTTCGTGACCAATCCAACCTTGTTTGGTCCTCCGTGACCATTTTAAAGCTTTTCTTGGCCCTCGTGGTCAATTCGAACTTTTCGCGCCTTTGCGCGTTTTCAAACAAGCTTTCGCGCTTTTGCGCGTCCATCTTTTTGTCATTTAAACCTTTTACGCCTTCGTGCATTTTCAAACCTTTTTTCACGCCCGAGTGCGAATCCGTCTTTTTTATCAAACCCCTTTTTACCTTTTTTAAGCTACCCTCATAACTGTAGTAGGTGAGAGGCTTTTTATCGGTCTTTATTAACCTATCAACATAACGATAGTAGACCACATTGTTTTGTATTTTAAAGCAAAACTTTTTCGCTCGGGCGCGATTAAATCTTTTTAATTAAAACGAACCAACATACAAAGCCAATCTTCATAAGATCCCTTTGCAATATATTCATTCATAAAACACGAAGCCAATCTTCATAAGATCTTCACCAAAAAATATTCAGCCTTCTGGAAACTTTAGCTTGAATAAAACTTCAGAAAATCTTCAAGAGATACGCACAAAATTAATCCAAAAGAATGCAGAAAACCAGCTTCTAAAATCAGCTTCTGAAGACTTCTTTAACACATAGAGACGCAATGCTTGAGCACTTTGATTTTACCAAACAATGTAGCCAACACAAAATAACCAACAATCTCCCCCTTTGGCAAATTTTTGGCTAAAATCAAATCCACCACAAAATCAATTCCTTCACTCAACACAAGATAATCAACCTTGAAGAACTCCACATAAGATAGCAGAGTTAGCAGCGGATTAAAAACACAAACAACTGAAAAATGCTCCCCCTGCAACACACAACATCAGTTTCTGAGGAACAACTCTTCTCCCCCTGAAACACAATTGAAATTCTAGCTCTAATACCAATTGAAATTCTAGCAGTTAATTGGTTCTGAACTAAAAACAGAGTATGAAAAATAAAGTTCAGAAGCAGAAAAATAAAGTGCAGAAAGTAAAGGAACACAATGAATTTGTTAACCCAGTTCGGTGCAAACTTCACCTACTCTGAGGGATACCAATCCAGGAAGGAAATCTACTAAGTAGAATTAATTCTAAGACTCAACAGCCCCTGTTCTTCGTCTTATCACTTAATCTCTACCCTTCTAGACTTCTACCCAGGAAACCACCTAGGTATAAGAACCCACTTACTTCCTAACCAAGCAATCACAGCCCAGTGATTGTA
The DNA here is from genome assembly GCA_018208015.1 of Medicago ruthenica. Lineage (NCBI taxonomy): Eukaryota > Viridiplantae > Streptophyta > Magnoliopsida > Fabales > Fabaceae > Medicago > Medicago ruthenica. The sequence continues at coordinate 51,403,938 of CM031377.1, read as the reverse complement.
AACTTAACAAAACAAACAAATTGAAGACACTCTTCAAGACAACAAAAACATCATTCGTACTTAAAAGCTTTGAATGAATTACAACTCAAAACAATCTAAACCAAATCAGAACATATGAGTGGTGTATGTAACACTCATACTAAATTATCTAGAATATTTAGCATGTGTATTAATCTGATACTGGGTACATTAAAATTTTCAATAATAAATACAATATAAAACTACTGAATGAGTACAAATAGCTCGTTTATACAAATATCCAAATATCATTTACAATTACATTCTCACATACATATATAATCTGTCAACCTCCTGAGCTTGACCTTGACGAGCATCTGCACTCCATCCAGCATCTTCCTGAAGATCTTCATCTGAAAACCACTTGGCTACCTGAAAACCTGCACCAGAAGGATAGGGATGAGACATAATGTCTCAGTGAGCTCCTACCCTACCTACTGTTGGCAACCACAGGGAACCTAGGGTCGCCGTGCCTACCTCGGCAATCTTGGGGAATATCTACGATCGCCAAGTCTTATCTTTACTTATTTCGCGATCAAGGGGAACCTAGGATCGCTTCATGTCTTTATCTCATGCGTTTCATACTCTATTCTTATCTTAGTCTTATACGTAGTGATCTTGGGGACATCCTATGATCACATCTCGTTCACTAGGAACTAATCATCATGTCTCATATTTCATATAAAGTATACATATTCATTTCATATTCGTATCATCTTTTCATATCACGTTAAGTTAGAAGTTAGGGTTGAACAAACAATCATTATCTTGGTTCATTTTACGGAGTGCATCCGGGTGGAGTAACCCCGAAGTACATCTCCCATCATACCGGTGAAATTCCTATCATATCAGGCTAACACCGGACTCCTCTTATCTTTGTGTAGGCAACCCTCTCGGTGAAGCCCCATCCGGCATAATCCGGAGCCTGCTGGACACAACTTGCATGTAGACAACCCTCTCGGAGAAGTCCCATCCGGCGTATCCCGGAGTCTGCTGAACATGCTTAATCTTTTAACATACGTGTGGACAATCCTCTCGGAAGAGTCCCATCCGGCGAAACCCGGAGTCTGATGAACACGTTTAGCATCGTCTTATAAATTACGTGTGGATAGCCCTTTCGGAGAAATCCCATCCGGCATAATCCGGAGTCTGGTGAACACGTTATCATATTCTTTATCATTAAATTCTTAACTTAAGTTCATATACATATCTTATACGTTCATAATCTTGTGCATATCTAATGCATTCTTAATTAATCATTCTTAAATGCCTAACCTAAGAATAGGTTCCTGTCTTAGAGCAATAGATCGTTCCCGTTAATTCTCATCTTAAGTACTTGTAAGTACTTACTTTACTTTACTATAGTTGGCACAATAATACATTCTTAGGGAGAACAAACTCCCAATACATAATTTATGAAATTATAGTCTTAGGCTTATTGTTCTCTTAAGCCTTTGCTTGGTTATTTGGAAACATTCCATAGTTAATAACCTTTCTATGCCAACTTATGGATTAAGGTATCCATCTCTCAATGTGTGCCTATCCTCACCTTATGTTAATCTAAACATTCTCTAATGGACATGAAAATCGGTGGCCGATTACAAGAATTCGGGGGCCGAACTTACTGAAATCGGGGGCCGATCTTATAAAATCGGGGGCCGATATTTTACGAAACAATCATGAAAAATTGAATAACAATTCGGTGGCCGATTTTATGAAATCGGTGGCCGATTTCTGCATTTTCCAAAACGTGATTTCAGTCCTTTGGGCTAAACCAACCATGTCCAACATCAAAACAGCTCAAAAGAAGAGTCTTCTAAAACATATTGATAAATTACAACATGATTAACTAAAGAATTTGACTAGCATGAGGAATTGGGCACTAATTACAAATTTTATCCAATACACAACTTATTCATCAAAAGTTCAACAAGGTGGGTTCTAAAACCCCAAGGGAACTCACCTCAAACTTGATTTAGTGCTAGCTAATCCTTTAACTTCAACCTTGTTCCAAATTCCCCAAGACTAGGCTTACTAGCAAGAACCAAGATTTCTGCAGATTTGCAGTTTCGGACCCCTGACTTCAAACTCGTCCCCAGACTTCAATACTCAGCCAAACTTCACGAAATTGGTACCAAAACGTAGATAATTTTGTTAGCTTTCCATAGCATCAAAGACCACTTGATTCGGAGTTATAGAGAGAGAGTTCTTACCATTTAAATGGAGCCCTGTCCCCAAATACGGGTTTCTCCAACTTCCTCCAAATCTCTACCCAAAACTTCTTCTTCTTTAGGAATCATCTTGCAAGATGAAATAGAGGTTTAGGCTCAACAATAGGCACGAAAATTTGAAGTGAGAAAGGAAGATTGAAGTGATTCTTACCTTATTTCTCCTTTTCTTTCCTTTGCTCTAACCTTACCAAATACAAGCTTGTTTTGCAAGATTTTCCCACAAGAACTTGAATGAAATTTGCTAGATTGTGGCAATAGGGTGAAGGGGCGTGTGAGCTAGATGGGAAAAGAGGGGAGAGAGCTGGTTTGAGTGAGTGAAAGAAGAAAGGAAATGAACAAGAAAATATCTTGTTCTTCTTCTTAAACAATCTCCTCTTTTCAAATAATTACTAAAATGCCATGCCACTTATTACAAGTTTGCCATTCTTGCTTAACAAGTTTCTAGCACTATTAACCGATACTTATAAGCGGGATATTACACTTGCCATATAAATAAACCCATTAACTGACAATCTACCAAATTGTCCCTTGCTTAAAACATTTCTGATACATCGTCTCAATATTAACAAATATTCGAGTCTTAGGCGGGATGTTACAGTGTACAAATAAAGCCTAAGCTTACACAGACACAAAAAACTCTAAAACAAATTTCTGATTTTTGACACGTGAAATCTCCAATAGCAATGCCCTCTTTAAATAGTGTTCAGCAGCAACATAATTCTGAACACAATCTTCAAAGATATACTCCCAGAATTATTTTAGAAGCAAATAGAAGCTCACATAAAATTCACAAATATATTTTCCAAAGATTTCCTTGAAAATATATTCACAAATAATTGAATCAAATCTTCAGAACATATCTTGCGCGAAAATAATTCCTTCTAGAAATGAAGCTTGGATAAATCTTCAATTAAATCTTCAAAAGATACTGTTCTGAAATACTTTGAAGCTCAAAAAGGAAACAAATAATTCTGAATCAAATCAAGAAAAGATCCCTTTGCAATATATTCATTCATAAAACACGAAGCCAATCTTCATAAGATCTTCACCAAAAAATATTCAGCCTTCTGGAAACTTTAGCATGAATAAAACTTCAGAAAATCTTCAAGAGATACGCACAAAATTAATCCAAAAGAATGCAGAAAACCAGCTTCTAAAATCAGCTTCTGAAGACTTCTTTAACACATAGAGACGCAACGCTTGAGCACTTTGATTTTACCAAACAATGTAGCCAACACAAAATAACCAACAATCTCCCCCTTTGGCAAATTTTTGGCTAAAATCAAATGCACCACAAAATCAAGTCCTTCACTCAACACAAGATAATCAACCTTGAAGAACTCCACATAAGATAGCAGAGTTAGCAGCGGATTAAAAACACAAACAACTGAAAAATGCTCCCCCTGCAACACACAACATCAGTTTCTGAGGAACAACTCTTCTCCCCCTGAAACACAATTGAAATTCTAGCTCTGATACCAATTGAAATTCTAGCAGTTAATTGGTTCTGAACTAAAAACAGAGTATGAAAAATAAAGTTCAGAAGCAGAAAAATAAAGTGCAAAAAGTAAAGGAACACAATGAATTTGTTAACCCAGTTCGGTGCAAACTTCACCTACTCTGGGGGATACCAATCCAGGAAGGAAATCTACTAAGTAGAATTAATTCTAAGACTCAACAGCCCCTGTTCTTCGTCTTATCACTTAATCTCTACCCTTCTAGACTTCTACCCAGGAAACCACCTAGGTATAAGAACCCACTTACTTCCTAACCATGCAATCACAGCCCAGTGATTGTAAACTTAACAAAACAAACAAATTGAAGACACTCTTCAAGACAACAAAAACATCATTCGTACTTAAAAGCTTTGAATGAATTACAACTCAAAACAATCTAAACCAAATCAGAACATATGAGTGGTGTACAAATAAAGCCTAAGCTTACACAGACACAAAAAACTCTAAAACAAATTTCTGATTTTTGACACGTGAAATCTCCAATAGCAATGCCCTCTTTAAATAGTGTTCAGCAGCAACATAATTCTGAACACAATCTTCAAAGATATACTCCCAGAATTATTTTAGAAGCAAATAGAAGCTCACATAAAATTCACAAATATATTTTCCAAAGATTTCCTTGAAAATATATTCACAAATAATTGAATCAAATCTTCAGAACATATCTTGCGCGAAAATAATTCCTTCTAGAAATGAAGCTTGGATAAATCTTCAATTAAATCTTCAAAAGATACTGTTCTGAAATACTTTGAAACTCAAAAAGGAAACAAATAATTCTGAATCAAATCAAGAAAAGATCCCTTTGCAATATATTCATTCATAAAACACGAAGCCAATCTTCATAAGATCTTCACCAAAAAATATTCAGCCTTCTGGAAACTTTAGCATGAATAAAACTTCAGAAAATCTTCAAGAGATACGCACAAAATTAATCCAAAAGAATGCAGAAAACCAGCTTCTAAAATCAGCTTCTGAAGACTTCTTTAACACATAGAGACGCAACGCTTGAGCACTTTGATTTTACCAAACAATGTAGCCAACACAAAATAACCAACAATCTCCCCCTTTGGCAAATTTTTGGCTAAAATCAAATGCACCACAAAATCAAGTCCTTCACTCAACACAAGATAATCAACCTTGAAGAACTCCACATAAGATAGCAGAGTTAGCAGCGGATTAAAAACACAAACAACTGAAAAATGCTCCCCCTGCAACACACAACATCAGTTTCTGAGGAACAACTCTTCTCCCCCTGAAACACAATTGAAATTCTAGCTCTGATACCAATTGAAATTCTAGCAGTTAATTGGTTCTGAACTAAAAACAGAGTATGAAAAATAAAGTTCAGAAGCAGAAAAATAAAGTGCAGAAAGTAAAGGAACACAATGAATTTGTTAACCCAGTTCGGTGCAAACTTCACCTACTCTGGGGGATACCAATCCAGGAAGGAAATCTACTAAGTAGAATTAATTCTAAGACTCAACAGCCCCTGTTCTTCGTCTTATCACTTAATCTCTACCCTTCTAGACTTCTACCCAGGAAACCACCTAGGTATAAGAACCCACTTACTTCCTAACCAAGCAATCACAGCCCAGTGATTGTAAACTTAACAAAACAAACAAATTGAAGACACTCTTCAAGACAACAAAAACATCATTCGTACTTAAAAGCTTTGAATGAATTACAACTCAAAACAATCAAAACCAAATCAGAACATATGCGTGGTGTACAAATAAAGCCTAAGCTTACACAGACACAAAAAACTATAAAACAAATTTCTGATTTTTGACACGTGAAATCTCCAATAGCAATGCCCTCTTTAAATAGTGTTCAGCAGCAACATAATTCTGAACACAATCTTCAAAGATATACTCCCAGAATTATTTTAGAAGCAAATAGAAGCTCACATAAAATTCACAAATATATTTTCCAAAGATTTCCTTGAAAATATATTCACAAATAATTGAATCAAATTTTCAGAACATATCTTGCGCGAAAATAATTCCTTCTAGAAATGAAGCTTGGATAAATCTTCAATTAAATCTTCAAAAGATACTGTTCTGAAATACTTTGAAGCTCAAAAAGGAAACAAATAATTCTGAATCAAATCAAGAAAAGATCCCTTTGCAATATATTCATTCATAAAACACGAAGCCAATCTTCATAAGATCTTCACCAAAAAATATTCAGCCTTCTGGAAACTTTAGCATGAATAAAACTTCAGAAAATCTTCAAGAGATACGCACAAAATTAATCCAAAAGAATGCAGAAAACCAGCTTCTAAAATCAGCTTCTGAAGACTTCTTTAACACATAGAGACGCAACGCTTGAGCACTTTGATTTTACCAAACAATGTAGCCAACACAAAATAACCAACAATCTCCCCCTTTGGCAAATTTTTGGCTAAAATCAAATGCACCACAAAATCAAGTCCTTCACTCAACACAAGATAATCATCCTTGAAGAACTCCACATAAGATAGCAGAGTTAGCAGCGGATTAAAAACACAAACAACTGAAAAATGCTCCCCCTGCAACACACAACATCAGTTTCTGAGGAACAACTCTTCTCCCCCTGAAACACAATTGAAATTCTAGCTCTGATATCAATTGAAATTCTAGCAGTTAACTGGTTCTGAACTAAAAACAGAGTATGAAAAATAAAGTTCAGAAGCAGAAAAATAAAGTGCAGAAAGTAAAGGAACACAATGAATTTGTTAACCCAGTTCGGTGCAAACTTCACCTACTCTGGGGGATACCAATCCAGGAAGGAAATCTACTAAGTAGAATTAATTCTAAGACTCAACAGCCCCTGTTCTTCGTCTTATCACTTAATCTCTACCCTTCTAGACTTCTACCCAGGAAACCACCTAGGTATAAGAACCCACTTACTTCCTAACCAAGCAATCACAGCCCAGTGATTGTAAACTTAACAAAACAAACAAATTGAAGACACTCTTCAAGACAACAAAAACATCATTCGTACTTAAAAGCTTTGAATGAATTACAACTCAAAACAATCTAAACCAAATCAGAACATATGCGTGGTGTACAAATAAAGCCTAAGCTTACACAGACACAAAAAACTCTAAAACATATTTCTGATTTTTTACACGTGAAATCTCCAATAGCAATGCCCTCTTTAAATAGTGTTCAGCAGCAACATAATTCTGAACACAATCTTCAAAGATATACTCCCAGAATTATTTTAGAAGCAAATAGAAGCTCACATAAAATTCACAAATATATTTTCCAAAGATTTCCTTGAAAATATATTCACAAATAATTGAATCAAATTTTCAGAACATATCTTGCGCGAAAATAATTCCTTCTAGAAATGGAGCTTGGATAAATCTTCAATTAAATCTTCAAAAGATACTGTTCTGAAATACTTTGAAGCTCAAAAAGGAAACAAATAATTCTGAATCAAATCAAGCAAAGACCCCTTTGCAATATATTCATTCATAAAACACGAAGCCAATCTTCATAAGATCTTCACCAAAAAATATTCAGCCTTCTGGAAACTTTAGCATGAATAAAACTTCAGAAAATCTTCAAGAGATACGCACAAAATTAATCCAAAAGAATGCAGAAAACCAGCTTCTAAAATCAGCTTCTGAAGACTTCTTTAACACATAGAGACGCAACGCTTGAGCACTTTGATTTTACCAAACAATGTAGCCAACACAAAATAACCAACAATCTCCCCCTTTGGCAAATTTTTGGCTAAAATCAAATGCACCACAAAATCAAGTCCTTCACTCAACACAAGATAATCAACCTTGAAGAACTCCACATAAGATAGCAGAGTTAGCAGCGGATTAAAAACACAAACAACTGAAAAATGCTCCCCCTGCAACACACAACATCAGTTTCTGAGGAACAACTCTTCTCCCCCTGAAACACAATTGAAATTCTAGCTCTGATACCAATTGAAATTCTAGCAGTTAATTGGTTCTGAACTAAAAACAGAGTATGAAAAATAAAGTTCAGAAGCAGAAAAATAAAGTGCAGAAAGTAAAGGAACACAATGAATTTGTTAACCCAGTTCGGTGCAAACTTCACCTACTCTAGGGGATACCAATCCAGGAAGGAAATCTACTAAGTAGAATTAATTCTAAGACTCAACAGCCCCTGTTCTTCGTCTTATCACTTAATCTCTACCCTTCTAGACTTCTACCCAGGAAACCACCTAGGTATAAGAACCCACTTACTTCCTAACCAAGCAATCACAGCCCAGTGATTGTAAACTTAACAAAACAAACAAATTGAAGACACTCTTCAAGACAACAAAAACATCATTCGTACTTAAAAGCTTTGAATGAATTACAACTCAAAACAATCAAAACCAAATCAGAACATATGCGTGGTGTACAAATAAAGCCTAAGCTTACACAGACACAAAAAACTCTAAAACAAATTTCTGATTTTTGACACGTGAAATCTCCAATAGCAATGCCCTCTTTAAATAGTGTTCAGCAGCAACATAATTCTGAACACAATCTTCAAAGATATACTCCCAGAATTATTTTAGAAGCAAATAGAAGCTCACATAAAATTCACAAATATATTTTCCAAAGATTTCCTTGAAAATATATTCACAAATAATTGAATCAAATTTTCAGAACATATCTTGCGCGAAAATAATTCCTTCTAGAAATGGAGCTTGGATAAATCTTCAATTAAATCTTCAAAAGATACTGTTCTGAAATACTTTGAAGCTCAAAAAGGAAACAAATAATTCTGAATCAAATCAAGCAAAGATCCCTTTGCAATATATTCATTCATAAAACACGAAGCCAATCTTCATAAGATCTTCACCAAAAAATATTCAGCCTTCTGGAAACTTTAGCATGAATAAAACTTCAGAAAATCTTCAAGAGATACACACAAAATTAATCCAAAAGAATGCAGAAAACCAGCTTCTAAAATCAGCTTCTGAAGACTTCTTTAACACATAGAGACGCAACGCTTGAGCACTTTGATTTTACCAAACAATGTAGCCAACACAAAATAACCAACAATCTCCCCCTTTGGCAAATTTTTGGCTAAAATCAAATGCACCACAAAATCAAGTCCTTCACTCAACACAAGATAATCATCCTTGAAGAACTCCACATAAGATAGCAGAGTTAGCAGCGGATTAAAAACACAAACAACTGAAAAATGCTCCCCCTGCAACACACAACATCAGTTTCTGAGGAACAACTCTTCTCCCCCTGAAACACAATTGAAATTCTAGCTCTGATATCAATTGAAATTCTAGCAGTTAACTGGTTCTGAACTAAAAACAGAGTATGAAAAATAAAGTTCAGAAGCAGAAAAATAAAGTGCAGAAAGTAAAGGAACACAATGAATTTGTTAACCCAGTTCGGTGCAAACTTCACCTACTCTGGGGGATACCATTCCTGGAAGGAAATCTACTAAGTAGAATTAATTCTAAGACTCAACAGCCCCTGTTCTTCGTCTTATCACTTAATCTCTACCCTTCTAGACTTCTACCCAGGAAACCACCTAGAAATAAGAACCCACTTACTTCCTAACCAAGCAATCACAGCCCAGTGATTGTAAACTTAACAAAACAAACAAATTGAAGACACTCTTCAAGACAACAAAAACATCATTCGTACTTAAAAGCTTTGAATGAATTACAACTCAAAACAATCTAAACCAAATCAGAACATATGAGTGGTGTACAAATATAGCCTAAGCTTACACAGACACAAAAAACTCTAAAACAAATTTCTGATTTTTGACACGTGAAATCTCCAATAGCAATGCCCTCTTTAAATAGTGTTCAGCAACAACATAATTCTGAACACAATCTTCAAAGATATACTCCCAGAATTATTTTAGAAGCAAATAGAAGCTCACATAAAATTCACAAATATATTTTCCAAAGATTCCCTTGAAAATATATTCACAAATAATTGAATCAAATCTTCAGAACATATCTTGCGCGAAAATAATTCCTTCTAGAAATGAAGCTTGGATAAATCTTCAATTAAATCTTCAAAAGATACTGTTCTGAAATACTTTGAAGCTCAAAAAGGAAACAAATAATTCTGAATCAAATCAAGCAAAGATCCCTTTGCAATATATTCATTCATAAAACACGAAGCCAATCTTCATAAGATCTTCACCAAAAAATATTCAGCCTTCTGGAAACTTTAGCATGAATAAAACTTCAGAAAATCTCCAAGAGATACGCACAAAATTAATCCAAAAGAATGCAGAAAACCAGCTTCTAAAATCAGCTTCTGAAGACTTCTTTAACACATAGAGACGCAACGCTTGAACATTTTGATTTTACCAAACAATGTAGCCAACACAAAATAACCAACACAACTTTTATCTTTCATCTAGCATTTATCTTTCATCCAGCTTTTATCTTTCATCCATCATTTATCTTTCATCCAGCTTTTATCTTTCATCCAGCATTTATTTTTCATCCAGTTTTATCTTTCATCCGGCATTTATTTTTCATCCAGTATTCATCTTTCATTCAGCTTTTATCTTTCATCCGGCGTTTATTTTTCATCCAGTTTTATTTTTCGTCAGCATTTATTTTTTATCTAGTTTTATCTTTCATCCAACATTTATTTTTCATCCAGCATTTATCTTTTCATCCAGCTTTTATCTTTTCAACCAGCTTGACTTTTATCCTGTCATCAGTGGCTAGTTCTGTCACACCCCGAACAGTTAGCATTTACATTTTTACTTTCCTTAAGCTACCCTCGCAACGGTAGTAGGTAAACATGTCATATGTCTTTCTTTGAGCTATTATCTTTGTTAATAGTAGACAGTGTCTCCTCCTTTTACCTTATTTAAGCTATCATTTACACGATATTAGGTAACATCGGTCTTTGTTTTTGTTAGGCTATCGTTCTGAATCAATGCGATAGTAGACAATCCCTTCCCCAGTCAAACCACATTATCCCCAGTGGAGTCGGATCCCTTTCTTTAACAAACTCGGGTATCCTTTTATTTTTGTTTTATCCCCAGTCAGATCATCTTCGCCGTCTTGCATTCATACTTGCATCGCGAACATTCATAACATTGCATTCATAGCATTTTCGCAGTCGAAATCGGTCAAAAATGGTGTACTTCGTATTTAAGTCTCTTCGACCCGTCGAATTAAAATTCCATTTCCTTTTAAATCTCCGTAACGAAGAAACTTAAATAGGGGCATCTGTCATACCCCATTTTTTGACCCAATTTCGACTCGTTTTAATCGTCTTTTGAAAACAAAGAATTTTCGTCGTTTCAGACGAAATTTCGGCAGAGGTATTTTAAAATACCTCATTTTTGTTCCGAAGGCGACCATTTTATTATTATTAATTTTTTTTATTATTTTATTTTTTTAGTTTATTATTACTTATTTTATGGTTATTTTGTATTTTCTTATTTTTATTTTCGTTTTTATTTATTTAATATTATTATTTAAATTGTTTTTTATTATTTTCATCTGATCCTTTGCTGTCCAGACCCCAAGGGGTATTTTCGTCCATTTTTTTTGGTCCAAACCCTAATTCAGGGCCTATAAATGTTGTTGAGTATTTTGGAGTTGGCTGCATATTTTGGCAAATCCAATGTGTTGAATAGAAGCATCTCCATGTTTAGTACAAGTCTTCAGTTACAAGATATTGCATTTGAAGCTGTTCAGAAGCACTTTTTCTCTTCAGAAGCTGAAAGCACCTTCAGACGCACTGTAGCACATCAGAAGCTAAAATGTGAGTCTGATGCCCGCGTTGACTTTCAGTGACCTCATCAGAAGCTGGTTTTTCTGAATTGTTTTGGCGCGAATCTTGGCGAGATTTATCAAGGATATATCCTCGCATATTGCTTCTAGATTGCTGATTGAATTGGAGAAGATTTAATGAAGATTTGGCTCGGTTTTATGCAAGTTCGTATTTTCCTGATGCAATCTTTTGAAGATACCCTGCAGAATTATTCTAGCCTTTAGTAATTCTGAAACAAATCAATTGCAGAAGATTAAGTTCAAATTTATGTGAATTACTGAAGACTATATAAGGAGAGCTTTGCTGCTATTCAAGGGTGAACGAAGAACAGAGTTTTATATTCAGAAATTGAGTCTTAGTGTGTAAGCTTTTTAAGCTTTGTTTGTGCACCACTCTGTTGAGTTGGTTTAGGTTTAATTGAGTTGTTATTCATTCAAAGCTTTTAAGCAAGAATGAAGTTTTTGTATTGAAAGGTGTTCTTCAAAAACTGGGTAGTTTTGTTTTCAAAACTGGGTTTAGTTCAAGGGTTGTTCAAGTAACTGGGTTGTTACTTGAATAGGAAGTTAGTGGATTCTAATACTCATGCGTGGGTAGAAATCTGACTAGGTGGAGATTGATTGCTTGGGATAGGAACTGGGAGTCAGTGTCTGAGTCTTAAGGATTAATTCCAATAGTGGATTTCCTTCCTGGATTGGTATCCCCCAGAGTAGGAGGTGTTTACTCCGAACTGGGTTAACAAACCTGTGTGTTCTTTTTATTTCCTGCACATTTAATATCTGCTGCTTAACTGTTTTAATTGTGCTAAGTATTAGTTCAGAACCTGTTGGTTCCGAACCAGTTTAATCAGAACCTGTTAACTCCTAACTAGTTGCTAGCCAGAAATTTCAATTGGCATCAGAGCAGACACCCTGCCTGTGTTTTGGGTGAGATCCAGAGTTATTTATTTCTGGCAAGTATGGATAGAGAAGGAGGCTATGTCAACAGAACACCCCTACTTGATGGCACAAATTATGTGTACTGGAAATCCAGGATGTGTGCATTCCTGAAATCCATGGATAGCAAGACCTGGAAAGCTGTTCTGAAGGGTTGGGAACACCCAGTTGTGACTGATAAAGATGGTAAGAAGACAGCAGTTCTAAAACAAGAAGAAGACTGGACTAATGATGAAGATGCCTTGTCACATGCAAATTCCAAAGCCCTGAATGCTATTTTCAATGGAGTGGATAAGAATGTTTTCAGGATGATCAAGCAGTGCACAATTGCTAAGGATGCCTGGGATATTCTCAAGATTGCTCATGAAGGCACCTCAAAGGTAAAGCTGTCCAAACTTCAGCTTCTGACAACAAAGTTTGAAAATCTCAGAATGCTGGAGGATGAGAACATACAGAGCTTTTACATGAACATTCTGGACATGGCAAATTCCTTTGAACCCCTTGGAGAAAAAGTTTCAGATGAGAAACTTGTTAGAAAAATCCTCATATCCCTACCCAAGAGGTTTGATATGAAAGTAACTGCCATTGAAGAAGCACATGATATATCCAGCATGAAGGTTGAAGAACTGATAGGTTCTCTTCAGAACTTTGAATTAAGCAGAACTGATCAGAAGAGTAAAGGTGTTGCATTTGTTGCTGATTCTGAATGTGTGGATGATAATAGCTCATCAGAAGCTCTTGTGCTGCTGAGTAAACAATTCAAGAAGTTCCTGAAGCAGAAGACAAGAACTGATGACAAAAGCAATCAGTCAAAGAAAGTTCAGTGTTTTGAATGTGAAGGCTATGGGCATGTCAAGACAGAATGTCCTAATTTTCTCAAGAAGCAGAAGAAGAGTCTGACTGCTTCCTGGTCTGATGATGACTCAGAAGGAGAAGAGAATAAACCTATCAATGCTTTAACTGGTAAATTCTGGGCTGATGATCAATTTAAGGGTTCAGAAACTTGGTCAGAATCTGAAACAAGTGATGAAGAATCATCCTCTGAGGTTCTGGCTGCCTCTCACAAAAATCCAGCTGTATTTTGCAAGAAGATGCAATATCAATTTGATGAAGTGTGCAAGCAGATGAAAGAGCAGAAGAAAATTAATACTCAACTTCAGATTGAGAAGGATGAACACTTAGAGAAGATTTCTGTTCTCAGTAATGAGGTAATCCAACTCAATTCACAACTTGATCAGATGAGAAAGCAAGTTAGGATGATGAACTCTGGTACTGATAAGTTGGAGAAAATTTTAGAGAATCAAAAACAAGGAAAAACTGGTTTAGGTTTTGTTGATCAGACTCAGAATACCAAACAGATGAATCCAGTTAATCAGTTTGTTCCTGCTACTCAGACTCATGATTCTATGGTTGGAACATCAAAGAGGAGACCTCAGAAACAAGCACAGATGCAAGGTCTGAAGCAAACTCATATGAGACCTCAGAAGCAAGTTCAGATGCTGCCTCAGAAGCATGCTCAGGTGCAACCCCAGAAATGTTTCAGAAACAAAAAGAGGAATCATACCTGGATCTATCATCACTGTGGAAAGAAGGGACATATCAAACCATTTTGTTTCAAGCTATATGGTTATCCTGAACATTTTCAGTACAGAGGAGTTGAACCAGCTGCTATCAGACACAATGTTCAGAAAGTGTGGAAACCAAAGTGTGAAGGTGTTGCTCAGAATCTGAACAAAGGAAAAGGAAAGGCTGTTGCTGATGACAGCAAGCCAATTCCTATAGCACAGAAGAATTCTGGTGCTGGACCATCCAAAATCTAGAGCAAAGTTCCTGTTCCTGATCAGAAGGTTCTATTTTCTTGTGAGTCTGAAGTTGCTAGGACTTGTGTTCAGAAAAAAGTGGCTGATTTTGAGAAACAAATTGCTGGGAGAAATGTTTTTGATTGTGGTTCTTCAAATGTTTGTCAACATAAGGACTTATAGCAATTAAAGCAACCTGGATGTGAGGAAGATAGAGTACCAGCCAGTTGTGCTAATGCTAAGTGTGTTCCTGATCCTGGGTCTGAAGTTGGTGTTGGGACTGATTCTGATAATTTTTGTTCCTATATGGTTTTTGTTCCTCATTTGAAGATGATTGTTTGTCATAATTTTGTGGCTAAAAAGGGGGAGAAAAACCTGTGTTTGAGCTGTCAAGTATCACAAGATATCAGAAGATATGTTGATCAGTTTGTGTTCAGTTTTCAGCATTGTTCAGATATCAAGTGTTTTGTTCAGAATTCAGAACCAATGCAGTGCACATGTGTTTAAAGGGGTATGTGTGTCTCAGGGGGAGTACAAGGTTATTATATTCCTGAGTGTTGGTGTATTCCTGAAGGTTTCAATTTCAGAAGTTACTTGTCTCACAAGTTACTGCAGTTCAGAATTAAGGGGGAGTTTTTATGGAGTAATGTTGAATGCTGAGTTGCAGGGGGAGTGTTGTGAAGCTTCAGGAGTGTTTGTGATGATCAGGAGTTGATCAGTAATTGTGTTATGTGTGTTTCAGTGTTCAGAAGTTGAAGCTGCTGTTTAACATAGCTCAGAGAGTGTTTTGTCCGCTGCTAATCTTTGCTAATCTGTTTGCTATGTTATTTTATTGTGGAGTTCTTCATTGCTGAGTTAGTTTTATGGGGGATTGAAGAACTTGGTTGTGTGAACATTGGTTTTAGCCAAAAATTTTCCAAAAGGGGAGATTGTTGAGTATTTTGGAGTTGGCTGCATATTTTGGCAAATCCAATGTGTTGAATAGAAGCATCTCCATGTTTAGTACAAGTCTTCAGTTACAAGATATTGCATTTGAAGCTGTTCAGAAGCACTTTTTCTCTTCAGAAGCTGAAAGCACCTTCAGACACACTGTAGCACTTCAGAAGCTGAAATGTGAGTCTGATGCCCGCGTTGACTTTCGTTGACCTCATCAGAAGCTGGTTTTTCTGAATTGTTTTGGCGCGAATCTTGGCGAGATTTATCAAGGATATATCCTCGCATATTGCTTCTAGATTGCTGATTGAATTGGAGAAGATTTAATGAAGATTTGGCTCGGTTTTATGCAAGTTCGTATTTTCCTGATGCAATCTTTTGAAGATACCTTGCAGAATTATTCTAGCCTTTAGTAATTCAGAAACAAATCAATTGCAGAAGATTAAGTTCAAATTTATGTGAATTACTGAAGACTATATAAGGAGAGCTTTGCTGCTATTCAAGGGTGAACGAAGAACAGAGTTTTATATTCAGAAATTGAGTCTTAGTGAACCGTAGATCTCACCATCTAAGACTTGAGGTCCTAAAGACAAGGGTGTGAACCCTTGGAATAAGGCTGGACGTCCTCCAAGAGGGCACAGGGCCCACTTTACAGCCATAAATAACGCCAGGTGACCTTCCTAAAGGGCACCCTCTAGGGGCGCCCTCAGCAGCTTACGAGGGCGCCCTAGTCATGGTTTTGGCCCTTTACGATTTGGGCCCAAAACCATGATCGGGTAGGCCCAAGAAAGGCTACAAATAGTAACCTTGGGATCATTCCCAAGGCATGACCTAAACACAGCACAGAAACCCTAGTTTCTAGAAAGATTGTACTCACTGACAGTACAGCTGGCGCCCACCGTGGGGCTACGGTAAAACTAACCTAGCCACCCTCTCTGAAGGAGAAGCAGCCGATCCGCGGCCTCAAAGCATCGCTCAAACGCCGTGAATCCGCCGTACCTTTCAGAGCAACCTTAGATACTCCAAATCCGCCGTGATTCCAAACCCTCCCAATCAAACAGTTAACCCACATCTGTTCAGAAAACCCTGATCTAAAACCTGGGATTTGAGGTTTAGGGTGCGAATCTCTGACCACCAGTCACAAACATAACATACAAACTCAAACTACCGTCGCCGCCAGCGCGATGGCAGACCCAGCGGCCTTAGAGGCTTTACAACAACAGATCCAGCAGCTTCGTGACCACAACGAAGCCTTGCAAGCAACCATGGATGTTGAGTCTTTTGGTGTTGGCTGCATTGTTTGGCAAAACCAAGGTATTGATTAGAAGCATCTCCATATGTAGAACGTTTCTTCAGTTACAAGTTTTCTCATTTGAAGCCATTCAGAAGCTCAAAATCACATCAGAAGCTGAATGCCTCATCAGAAGCACTGTAGCTGTTCAGAAGGTGAATTCAGGTTCTGATGGACGCGTTGACTTTTGTTGACTTCATCAGAAGCTAATGTTTTTCAAGTTATTTTTATGCGAATCTTAGCAACATTTGGCAAGGATTTGTTCCAGGTTTATTGCTTCTAGATTGCTGTTGAATTGGAGAAGATTTGATGAAGATTTGGTATTAAATTATGAAGCTCGTATTATTTCTGCAGTATCTTTAAAAGATACATTCCTAGTTTATTTGTTTCCTTATTGGATTATTCATAATTCAGAAACAAATCTAATTCAGAAGATTTGGAGCATAATTAAGAGCTTTGCTGAAGATTATAAAAGGAGGAGCTTTGCTATTGAAGACTTACGATTTTAGAGAGTTTTAGTTCAGAAAAAGAGTCTGTGTTAAGTTTTAAGCTTGTTAGCTTTGTTTTGTGCACCACTCATATGTTTTGAGTTGGTTTAGAGTTTTATAGAGTTGTAATTCATTCTAAGCCTCTAGGTACGAATGAAGTCTTTGTGTTTTTAAAGTTTTCTGAAAAACAGAGTGTTTTTGATTAAGGGTTTCAAGTAGCTGGGTTTAGTTGCTTGAATAGGAAGTTAGAGGATTCTATTACTCAGAGTTGGGTAGAAGTCTGACTAGGAGGAGTTTAATTGCTAAGGCTGGGAACTGGGAGTCAGTGTCTTGAGTCTTTGGGTTAAATCCTATAGTGGATTTCCTTCCTGGATTGGTATCCCCCAGAGTAGGAGGTGTTTACTCCGAACTGGGTTAACAAACCTTGTGTGTTCTTTAGCTTTCCTGCACTTTATTTTCTGTTCTTGCATCGTGTTTACTTGTGCTCTGTTTTAGCATTTTATTGTGCCCTGCGTTTTGTTCAGAACCTGTTTGGTTCAGAACCCGGTAACTCTCTTATTGCCTGACCAGAATTTCAATTGGTATCAGAGCAGGCACCTGCCTGTAATTTGGGTGAGATCCAGAGGACTTAAAATCTGGCAAGCATGGATAGAGAAGGAGGCTATGTCAATAGACCACCCCTACTAGATGGCACAAACTATGAATATTGGAAGTCCAGGATGTGTGCATTCTTAAAATCTATTGACAGCAGGACTTGGAAAGCTGTGATTAAAGGCTGGGATCATCCTGAGGTTTTGGACAAAGATGGTAACAAAACTAGAGTACTGAAGCCTGAAGAGGAGTGGACCAAAGCTGAAGATGATGTGTCACTGGGAAATTCAAAAGCTTTGAATGCTATTTTTAATGGTGTTGATCAGAACATGTTCAGACTTATCAAACAATGTACTGTGGCTAAGGATGCTTGGGAAATTCTGAAGACCACTCATGAAGGAACGTCTAAGGTAAAGATGTCCAGATTGCAGTTGCTGACCACTAAGTTTGAAAACTTAAAGATGAAGGAAGATGAATCCATTCAGGATTTTTACATGAATGTGCTGGATATGGCCAATTCCTTTGATTCCCTTGGGGAGAAGATGCCTGATGAGAAGCTAGTGAGAAAAATCCTCAGGTCCCTACCCAGAAGGTTTGATATGAAGGTGACAGCAATTGAGGAGGCTCATGATATTTCTGCTATGAAGGTTGAAGAGCTCATTGGTTCTTTGTTAAATTTTGAGACTGCTTTTTGCAAACAGCCTGATAAGAAAGGGAAAGGTATAGCTTTTACTGTTAATGCTGAAGCTGATGATCAACAAGATTCTGAGGAGGATGACTTATCAGAAGCTCTAGTGTTGCTGGGAAAACAATTCAACAAGATTCTGAAGAATGTTAACAGAAAAGCCAAAGCCAAAGGTCAGAATTTCAGATTCAATAACAAAAAGCAACAAACTGATGAGAAGAAGATCAAGTCTGAGGAGAAAAGTAACCAAGCCAAAGGTGTGCAGTGCTATGAGTGTGAGGGCTATGGGCATATCAAATCTGAATGTCCTACTTTTCTTAAGAAACAGAAGAAGAGCCTAGCTGTTGCATGGTCTGATGATGGTTCTGAAGATGATGATGTTAGTGAATCTGATATGTGTGATACTGGTCTGGTAGTAAGGTCAGGAGCTATCTTGAAGAAGGAAGCTGTTGTAGAGTCTGAGACTCTTTCAGAGTCTGACTCAGAGTCTGAAGCCTCATCTGTGTCTGAAGCTGCTAAAACCTCATATGATGAACTAGCAGACAACTATAGGAAGCTGTATACCAGAAGTGCTGAGGTTTGCAAACAAGTTCTGGATCAGAAGGAGACTATTTTTCAACTGGAGGCTGAAAAAGGAGAACTTCTCGTGCAGAATTCAGATTTGAAAGAAGAAGTGAACCAGTTAAATTCCCAACTTGAACATATGAAAAAGCAGGTTAGAATGATGAATACTGCTACTAATGTGTTGGATGAAATTTTGGGTGCTCAGCAACAAGGAAAAACTGGATTAGGCTTTGATGATCAGACTCAGAACTCCAAACAGAAGATTCTTGTTAAAGAGTTTGTTCCTGCCACTAAAAATGATAATCCTATGATTGGAACATCTCAGATGAGACCTCAGAAACAATCCCAGATGCAAGCTCAGAAGCAAGCTCAGAAAAGACCTCAGATGCAAGGTCAGAAGCAAGTTCAGATGCTACCTCAGAAGCTGTCCCAGAAATTTTTCAAAAACAGAAGGAGGAGAAATCATCCATGGATTTGTCATCATTGTGGAAAGAAAGGGCATATCAAAACATTCTGCTTCAAACTTTATGGCTATCCTGAACATTTTCAGTATAGAAGAGTTGAACCAGCTGCTGTCAGATAGAATGTTCAGAAGGTGTGGAAGCCCAAAGTTCAGAATGTAGGCCTGATTGCTCATACTTCACTGAGAGCCACCTCAAAAGAAGACTGGTACTTTGATAGTGGGTGTTCAAGGCACATGACTGGTGTGAAGAAGCTGCTGAGCAATATCAGATCATACTCCAGAAGTTATGTGACATTTGGAGATGGTGTAAAAGGTCAGATTCTGGGTATTGGTGATTTGATCAGAGAAGGGTTGCCCAGACTTAATGATGTGCTACTGGTGGAAGGATTAACTTCTAATCTGATCAGTATTAGCCAGCTGTGTGATCAGGATTTAAAAGTAAATTTCAACAAGCAGGAGTGTATTGTTACTGATCAGAATGGTAAAACTCAGATGAGGGGCTGCAGATCCAAAGACAACTGTTATTTGTGGGTTTCTGAAGAAGAAAGAAGTCTGACTTCTTGTCTTATGAGCTCAGAAGAGGAAGTCAAACTCTGGCACCAGAAACTGGGACATTTGCACTTGAAAGGCATGAAGAAAATCCTAAGTACTGAAGCTATCAGAGGTGTACCTAATCTGAAGATCAATGAGGACAATGTTTGTGGTGATTGTCAAATTGGAAAACAAACAAGAAAGTCTCATCCCAGATTAGTTCACCAGGTAACTACTAAAGTACTAGAACTTGTTCACATGGATTTAATGGGGCCTATGCAAGTTGAAAGTATTGGAGGAAAGAGATATGCATTTGTAATGGTAGATGACTACTCAAGATACACATGGGTCAGCTTTGTTAGAAAAAAGTCTGACACTTTTGAAGTTTTCAAAGAGATGTGCATTCAACTACAAAGAGAGAAGGATTGTGGTATTGTCAGAATCAGAAGTGACCATGGCAAAGAATTTGAAAACAAGAGCTTTTCAGAATTCTGTGCTTCTGAAGGTATAAAGCATGAGTTTTCTGCACCTATCACACCTCAGCAAAATGGTGTAGTTGAGAGGAAGAACAGGACTTTAGCAGAATGTGCAAGGGTTATGCTGCTTGCTAAGAAGCTGCCATATATGTTTTGGGCTGAAGCCATGAACACTGCATGTTATATCCATAATAGAGTCACTCTGAAGAAGGGAACAACTTGTACCTTATATGAACTATGGAAAGGAAGGAAGCCTACAGTCAAATACTTCCATGTTTTTGGGAGCAGATGCTACATTTTGGCTGACAGGGAAAACAGAAGAAAACTGGATCCTAAGTCTGATGAGGGCATATTCCTGGGTTATTCAGTGAACAGCAGAGCTTATAGAGTGTTTAATTCAAGAACTAAAGTTGTGATGGAGTCCATTAATGTGGTAATTGATGATCTGACTGCTGAGAAAGATAGAAGTGAGTCTGAAGTTGTTCCAGAGTCTGAACCATCAGAAGAACAAACTTCAGAAGCAGAAATTCATCCAGAGTCTGAAGAAGCAGATGTTCATCCAGAACATGATCCTACCAATAAAGGGCCATCTATTAGAATTCAGAAGGATCATCCTAAGGAGCTTATCATTGGGAGTTTGGATCAAGGGGTCAGAACAAGCAGATCAGAACCAGCTGCTACTGATTCATGTTTTGTGTCTAAGTTTGAACCCAAAAATGTGAAAGAAGCCCTAGCTGATGAATTTTGGATTGAAGCAATGCAAGATGAGTTGAATCAATTCAAAAGGAGTGAAGTGTGGGATCTTGTTCCTAGACCTGAAGGGTTGAATGTGATTGGTACTAAGTGGATATACAAGAATAAGACAGATGAAAATGGTACTGTAGTCAGAAACAAGGCAAGGTTGGTTGCTCAGGGTTATACTCAAGTAGAGGGATTGGATTTTGATGAAACCTTTGCACCTGTGGCCAGACTAGATTCCATAAGACTATTGTTGGGTGTATCCTGCATTCTCAAGTTCAAGCTATTTCAGATGGATGTGAAGAGTGCATTTTTGAATGGATATCTGCAAGAGGAAGTGTATTTTGAACAGCCTAAGGGTTTTGTGGATCCTAAGTTTCCAGAACATGTTTACAAATTGAAGAAAGCATTATATGGATTGAAGCAAGCACCAAGAGCATGGTATGACAGGCTGACTCAGTTTCTTGTGGCTCAAGGATACAGAAAAGGTGGTTCTGATAAGACTTTGTTTGTGAAAGATGAAAATGGGAGTCTGATGATTGCTCAGATTTATGTGGATGATATAGTGTTTGGAGGGATGTCTCAGAAGATGGTCAAATTGTTTGTTCAGCAGATGCAGTCAGAATTTGAAATGAGCTTAGTTGGTGAACTGACATACTTTCTTGGGTTACAAGTCAAACAAATGGAAGATACAATCTTCATTTCTCAAAGTAAGTATGCCAAGAACATAGTGAAGAAGTTTGGTATGGAATCTGCTGCTCATAAGAAGACACCAGCTGCTACTCACCTGAAGTTGACTAAGGATGAACATGGAATATCAGTAGATCAAAGTCAATATAGAAGCATGATAGGAAGCTTATTGTATTTAACTGCAAGCAGACCTGATATCACTTATGCTGTTGGAGTATGTGCAAGATACCAAGCTGATCCTAAGATGAGTCATCTGACACAAGTTAAAAGGATCTTGAAGTATGTGAATAGCACAAGTGACTATGGAATCATGTATTCTCATAGTTCAAGTTCTGAACTGATGGGATATTGTGATGCTGACTGGGCTGGAAGTGCTGTTGACAGGAAGAGCACCTCAGGAGGTTGTTTCTTTTTAGGAAATAACTTAATATCTTGGTTCAGCAAGAAACAAAACTGTGTTTCATTGTCAACTGCTGAAGCTGAGTATATTGCTGCTGGGAGTAGTTGTTCACAACTGGTTTGGATGAAACAGATGCTGGAGGAGTACAACTTGAAACAAGGTGTTATGACATTGTTCTGTGACAATTTGAGTGCAATCAATATCTCTAAGAATCCAATACAACACAGCAGAACTAAACACATTGATATCAGACACCATTTTATCAGAAACCTTGTGGAGGATAAAGTTATTCAGCTGGAACATGTAGCTACTGAAGAACAAGTTGCAGACATTTTCACAAAGGCCTTGGATGCTAAGAAGTTTGAAAACTTAAGGAGCAAGTTAGGCGTGTGTTTGCATGAAGACTTATAGCAATTAATGCAAACTGGATGTGAGGAAGATAGAGTACCTGCCAGTTGTGCCTATGCTAAGTGTGGTCCTGAACCTGAGTCTGAGTCTGATATGTTTTCAAGGATTTTTGTTACTTGTTTTGATTTTATTCCCAATATGAAGACTATGATTTGTCAGAATTTTATGGCTAAAAAGGGGGAGAAAAATTATGCATTGTGTTGGCTCTGATACTAAAAATCTTATGCAAAGTATTGCTGCTCAGAAGTTATGTGTGAAGCTCAGTGCCCAGATTCAATATAAGAAGAGCTGTCAAGATGATATTGAGGGGGAGTATGTGTGGAGTACAAGTTTGCTATGATCCTGAGTGTTTCTGTGTTGAAAAGTTGTCCTGAAGATCAAGTGTGCTCTGAAGTGTGCTCTGATACCATGATTCTCTGCAGTTCAGAAGTCAGGGGGAGTTTTGTGAAAAGTCAGGGGGAGTTTTGTGTGATTTTTGTGAGAAGCTGAGTTGCAGGGGGAGTGTTGTGAAGCTTCAAGGGGGAGTGTTTGTGATGATCAGGAGTTGATAGTAGCTCTGATACCTTGAACTGAAGCTGTTAATCAGTACTTGCTCTGATACCATCAAACTGAAGCTGTTTTGTGTATATTGCTGGTTGTGTGCTGTGTGAACTCTCAGGGGGAGTATTCTTATGAAGATCAGATATGCTGAAGTAATGCTGAGCAGTTCAGAAGCTTTTATGTGTGCTTCAGGAGTTCAGAAGTTTAAGCTGTTGTCTAACCTAGCTCTAAAAGTGTTTTTTCCGCTGCCTAACATATGTGCTATGTTATATCATTGTGGAGTTCTTCATTGCTGAGCTGTTTATAATGAAGATTGAAGGACTTGGATGGTTATAGCCAAAAAATTTGCCAAAGGGGGAGATTGTTGAGTCTTTTGGTGTTGGTTGCATTGTTTGGCAAAACCAAGGTATTGATTAGAAGCATCTCCATATGTAGAACGTTTCTTCAGTTACAAGTTTTCTCATTTGAAGCCATTCAGAAGCTAAAAATCATATCAGAAGCTGAATGCCTCATCAGAAGCACTGTAGCTGTTCAGAAGCTGAATTCAGGTTCTGATGGACACGTTGACTTTTGTTGACTTCATCAGAAGCTAATGTTTTTCAAGTTATTTTTATGCGAATCTTAGCAACATTTGGCAAGGATTTGTTCCAGGTTTATTGCTTCTAGATTGCTGTTGAATTGGAGAAGATTTGATGAAGATTTGGTATTAAATTATGAAGCTCGTATTATTTCGGCAGTATCTTTAAAAGATACATTCCTAGTTTATTTGTTTCCTTATTGGATTATTCATAATTCAGAAACAAATCTAATTCAGAAGATTTGGAGCATAATTAAGAGCTTTGCTGAAGATTATAAAAGGAGGAGCTTTGCTATTGAAGACTTACGATTTTAGAGAGTTTTAGTTCAGAAAAAGAGTCTGTGTTAAGTTTTAAGCTTGTTAGCTTTGTTTTGTGCACCACTCATATATTTTGAGTTGGTTTAGAGTTTTATAGAGTTGTAATTCATTCTAAGCCTCTAGGTACGAATGAAGTCTTTGTGTTTTTAAAGTTTTCTGAAAAACAAAGTGTTTTTGATTAAGGGTTTCAAGTAGCTGGGTTTAGTTGCTTGAATAGGAAGTTAAAGGATTCTATTACTCAGAGTTGTGTAGAAGTCTGACTAGGAGGAGTTTAATTGCTAAGGCTGGGAACTGGGAGTCAGTGTCTTGAGTCTTTGGGTTAAATCCTATAGTGGATTTCCTTCCTGGATTGGTATCCCCCAGAGTAGGAGGTGTTTACTCCGAACTGGGTTAACAAACCTTGTGTGTTCTTTAGCTTTCCTGCACTTTATTTTCTGTTCTTGCATCGTGTTTACTTGTGCTCTGTTTTAGCATTTTATTGTGCCCTGCGTTTTGTTCAGAACCTGTTTGGTTCAGAACCTGGTAACTCTCTTATTGCCTGGCTAGAATTTCAATGGAAACCATCCAACAGCAGCAGCACGCCGAAGGAAACGGGTCTCAACAAGATGAATTGGTCGACCCCGATCCTCAACCACTTTCCGCCGAAGTTTGGAACGCGCCAGTGCCAGAAAATTTCAAGCCACCATCTCTTTCCTCCTTCGATGGAAAAAGCGACCCAGTGGAGCATGTGACCGCCTTCAACACTCAAATGGCCATCATCGGTGCTGCCGATTCTCTCAAGTGCAAGTTGTTAGCAGGGACCCTTAAAGACGCCGCCCTGAGGTGGTATATGAACCTACCTCGATTTTCCGTCGTCAGTTACCAGGATATGACACGCAAGTTGACGCACCAGTTCTCAGCAAGCCGCAACCGCAAAGTCTCGTCTACCAGCCTTTTCAACGTCCGTCAAGGACCCAACGAGCCTCTCCGCGAGTATCTCGCGCGCTATAACGACGCCACCATCAAGGTCATTAACCCAAACCAGGAATTGTTTGTGGGAGCCTTCCAGAACGGTCTCCGCGCTGGCCAGTTCAACGAGTCGTTGGCACAAAAACCAGCCGACTCCATGGAAGAAATCATGTCCAGAGCAGAGTGTTGTATAAAGGGGGAAGAAAGCAACGCCGAGAAGAAGGCAAGAGATTCCAGGGAGCGTGCTCCCTACGGATATGATCATCGCCGCAATTATTACCCATCCAGTAGCAGAGACCAAGCGCCGTACAAACGCCAAGGTCAGGATAGGCGTGCACCCCCCCCAGAATCCTTCACGGCCCTCAACACCCGCCGTGAACAAATCTGGAGGGAGGTTTGCCATTCCAGAATCATCCCTGAACCTCAACAGCCGAGAGGAACCATCATGGGGAACGATAAGGATGCCTGGTGTAAATATCACCGCATCAAAGGACACACCACAGACGATTGTATACATCTGAAAAGGGAAATAGAGAAGCTGATTCAGAACAGCAGATTAAGGGGATATGTGAAGGAAGGCAGAGGGGGAGACAGGCGTCCCCCCGAAGACTCCCAGAGAAAAAGATGTGGCAAAAGATGGTGAGCGCCACACCTTGAACACCATATCTGGTGGTTTCGCAGGAGGCGGGGAGTCCAGCACCTCCCGGAAGAAGTATGTCAGACAAGTAATGTTGCTTGATGACCACACCAAAAAGGAACCAGAACGCCAAGTGGATATCACTTTCTCAGGTGAAGACCGCGGAGGAGTAATCCCCCACGATGACGATCCCATGGTCATCACCGTGCAAATCTTCAACTGGGATGTCAAGAAGGTGTTGATTGATCCCGGCAGTTCTGCGGACATCCTCTATTATTCTGCTTTTGAGAAAATGGGTCTAGACGAGGAGCAGTTGCAGCCTTTCAAAGGGATATTGGCCGGCTTTACAGGGGAACAGGTGCACGTCCGGGGATACATCACACTGAAAACAACATTCGGTACGGGTAATAATGCTAAGACCATCAGGATTAGGTACTTGGTAGTAAACTCGCCATGTTCCTACATTGTCATCATGGGCCGCCCAGCCTTTAACGCCCTCAACGCCTACCTTTCCACCAAATTCCTCGTTATGAAGTATCCGCTGGATGATGGGCGGGTTGGTACCAACAGAGCAGACCAGAGAGTAGCCCGAGAGTGTTACCACAACAGCCTGAAGATACAAAAGGAGAAGAAAGGAAGCAGCAACATAAAAGCGCACCGAGTGAACCTCATCGTCTCAAGCCTAGAAGGAGAGATTCATGTCCAGGAAATCAAGAAGGTCGAGGAAGAAAGTACTCCCTTCTTGATACTCCATTTGAAGTCAGCCAATTCAAGTACCAATGTTGAGGAAGAAGATACGGAACCCGAGGAGATCGAGAGGGCTGAGGAAGAAAGTACTCCCTTCTTGGTACTCCATTCGAAGCCAGTCAATTCAAGAATCAATGCTGAGGAAGAAGATGCAGAACACGGTGAAGACAGGAAGGTTGAGGAAACGAGTACTCCTTTCCTGACGCTCCGCTCAAAGCCAGCCAGTCCAATTGTCAAGACCGAGAAAGGAGAAGTGGAATCCGATGAAATCAAGAAGGGGTTGATACTACAGGCAAGACTAGCCCACCACAGTACGATGAAAAAGTTGAGCACAGTGCAGGAAGGAACTCGCCATGACAACTCAAGGGTGAGCTAGAGGGAATACAAAGCCATTTTAGTCCCTACCGTTTTTTATCTTATAAATTTCAACTTTTTTGTACAGTTACGTAGTAAGAGAGTAAGGGGCACTCTTTTCCCCCCCGCAGTAATGGGGGTTTTTAACGAGCCCCGGTTTATTATTGATGTTATATATATATATTGCTTGTTTATCTTACTTTCATTGCATGTAGCAGATCGCCATTGCCGAATCTCAAATGAGCTCGCCGTATGATACGTTAACCACAAAGGAATTGCCACCTAATTCCTTAACCCTAAAAGACAGGGCTCTAAGACGTCGTGAGCTTAAGAAGAAATTGCCACCTAATTCCTTAACCCTAAAAGACAGGGCTCTAAGACGTCGTGAGCTTAAAAAGAAATCGCCGCCTAATTCCTTAACCCCAAAGAGGGCTCTAAGACGTCGCGAGACGAAAATATGATCGCCGCCTAATTCCTTAACCCCAAAGAGGGCTCTAAGACGTCGCGAGACGAAAATAAGATCGCCGCCTAATTCCTTAACCCCAAAGAGGGCTCTAAGACGTCGCGAGACGAAAATAAGATCGCCGCATAATTCCTTAACCCCAAAGAGGGCTCTAAGACGTCGCGAGACGAAAATAAAATCGCCGCCTAATTCCTTAACCCCCAAGGGGGCTCTAAGACGTCGCGAGCAGAAAACAAGATCGTCGGGAAACCTTATAAAGGAACCCTATAGCATCAAGCGCTAAAAGAAACACACATATAACTGTCGACGTTATTACATAAATTTGAAGGAAAATAAAAAGCTTAAAAGCGGAATTGATACATCACGAACACAAATTCAAGCAGAGTACTGAGTTTAAAAGTAGTTAAGGAAGTTAAAATTACAACGAACGAAATTAGGGTTCATCCACTAGGACGCCATCTACAATAATTTTAAAAGGATCAAGAGCAGAAGTATCGGCGCCAGGATGGAGGAGAGCGAATTGTGCCTTGGCTCTTTCAAAGCCAGCATCAAAGTTCAGAGCCAGCTCGCCCTTCGCTTCAGAAACCTTAGCCATAAGCTGATCCTCCCTTTCTGCTCCAGCCGCGACATCGTTTTGTAGCTTGGCGATGACCCCGTCCTTTCCAGCAAGATTTTCCGCATAACCAATCTTCAGATCGGAGATGCGTTTATCAAATTCAAGCGTCACCGCCTCCCTGGCCTCCCGCACCTCTTTCTCCCTAGCATTCCCGGCCTCCTCCAACTCTTTCTCCAACGCCCTCACTGTAGCTTGAAGAGCCTCCTCATTCTGCACCAATTCTTCATACTTACGATCCACCGAGTCTAGAAGCAATATAGTCCGCAAACAATGGACTCCCATATCCTTCGTCATAAAAGGCACAGCGCCTTGGCTTCCCGACTCTGCGTCTTCAGGATTAAATACCAGCCTCTCCTTCGCGTAGGCACCGTAGTCAAAACCTTTATCCCAGAAAGACGGCACCGAGCTGCTGGTTTTGATGGCGCCAATCAGGGAAGGAGAGGGCGTCTTCTTCCCTTTTTTCTCCGCTACCGCCTTCCCTTTATTATCTTTCCCGGGCGACCTCCTATCGCGCGGAGCCGCCGGAAGGCTCTCAGCTGGAACTTCGAGCGGATGATCAGCTTTCCTCTTTGGCTTACGAGTAATAAGTCCCGCGGGATCAGTAGTCGCCGTTCCCTCAGCAGCCTTTTTTGCTTACATCTCTTCGAGATATCTTTTCCTCTCCGCCGCAGTCATTGGCGCCATATCCTCTACAGAAAATAAAGCGAAAAGTCAAGGGACAGGACAAAATAAATGCAAAACATAGGCTTGAGTAAATGAATTTGACTCACGTAGATACTCGTCTAGGCTATCTACATCCCCTTCCCTGTTCAATAACTCCCGGATGTTCATAGGCAACATTTTGTCCAAAAAACAGACGACGCCCTGGTCGAACGCGTCCAGCTTCTCATATTCGAAACCCATGATGGACGCCGGAGCACTCGTCCAACATGTGGGAAACCTCAGCTTACCATCCACCCATACCGCGGCTGCCTCACATCCCTTTCGCCCCCGAACCCGAAGGAATATTTGTCTCCAATTTTTGTAATGAGAGGCGTAGGGCGGGAACAGCCTCTTACCAGGATGCGCGCTGACAGACACCCAAGACTGCTTATCTACCCCCTTCGTGCCATAGAAAGTGAAGAAGGATCCAACCGAGGGCTGGAAGCCCAATCCCTCACATAGAATCTCAAAAGCGCGGATAAAAGCCCAGCTATTCGGCTGCAGCTGAGAAGGCGCGACATTGAGACAGTTGAGTATGTCAACTTCAAAGGGCGTGAAGGGATACTTCACACCCAGATCTTCAAAAACGGCGGTGTACATATGGAACATCTCACTCTTCAAACTCTTCGGCCTCTGTGCGCACACTTTCTCGCCCGGGCGACAAGGTTCCAAAAAGCAAGTCCTCCTCAAATCCCGTAGAGGACACGTGTAGCTTACTCCGGAAAAACGCCACCCGTTGGGAGTCCAAGTACACAGACTCAGAACGAAACACCTTGTCGGCAAAACTCTCTTGTTCTGAATCACTAGAAGACGCCATGTAACAAATTCCTTTCCTACAGAACGGACCTGGGCGAACAGAACGAATAATAGAGTCAGATGAATCCCCACTAATACTCTCCCCTTCACCCCCGTCCAAACCACTCGGAAACTCCGTCACAAGGGAGTAGCCATAGTAGGCCTTATCAAACACCACCCAATCCATGGTTCCATCCGAGCATTTCGCATGCCTAACACTCTCCCCCCACAACCTACACCTCTCCTCCGAATTAGCTGGGGATAACTCCCTACCCGCCGCATCGCACTCCCTAATTATCACCATACTACTGATTTTAAAGTAAAAAGAACGAGATCAAGTAAGGGTACCTGGATCTAGACAAATGGAGGGCTTGAGAAGCGAACGAGGACTCCAGATGATCCGTAAAACAGTAAGCACAGAACTCCACGAACACCGCAATCGCTTGAACGAGAAAAAGAAAACGAGTCGGAAGGAAAAGACGGAGATAAAGGAGGGGGAAAAGATAAGGCAAATCTGAAAGTACAGGGATAAAGTAGATCCGTTTCAGTTTAAAGTAAAAAAGCCTGGGAAAACGCGCTGATGACGTCACTTAAGTTGGCACGATTTTCGAGAACCGCTACGATTCGGACACGTCAGCGAGAGCGAACGGTCGCCTCACGTCAGCCGTCAGATCCCAGTAAGAGGCGTCCTGAACACGTAGTCCAAAGGACGCGGCGAGCTACACGCTGATTAATCACTTCGCCTTATACCAAGACTCGTGCTTGTTGGGCTAACATAAATATTCCTGTTGGGCTAGCGCCCACACTCTCGAAGGGCTAGTGCCGCCCATTAAGGTACTCGAAACGAAACATGGAGCTAGTACCCATGTTGGGCTAGTATCCATGTTGGGCTAGCACCCACGCAGGGTTTAAACATCCATGTTGGGCTAGCACCCACGCAGGGTTTAAACACCCATGTGGGCTAGTACCCACGTAGGGTTTAAACATCCATGTTGGGCTGGTACCCATAAAATTTTTTCATATGGCTTCATGACTAGTAAGCCCCACTTGCTGGGCAAAAGGTCATAGACAAATCCCCCGTAAACAGTTTAATCACTTCGCCTTGTACCAAGGCTCGTGCTTGTTGGGCTGTGAACCGTAGATCTCACCATCTAAGACTTGAGGTCCTAAAGACAAGGGTGTGAACCCTTGGAATAAGGCTGGACGTCCTCCAAGAGGGCACAGGGCCCACTTTACAGCCATAAATAACGCCAGGTGACCTTCCTAAAGGGCACCCCCTAGGGGCGCCCTCAGCAGCTTACGAGGGCGCCCTAGTCATGGTTTTGGCCCTTTACGATTTGGGCCCAAAACCATGATCGGGTAGGCCCAAGAAAGGCTACAAATAGTAACCTTGGGATCATTCCCAAGGCATGACCTAAACACAGCACAGAAACCCTAGTTTCTAGAAAGATTGTACTCACTGACAGTACACTTAGTGTGTAAGCTTTTTAAGCTTTGTCTGTGCACCACTCTGTTGAGTTGGTTTAGGTTTAATTGAGTTGTTATTCATTCAAAGCTTTTAAGCAAGAATGAAGTTTTTGTATTGAAGGGTGTTCTTCAAAAATTGGGTAGTTTTGTTTTCAGAACTGGGTTTAGTTCAAGGGTTGTTCAAGTAACTGGGCTGTTACTTGAATAGGAAGTTAGTGGATTCTAATACTCATGCGTGGGTAGAAATCTGACTAGGTGGAGATTGATTGCTTGGGATAGGAACTGGGAGTCAGTGTCTGAGTCTTAAGGATTAATTCCAATAGTGGATTTCCTTCCTGGATTGGTATCCCCCAGAGTAGGAGGTGTTTACTCCGAACTGGGTTAACAAACCTGTGTGTTCTTTTTATTTCCAGCACATTTAATATCTGCTGCTTAACTGTTTTAATTGTGCTAAGTATTAGTTCAGAACCTGTTGGTTCAAAACCAGTTTAATCAGAACCTGTTAACTCCTAACTAGTTGCTAGCCAGAAATTTCAAATGCACAGAACCAAAGAGAGTGAAAGGGTGAATTCGGCCACCACCACAAATCATCCAAAACCCTAATTTTTTTTCTGTTCTCCACAAAAAAGATCACAAACAACACAACAAACCTCCACCCCTCTCCTAAAAAAAAATAGTCGCGGCCACTTCCAACCACCACACAAACAACAACACACGGCCACCCGACCACCACACCAACAACAACACACGACCACTGTAATATCCCGCTTATGAGTATCAGTTATTAGTATTGGAAACTTATTAAGCAAGCATGGCAATTTTGTAAATATAGGGCAATGGCAATATAGTAAATAATTGAAAGAGGGAGATTATTTAAAATTGAAGCAAGATATTTCTTGCTAACTTCTTCATTCTCTTCACTCACTCAAAATCAGTTTCCCCCTTCCCTCTTCTCTACTCTCCACGCCCTCCTCCTCCCCTCCATTAGTCTTCAACCTTTACTCCAATTTCTTAGCTTCCAAGCAAGCAATCACTAACTTGGAGAGTTTAGAACAAGAGGAAATTAGAAAGAGCAAGAAAGGAGAAACAAGGAAGGAATGATGAGGAATCAAGCTAGGATTGGTGATTGGAAGCTTGGCAAGGATCAGAGCTAGCAATCAAGGTGAGCTCCCTAGGGGTTATAGAACCCACTTTGTTGAGTTTCATGAGTATTTAGTATTTTGAGCAAAGATTATAATTAGTGCCCTATTTCCTTTTGGCATGTAATCCCTTGATCATACATGTTGTAATCCATCAATATACATTAGAAATTCTTTCTTAAGATGTTATGATGTCTGGGTATGATTGGATTAGCCAAGAAGGGTGAAAATCACGTTTTGAACTTGCCCTATGCTGTCCATCTGCACGCAAAATCGTGTCACGATTTTGCAACCGTGTCACGATTTCACAAGCAGAACCAACCACCATTTCTGGGTAGAAAATCGTGACACGATTTCCAAATCGTGTCACGATGGCACAGTGGGCAGGGCTATATTGTTTTTCATCAGTTCTTGCACCATTCTGGCTATCTAATACTGCTTCAGACTCAATAAACAACATGTAATGGTTAAGTGTCGCTAATAAGCATTAGAAGACCTATCCTTTAGAGATTGTATAAATTAATATAGAGTGAGGATAGGTACAATATTGAGAGACGAATACTTAAATCCAAAAGTTAACATAGAGAAGTATAGGAGCTAGTATTGGGATTATCCCTTACTAAGCGATTTTCATACACTCAATTAAGTATGTGCAAGCCCAAGAATGATATAGAATTCAAGTTAGGACCTTTTATAGGATAAGTGTTAAAGATGTTAAGTCGTGGCCTTCGTTGTTCACGCTAGTGGAACACGAATGGTCCAAGCAAAAGTAAAGACTATTATTAAGATATTAAGCCGTGACTTTCGTCGTTCACGCTAGTGGGACACGAAAGGTTCATGCATAAGTTAAAAGAATATTAATTCGCGTCTTCCGTCGTTCACGCTAGTGGGACACGGGAGGTATACGTGTAAGTTAAGATTATTATTAAGTCGTGTCTTCTGTTGTTCACGCTAGTGGGACACAGGAGGTTCACGCTAGTGGGACGTGTTATTCCGCAAGGATGACCGCACGACGACAAGAGGAGTCCGGTGTTAGCCTGATATGATAGGAATTTTCACCGGTAGAAGGGAGATGTACTTCGGGGTTACTCCACCCGGATGCACTCCGTAAAATGAACTCAGATAATTATTGTTTGTTTAACGCTGACATACTAACTTTATAATTAAGAATGATGTATATTAATACTTATGAAATTATGATGAGAATATGATGATTAGTCAGCAGAGAAAGAAAGTGATCATAGGATGTCCCCAGATCACTAAGTTTAAGTTAAGTTTAAAGTTAGAATATGATAAGGCATGATTAAGACATGTAGCGATCCTAGGTTTCCCCTTGATCGCGAAATAAGTGGAGAATGACAGCGATCGTAGGTATCCCCAAGATCGCTAAATGTAGGCACGACGACCCTAGGTTTCCCCCGTGGTTGCCAACAATAGGTTGGACTGGAGCTCACTGAGACATTATGTCTCATCCCAATCCTTCTGGTGCAGGTTTACAGGTTATCAAGAGATTTTCAGATGAAGTTCTTCAGGATGTTGCTGAATGAAGTGAAGATGCTCGTCTGGTACCAGCCCAGGAGGTTGTCAGCCAATATATGTATATTTATTTAAGTGTATTCTATGGTTCAAACTTGGTAGTATAAACGAGCATGTTCGTATTCATTCAGTGTATTGTATATATTATTATTGAAAATTTTAATGTATCCGGTATCAGATTAATACACATGCTAAATATTCTAGATAATTTAGTATGGGTGTTACAATTGGTATCAGAGCAGGTCAATTCAGACCGTGCCTTGGGTCATTAAAGTTTCAATAAAAAGTAGTGGGACCATTGGGTTCCGGATATTGTTCTAAAGGTCACATCTAGTTGAGCCTGATCAACTGAATCTAGTATGACAGTTAGGATAAATGTCCGAGGGCTGAATGTGACCAAGGAGGAATGAAGTTTATGAAGAGCGAAGATTAAGGTGATAGAATTTTAAGACGGAATTAGCGAAGAAGTATTCAATGCCAAATGGTGGCCATCAAACCGTAAGTAACGAAGCCTGTCAGTGGCAAGGTTTCAGAAACATAAGAGATATTTAGGAAGTAAGGTGAAGCACCCCAACCCAGTTGGACGCATCGTTGGATGATGCCTCGCATGCGGAAGACATAAGGATTAAGAAATTATGCGATACTCTAAGGAATGACTTGGAACCGCAGATTGAGAAGTTAAAGTGAAGTGTGGACTAAGTAATAATTCTGAGTACAGAGTTAAGGAACTGCAATGCCAAACCTAGAGACTTGAAATGAGGAATTATCAGTCGGTTTTTAAAACCTCCAGACTCCCAGCAAAGATAGAGTGCTGAAGAATTGAACTCGAATCGGATGAGATTTTAATGCCTAACGGTTAAGAGAATTAATTATGGATTAAGCGAATCATCTGGACAAATGAAACTAACCACTCACGTGTGGTCATTGAGCGTGAATCAGATATTCAGATGTGTTCTATTAGTAAGAAGATTGGAAATAAGCTAAGCTTAACTGGAATTTTACTCAATGGAAGTTGGATATTGAGTAATTAGTCGTTGGAATTTAGTGAACTGATGGACAAACAAAGTTGAACTATTTTAATTGGATAAAGAGGACAAGTTTATGTCAACACAAGATTATAGTAGACCAGTGTTGAAGGATGATCGAAATTTCAACCGAGAAATTATGTTGAGATTTTAATATGCGGAGGATCGTCTTGAATATGAAAGGTTAGGATTGAGGTTAATGTTAATGAGTTATATGTTCTCAACCGAAGAGTTTCCTCTCACAAATATTCTAGAAGCTGAAAGAGACCACCTCGTGTCGATAAGTTTCCGAGGGCGGTAACAAGGTATAGATTTCGGGTTGTTCGAATTATATGAAAAATCATTCGGCTAATAAGATGAAGATTTGAATTGAGAATGCAATGACAGATTACTGGAGGAATCCAATAGATAATGATAAGTGCAGAAGTTTAAGATCGATTAATCGGGTGCACGAAGAGACGTAACCTATGTTTGGGCGTTCAAGAGGACCAATAAGAGTTTGAATCTTATTCAGGACGGATTGTTCTGTAGAAACTCGAAGGGGTAACTTAAGGGACATGATAGAGCTAAGGAGACCGAAGTTGTCTCGGAAAGATTATGGATATGAAATCCTTACGGATAAAGATAGAACGAATAGTAACAAGACTCAAATGAAAGATGTGAACCTTCAGAAGCCATAAGTTGTTTTTAGAAGTTGCCACAAGTGAATGTGCATGAATTTAAGTTGCCTCATATATACTTTCAGTCGGGTTTCTGCAATGTTTAATGATTATACATGAAGAGCTGACCAAGAGATGGTTACAGAATTCAGGATATGGAAAGTAAAGTTAGAACCAGAGTATAAGCCGTTTGACGGGAGCATTGAAGAGCTCGTAACAGTTGCTGGAAACCGTTTACAGGTTTTGGCGTATTATCGTGAAAGTAAGTATATGGTCCAGGTACGAAAGGAAACACAAAGTCAGGCGATGACCAATCCGAAGTTAAGTAGATGGTTTAAGCCACAAGAGAAACAGTAACGTCAGATGATTTTGTTATGATAGCTATAAGTTATTAGGTAAAAAGATTGGTCAAGGAAATTTATTTGGCAATGGTGATGTATTGCTCCAATTCTAACTAGAGCTGTTAAGAATCAGAGTTGCGCAGCGGAGTAGTAATCCAAGAATGAATTAATGAACACTGCTAAGCTGAAGCTTAGAGAATGAGAAGATGTTAAGTGCTTAATTCTTATTATACGGAATAGTAGTAAGTATAGACGACTTGAACATATCCCAAGTTCTAATAGAAATTTTTGGAAGTTAAGTTGATGGATACTTCAAATCACGACCCCATGAGAAATGGAATAGTTTAAGCATATACGGTATGGAATGAAAGGATAAGTTTCTAGCACAATAAGTCTAGAGCAAGGAAAGTCACCGATAATACGGTAATTTAGCTATTTTAGCTCAGTAACTTTAAGTGGACTTGAAGAGTAAGTTCAGCCAAGAAAGAATTATTCATGAGGCAACAATAGTAAAGGTTGTGATTGCAAAGTAATGTTTTTTGGAAATGGAAGCATTGTTCAGAAGCGACAATGCAGTGGCGAATGAGTTTAATCCACATTGTACCTACTTACGTCAACATGTCACATGTAACAGGTTATGTTTAGTATTATGTATACTTATCAGGCAGCGCTTATACTACTCAAATAGTAGTGTAATAGATTTTCAGTTATGTGACATGTATTGGTAAACGTGGTACGCAGTCAAGAATGTTAAGTAGGAAGATTTTGATCAGAACATGTTTGTTGTTATCAGACACATCTTAGCTGAAGAGTTCGGAAAATTCTTGAACTTAATGTTCACAGGTAGAGTAAGGAGAACCTTCTATGCAGATTAAAGGTTACTCGTAGTCTACAGTAAAGGGCCACGTGAGTTCAGGTTATGATTAAAAGATTAAAGATTAAGTGTGCTACATTTGGTAGCAATCAAGTAGAGTTTTCTATTGAAAACAAGGATCTTGGACTCGACGTCCAGAATGAGAAGATAAATTTGTGATGCCGATAGAATGTAACAATAACTTACGGGTTGTTGTATACTCAAGAAACAAACATGAGTAACATTGGCGGGGCAAACCTGGCAAGCCAGTTGAAAGGCAAATCCCGAATGTTACAAAATGAGTTAAGAGTAAGAAAAGATTCCCAATTGATGTGGTAGTGTCTCAAATATGTAAAGATCAAGAATGATGTCCCGTTAGTTGAACAAGGAAGAGGTGATGTATTGTGTACCCGTCAGTAGTGTACGCGTGCTCACTTATGTTTGTAAATTATATGCTATGAATTATACTATGTGATAATATGTGAGACGACTTATACCACTCATCACCTGGGCTAAACTCCTATGAGTTTTGGATTATCGGTATAGGAAATATTTACGCTACGGCTAGAACATTAGAATAAGTTGTGACATAAATGATGGAAGATCATCAAGCTCCAAGTAACGAAGAATGATTTCTAAGTTATTAAGGTAAGTGACGTCGTAGACCAATTTGAGCGGAACAGGAGTGATCTGTAAGAATTCTGCAAAACTTTGAGAATTTCATAGTGAGGGTAATGATTGCGATTGTGATAAGTAGCGCATCGTGATGTCAGGAAGAAAAGAGCAAGTGCTAGAGAAGAAACTCCTGCTTGTAC
This sequence comes from Medicago ruthenica, assembly GCA_018208015.1. Taxonomy (NCBI): domain Eukaryota; kingdom Viridiplantae; phylum Streptophyta; class Magnoliopsida; order Fabales; family Fabaceae; genus Medicago; species Medicago ruthenica. The sequence goes on along the minus strand of CM031377.1, from coordinate 51,366,910 downwards.
TTAGAATATTAAATGAAGTTGGAATAATCCTTACTTTTGCGTGTGCGTACACTATATCAGATGTTCAGTGTAAGAATGATTCAATATGGAAATGTATGATATAGGTTTATACGTAAAATGTCGCCACGTGAGACGAAAGATAAAGATAATAATTCAATGGAATTAGATGCACTGCAATAAACCCATTGAAGAATGGGAATATTTGAGTGTCATACCCCATTTTTTGACTCATATTTTTCTTAGTTCATTATCACAGAATTATTTCTCATTCCAGTATAATTTTCATTTTTTTCTTATTTCTATTTTCATTTTTAGATTGTATTTATTAATGTGTATCACCATCATCATTACTATCATTATTATTAACATTATCATACTATGGCTATGGCCTTTTTCTAATATTATTATTATCTTCTTTTTTATTAATGATTTATTATTTATTATTATCATTGTTTTTAATTACTAATATTATTAACCTTTTTTCATCATTTTATTATTTTCATCTTTATTACTGTTATCATTACTATTTTTATTTCCATTATTATTTTCATCATTCCCATATTTGTTGTTTGCATCATTTACTATTATCATTATTGTTTTTATTATTTATTTATATTTTATCTTTTATTTTACTTTAAAGAAAACAAAAAAATACAAAAAAGGGGAGTTCGCACTGCGAAGTGACCTTCGCACTGCGAACTCTGCGAATTTTTCTGCAGAATTTTATTTTTTGATTTATCTTGCTTTTGTTTTCATTTTAGTTATTGTTATTATTATCTATTATTGTTATTATCACTGTGATCATCAATTATGGCTGATTGAATGCACAAAGCAAGGATCAAAGGTGTGACATTAAAGTTCAAGGTGAGAAGCATTTTCTTCCAACCTAGCATGTGCTCAAGAAATTGGGCTGCCCTTGGTCAGTCCTCACCCTTCCCAATTGACCTGTCTCTCACCATGAGCTTGCCAGCCAGCTGCTTGATCCCTTTTCTTCCTCCTTTCTCCACGAAAACCAGTCAAACTTGGATGGTTTCACTTGCAAAAAAGCTGTTTGTGCTGCCCTGTTTTCAGCTGTATTTCTCCGCTCTCACACCAGCCCACATGCTCTTTTTGCTTCCCCAAATCTCTCTGTACATGGCAGTGCACGTTTTCATTGCTTGACCTTCCAAGATTGCAAGGATTGATCCCAAGAATCACACAATTTCAAGCTGCCCTGTTTTTCAGATTTTTCTCATCATTGCTATCAAGGATCAGCTGCATTTGTGGCTGAGATCAGCCAAAGTCTTTACCCTTGGCACAAGGCAAATCAACCTCTATCCTTTAGCATTAAATGCAAAGCAATTTAGCCTGGATTTAGCCCACAAATCAGCTATGTCCTAGAGATTTTCTCATCATTGCATAGATTCCATTCTTGGCCTATAAAAAGGAATGCAATGCACATTCATTAAAACACACAATTGAAAGCCTTCAAGAGCTAAAAACTACAGCATTTTTGAGAGAGAATAGAGAGTTCAATACACAAATTTTACACTCATAGCAAAACATTTGAAGTACTAGTGTCATAATCTCCAACCTCAAAGCTTTGCAAAATCAATCAACCAAGCCACTTCATTCTCTTGCACAAGGCATTGCTAGGAGTTCTGTAAGTACCTTAAAGCCTTTATCTTTCATTTTGATTGACTATTTGCATCATTTGTTTTGTTTAATTTCATTTTGATCAAAAAACCCCTTTTGAAACTCAAAAGGAATTCCAAAGTGGCAAAGCATTGAAACTGAGTTGTTATACTCCTTTTCTTCCAAATTTGCAAAGCTTATTAACCCCCTTAAGGTTCTGAAGCTTGCTCAGGAGCAGCTTCTGAACTTCTGTTCAGAAGCAGCTTCTGAACTTCTGTTCAGAAGCAGCTTCTGAGTTCAATTTTTCGCATACTTCGCAGCGCAAAGTCATGTTCGCAGAGCGACCATATCAGAACCTGACTTCGCAGAGCCAAGTTCTGGTTGCTCTGCGAAGTCTGTGAAACTCAGATCATGAATCAGGCTTCCAAAGGCCAAATTTTTGAGGTTCCAACCATTAATTCAGAACCTAAAGAGGGTTAAAACTTATTTTTGTTCAAACCATATCAAGAATATTGCATGTCTTTGGAAATTTCACAAGCTCGTGCGATTAATTTTGAGTAACTTGCAAAACAAGTTATGTTCTTAAATTTTCAAAATCAAGCTTAAGCAATAAGCTAAGTTCTTTTCCTTCAAAACCAAACTTGAACAACAACGTTGTTCATGATTTTCAACCAAAACATGAACTTGAGCCGAGCTTGCTCACTCTTTTTAAACCAAATTCAAATTGAGCCGAACTTGTGCACTTTCCAAACTTATGCATGTTTCCATGATTTGTTCATCGTTCAAACTTGAATAAACACTTGTTCTTAAGTTTCAATAACTTAAACAACAAGTGATGTTCATGATTTTCAATAAACTCGGACAACAAGTTTGTTCGTGATTTTTTTTACAACTTTTCTTTAAGTTTTCCAACCAAGTGTTTTGTCCCTTTGAGATTTCTTCGAGTTTCAATGAAACGAGAACTTGAATGAAAAAGGAATGGCTTGACGTATGTCTCCCCAAACCTCGGTTGCACGAATGCGTGACGTATGTCTCGTCGTTCGGGTAATCGTCATTCCATTTTCATACGCGTCCAACGCGTTTAAACCTTTTCTTGGCCCTCGTGGTCAATTTAAACATTTCTTCGGTCCCCGTGACCATTTTGAAGCTTTTTTTGGCCCTCGTGGTCAATCCAAACTTTTACGCCTTGTGCGATTTTCATCGCCTTAATGTGCGCCCGTCTTTTATTTTCAAACCTTTTACGCTTTGTGCGATTTTCATCGCCTTAATGTGCGTCCGTCTTTTATTTTCAAAACTTTTACGCCTTGTGCGATTTTCATCGCCTTAATGTGCGTCCGTCTTTTTTTATCTTTAAAACTTTTACGCCTTGTGTGAGTTCCATCGCCTTAATGCGCGTTCGTCTCTTTTATCATTTAAACGTTTTACGCCTTTGTGCGTTTTCAAATCTTTTTTAATTAAAACGAACCAACATACAAACTTTTTCTACCCAAAGAACTACGTACGCTTTGAATTCTCCGACTACCGGGAGATACGTAGGAGCAGGATTCACATCTTGTCAAGCCCATTAATAAAAAACTTCTTTTTTCCCTTCGTATCATATTTTCTTTTTCCCTTTTTTATGTTCAAACACGCAAGCAAAACTTTGAAAACATTTTAAGCCTAAGTCGACTAAGAGGTTCCCGTTGAGTACAACGGATGTGAGGGGTGCTAATACCTTCCCCTCGCATAATCGACTCTCGAACCTAAAATCTCTTTTTAAAGGTAATTTCGAACTTTTTTCCTTTTCTCCCCGAAAAATTAAAAGTTCAGTCGTGATTTAAAATTAGTGATCCAACGCTTCCCAATAGCTTGATATCCGAAATTCGACGCGACAAAGATGGCGACTTCACTAGGGACCATGCATAAAACACTTTGTTTGTGTATGACGAGTCAAGCCTATCTCAGTCGACTTTTAGGCTAAAAATGTTCTATTTTACTTACGTGTTTATAGCTTGTTATCATTATTTGTTTCTATCCTTTTGCTCTATATTTATTTTTCATATTGCTTCATATCTATATATATCAATTGTGGGGTTGTTACTTGAGCGATGTTACTCCACATTGTTCGGGTTAATGCCGGACGTGTGAGGCTCTCTACCCGAGCTCGAGAGAAAAT